>CM038792.1:167494274-168056671 GCA_021764765.1 Vicia sativa | reverse complement strand
TTATCTTAGTTTCCTTTTTGGGCCTTTATGTGTGTGTCTATATAAGGAGATTTTCCTTTGTAATCAAATACAACAATTAATAAAATTTTCATATAGTTTTTACAGAATAACAAAACCTCTCCTCTCCCTTTTATTCTTCTTCTTCTCAAAAACTATCTTTCTTGAAAATCCTTTTCTCAAAAACTATTTTTGTTTATAAAATATTAAAAATCACTTAAGATAGTTCAAAGTTTGATTAATATATTAAATTTTAATTAATATTATGTATAAAATTGGTTAGTACAATTCATATACTATTTGTTTAATAAATTCTTAAACATTAAAAAAACTATTAAATAGTAAAATAAAATGGGTCAATAGAATATAAAAGTTGGTTAATACATTTATAATTTAGTGTTAAAACATGATTAATAGTATTTATTTTATTGGTTAATAAAGTAGTAAAAGTAGTTAATAAATTATAAATAAAATAATTTTTTAATAATATACATTTTATAGTTATTACAATGTAAAGTTGGTTAATGACACAATCTTGTATTTATATTATGAAATAAATTTTATAAATATTTTATTTTTGAAAATTTTATTCTAAAAATAATATTAAATTAATAAAAACTATTGTTCACTATATAGATAATATAAACAACATATACTAAGGTATTTAGCATAACAAATGGTATCAACGTGTAATCATATTTATAAAGGACAATGTTGTTTAATTATCAATTATGTAAACTTGACATAATGAATCACAAACAATAAACTACAATGTTCAATCATTTCATTTTCACCTACAATGTTTGACAAACAAATCACACAATTCATATATCAATAATTTTCATTCTTAATTTGTGTGCCATATCATTTACAATCAAATATATATATAAGCAAACTAAGATAAGATAGTAATCAATAAATAATTCGAATTCTATCACAAATAAATACATTGATTAATCAAAATATATATGAAATTTTGTATTGCAAAGAATATAAAAAATATTTGTAAATAAAATCAAAACTAAAATGAAACAAATAAAATAAAGCAAGTAATATAGTAATAATTTTAAAAACTTTAAATAAAATTATTTTTAATTATTTATTTAATTAAATATATTAATAAAATTTTATTTTATAATTTTCTTATACATAACTATAAAACTTATATAAAAGATTAACTTAAAGTATTATTACTATTCAAAACTCTATTCATATTCAAATAATATGAATCAAAATTAATCTTTGATTAATATTTTAGAATAACAAGTTTTAACTTTTATATTAGGCTAAATAAAAGGGATTAAAGTAAAAATTATCTACATTACAAAATATAAATTATTAACTTTTCATTTTGATATTTAATTACATAAATTTTTAAATTTTTTAAAAATAGTTTTGGTTTATTAAAATTTTTATTTATTATATTTAAACAAATAACATATAATTTATGAAATCACAGATAATTTGGTAGTTATACAAAGTAAATAAAAATACTATACGTAAATCTTAAGTGTTTAGTAATTCTTTTGTTTGATTTACTTGTTATCTCACTAAATACTTTAGTGAGAGTTATTTCCATGACATATTTAGAATATTTCATAATATATTTTTAAAGGTTTTATTATGGAAAATGTATATTATTAATTATTAAATTTTTTTATAAAATTTGATTTAATCATATAATATGTAATTGGTAAGATAAATATCACTATATATATATATATATATATATATATATATATATATATATATATATATATTTAATCGATGAAAGATATATGAACAAAGACAAATTAATTTATTTTAGAAAATTGATTTATAAAATATTTAAATTTGTCTAATCAATGTAAATTTGAGATACATGGGTCCGATAATCCTTAGTTGGTGGGTATAGATAATTTTGAGTTCTTTGAATTGATGAATATCATTGTCGGTCATTTAGAAAACAATTGAGTTTCAATGAAAAAGTTTTAGATGTAGATTGATTATTTACTCGTGATGAAAGTTTTAGATGGGTTGATTATTTACTTGTGATGAAAGTTTTTCTCACCATTCTTCATAAATTAAGTTTTAGATGATTATTTACTCTGATGAAAGTGTTTTCTCATAGTTCCTTGATAAATTAAGTCTCAATTAAAATAGTTGTCAAAATTACACTTACACTACACTATTGATTTTATTTTATGATTTCTTACCTTCATCACATTTATCATATTTATGTAAATACTCACATTTATCATATTTATGAAATCCAATTTTCTCACATTTATGAAAATGTAGTGCTCCATTTAACTTCTAATACTTTTTGTTGGTTCAATTATGTTCATCCTAATATTCTTAAAATTAGGATGGTACCTCCGGACATAAAATAAGTTCAATTGTTTGATTTACTTGTCTCACTAAATACTTTTGAGAGTTATTTCCATGATATATTTGGAATATTTCATAATAATTTTTAAAGGCTTTTTATTATGAAATGTATATTAGGTGGAGTGTAAGTTTTTGTATACAATTTGATTTAAGTCATAAAATGTAATTGGTAGATATAAATATCACTATATATATATATATATATATATATATATATATATATATATATATATATATATATATATATATATTTAATCGATGAAGATATATGAACAAAGACAAATTAATTTATTTTAGAAAAATCGATTTATAAAATATTTAACTTTTATGTCTAATCAATGTAAAATTTGAGATACATGGGTTCGGTAATGCTTAGTTACTGAATTGGTCCGGATAATTTTGAGTTCTTGAATTGATTGCACTATCATTGTCGATCATTTAGAACAATTGAGTTTCTGAAAAAGTTTTAGATGGAGTGATTATTTACGTGATGAAAGTTTTAGATGGGTGATTATTTACTTGTGATGAAAGTTTTCTCACGTTCTTGATTAATTAGGTTTTAGATGATTATTTACTCTGATGAAAGTGTTTTCTCATAGTTCCTTGATAAATTAAGTCCCATTAAAATAGTTGTCAAATTACACTATTGATTTTATTTTATGATTTGTTACTTTATGACATTTATCATATTTATGTAAATTTTCACATTTATCATATTTATTGAAATTCAATTTTCTCATAATTATGAAAATGTAGTGCTCCATTTAACTTCTAATATTTTATGTTGGTTCAATTATGTTCATCTTAATATTCTTAAGAATTAGGATGGTACCTCCGGACATAAAATATGTTCAATTATTTGATTTACTTGTTATCTCACTAAATATTTAGTGAGAGATATTTCCATGATATATTTAGAATATTTCATAATATATTTTAAAGGTTTTTATTATCGAAAATGTATATTCGTAGATGTAAATTTTTTATAAAATTTGATTTATGTCATAAAATGTAATTGGTAAGATAAATATCAATATATATATATATATATATATATATATATATATATATATGTTTAATTGATGAAAGATATATGAACAAAGACAAATTAATTTATTTTAGAAAATCGATTTATAAAATATTTAACTTTTATGTCTAATCAATGTAAAATTTGAGATACATGGGTGGTAATCCTTAGTTGGTGAATTGGTCGGATAATTTTGAATTCTTTGAATTGATCATTGCTATCATTGTCGATCATTTAGAAAACAATTGAGTTCAATGAAAAAGTTTTAGATGGGTGATTATTTACTCGTGATGAAAGTTTTAGATGGGTGATTATTTACTTGTCTTTGAAAGTTTTCTCACCGTTCTTGATAAATTAAGTTTTAGATGATTATTACTCGGAGAAAGTGTTTCTCATAGTTCCTTGATAAATTAAGTCTCAGTTAAAATAGTTTTCAAAATTACACTCGCACTATTGATTTTATTTTATGATTTGTTACCTTTATGACATTTATCATATTTATGTAAATTCTCACATTTATCATATTTATGGAAATCCAATTTTCTCACATTTATGAAAATGTAGTGCTCCATTTTAACTTCTAATATTTTATGTTGGTTCAATTATGTTCATCCTAATATTCTTAAGAATTAGGATGGTACCTCCGCACATAAAATATGTTCAATTGTTTGATTTACTCGTTATCTCACTAAATACTTTAGTGAGAGTTTTTTCTATGACATATTTAGAATATTTCATAATATATTGTTAAAGGTTTTTTATTATGGAAAATGTATATTCGTGTAGTGTAAATTTTTTTTATAAGAATTTGATTTAATCATTAAATGTAATTGGTAAGATAGAAATATCACTATATATATATATATATATTTAATCGATGAAAGATATATGAACAAAGATAAATTAATTTATTTTAGAAAAATCGATTTATAAAATATTTTATTTTTATGTCTAATCAATGTAAAATTTGAGATACATGGGTCCGGTAATCCTTAGTTGACTGAATTGGTCCAGATAATTTTGAGTTGCTGAATTGATTGCAGCTATCATTGTGAGTCATTTAGAAAACAATTGAGTTTCAATGAAAAAAGTTTTAGATGGAGATTGATTATTTAATCGTGATGAAAGTTTTAGATGGAGACTGATTATTTACTTGTGATGAATGTTTTTTCTCATCGTTCTTGATAAATTAAGTTTTAGATGATTATTTACTCCTGATGAAAGTGTTTTCTCATAATTCCTTGATAAATTAAGTCTCAGTTAAAATAGTTGTCAAAATTACACTCGAACTATTGATTTTATTTTATGATTTGTTACCTTTATGACATTTATCATATTTATATAAATTCTCACATTTATCATATTTATGGAAATCCAATTTTCTCACATTTATGAAAATGTAGTGCTCCATTGTAACTTCTAATATTTTATGTTGGTTCAATTATATTCATCCTAATATTCTTAAGAATTAGGTTAGTACCTCCGGGCATAAAATATGTTCAATTCTTTGATTTACTCGTTATCTCACTAAATATTTTAGTGAGAGTTATTTCCATCATATATTTAGAATATTTCATAATATATTTTAAATGTTTTTTATTATCGAAAATGTATATTAGTGGGTGCAAATTATTTTATAAAATTTGATTTAATCTTAAAATGTAATAGGTAAGATAGAAATATCACTATATATATATATATATATATATATATATATATATATATATATATATATATATATATATATATATATATATATTTAATCGATGAAAGATATATGAACAAAGACATATTAATTTATTTTAGAAAAATTGATTTATAAAATATTTAACTTTTATGTCTAATCAATGTAAAATTTGAGATACATGGGTCGATAATCCTTAGTTAGTGAATTAGTCGGATAATTTTGAGTTGCTGAATTGATGGCAGCTATCATTGTCAGTCATTTAGAAAACAATTGAGTTTCAATGAAAAAAGTTTTAGATGGAGACTGATTATTTACTCGTGATGAAAGTTTTAGATGGGCATTGATTATTTACTTGTGATGAAAGTTTTTTCTCACCATTCTTCTTCATAAATTAAGTTTTAGATGATTATTTACTCCTGATGAAAGTGTTTTCTCATAGTTCCTTGATAAATTAAGTGTTGGTTAAAATTGTTGTCAAAATTACACTCGCACTATTGATTTTATTTTATGATTTATTACCTTTATCACATTTATCATATTTATGTAAATTCTCACATTTATCATATTTATGGAAATCCAATTTTCTCACATTTATGAAAATGTAGTGCTCCATTTTAACTTCTAATATTTTATGTTGGTTCTATTGTGTTCATCCTAATATTCTTAGGAATTAGGATGGTACCTCCGGACATAAAATATGTTCAATTGTTTGATTTACTTGTTATCTCACTAAATACTTTAGTGAGAGTTATTTCCATGATATATTTGGAATATTTCATAATATATTTTTAAAGGTTTTTTATTATCGAAAATGTATATTCGTGGAGTGTAAATTTTTTATATACGAATTTGATTTAAGTCATAAAATGTAATTGGTAAGATAAATATCATATATATATATATATATATATATATATATATATATATATATATATATATATATATATATATATATATATATATATATATTTAATCGATGAAAGATATATGAACAAAGACAAATTAATTTATTTTAGAAAAATCGATTTATAAAATATTTAACTTTTATGTCTAATCAATGTAAAATTTGAGATACATGGGTCAGTAATCCTTAGTTGACTAATTGGTCGATAATTTTGAATTGTGAATTGATTGCAGCTAGCATTGTCGATCATTTAGAAAACAATTGAGTTTCAAAAAAGTTTTAGATGGAGTGATTATTTACTCGTGATGAATGTTTTAGATGGAGTGATTATTTACTTGTGATGAAAGTTTTTTGTCACCGTTCTTGATTAATTAAGTTTTAGATGATTATTTACTCCGGATGAAAGTGTTTTGTCATAGTTCCTTGATAAATTAAGTCTCAGTTAAAATAGTTGTCAAAATTACATTCGCACTATTGATTTTATTT
Organism: Vicia sativa; assembly: GCA_021764765.1. Taxonomy (NCBI): domain Eukaryota; kingdom Viridiplantae; phylum Streptophyta; class Magnoliopsida; order Fabales; family Fabaceae; genus Vicia; species Vicia sativa. The sequence continues at coordinate 168,050,200 of CM038792.1, read as the reverse complement.
TATGATTTGTTACCTTTATCACATTTAGCATATTTATGTATCATATATATGGAAATCCAATTTTCTCACATTTGTGAAAATGTAGTGCTCCATTTTAACTTCTAATATTTTATGTTGGTTCAATTATGTTCATCCTAATATTCTTAAGAATTAGGATGGTACCTCCGGACATAAAATATGTTCAATTGTTTGATTTACTTGTTATCTCACTAAATACTTTAGTGAGAGTTATTTATCATATATTTAGAACATTTCATAATATATTTTTAAATGTTTTTATTATCGAAAATGTATATTCGTGGAGTGCAAATTTTTATAAAATTTGATTTAATCTTAAAATGTAATTGGTAAGATAGAAATATATATATATATATATATATATATATATATATATATATATTTAATCGATGAAAGATATATGAACAAAGACAAATTAATTTATTTTAGAAAAATCGATTTATAAAATATTTAACTTTTATGTCTAATCAATGTAAAATTTGAGATACATGGGTCAGTAATCCTTAGTTGACTGAATTGGTCCAGATAATTTTGAATTCTTGAATTGATTGCACTAGCATTGTCATCATTTAGAAAACAATTGAGTTTCAATGAAAAAGTTTTAGATGGAGCCGATTATTTACTCGTGATGAATGTTTTAGATGGAGACCGATTATTTACTTGTGATGAAAGTTTTTGTCACCGTTCTTGATAAATTAAGTTTTAATGATTATTTACTCCGGATGAAAGTGTTTTCTCATAGTTCCTTGATAAATTAAGTCTCAGTTAAAATAGTTGTCAAAATTACATTCGCACTATTGATTTTATTTTATGATTTGTTACCTTTATCACATTTAGCATATTTATGTAAATTCTGACATTTATCATATATAAATCCAATTTTCTCACATTTATGAAAATGTAGTGCTCCATTTTAACTTCTAATATTTTATGTTGGTTCAATTATGTTCATCCTAATATTCTTATGAATTAGGATGGTACCTCCGGACATAAAATATGTTCAATTGTTTGATTTACTTGTTATCTCACTAAATACTTTAGTGAGAGTTATTTCCATCATATATTTAGAACATTTCATAATATATTTTTAAATGTTTTTTATTATCGAAAATGTATATTCGTGGAGTGCAAATTTTTTTTATAAGAATTTGATTTAATCTTAAAATGTAATTGGTAAGATAGAAATATCACTATATATATATATATATATATATATATATATATATATTTAATCGATGAAAGATATATGAACAAAGACATATTAATTTATTTTAGAAAAATCGATTTATAAAATATTTAACTTTTATGTCTAATCAATGTAAAATTTGAGATACATGGGTCCGGTAATCCTTAGTTGACTGAATTGGTCCAGATAATTTTGAATTCTTTGAATTGATTGCATTAGCATTGTCAGTCATTTAGAAAACAATTGAGTTTCAATGAAAAACGTTTTAGATGGAGACTGATTATTTACTCGTGATGAATGTTTTAGATGGAGACTGATTATTTACTTGTGATGAAAGTTTTTTGTCACCGTTCTTGATAAATTAAGATTTAGATGATTATTTACTCCGGATGAAAGTGTTTTCTCATAATTCCTTGATAAATTAAGTCTCAGTTAAAATAGTTGTCAAAATTACATTCGTACTATTGATTTTATTTTATGATTTGTTACCTTTATCACATTTAGCATATTTATGTAAATCATGACATTTATCATATATATGGAAATCCAATTTTCTCACATTTATGAAAATGTAGTGCTCCATTTTAACTTCTAATATTTTATGTTGGTTCAATTATGTTCATCCTAATATTCTTAAGAATTAGGATGGTACCTCCAGACATAAAATATGTTCAATTGTTTGATTTACTTGTTATCTCACTAAATACTTTAGTGAGAGTTATTTCCATCATATATTTAGAACATTTCATAATATATTTTTAAATGTTTTTTATTATCGAAAAGGTATACTCGTGGAGTGCAAATTTTTTTTATAAGAATTTGATTTAATCTTAAAATGTAATTGGTAAGATAGAAATATCATATATATATATATATATATATATATATATATATATATATATATATATATATATATATATATATATATATATTTAATCGATGAAAGATATATGAACAAAGACAAATTAATTTATTTTAGAAAAATCGATTTATAAAATATTTAACTTTTATGTCTAATCAATGTAAAATTTGAAATACATGGGTCCGTAATCCTTAGTTGGTGAATTGGTCCGATAATTTTGAATTCTTGAATTGATTTTAGCATTGTCATCATTTAGAAAACAATTGAGTTTCAATGAAAAAGTTTTAGATGGGCGATTATTTACTCGTGATGAATGTTTTAGATGGAGCGATTATTTACTTGTGATGAAAGTTTTTGTCACCGTTCTTGATAAATTAAGTTTTAGATGATTATTTACTCGGATGAAAGTGTCTTCTCATAGTTCCTTGATAAATTAAGTCTCGTTAAAATAGTTGTCAAAATTACATTCGCACTATTGATTTTATTTTATGATTTGTTACCTTTATCACATTTAGCATATTTATGTAAATTCTGACATTTATCATATATATGGAAATCCAATTTTCTCACATTTATGAAAATGTAGTTCTCCATTTTAACTTCTAATATTTTATGTTGGTTCAATTATGTTCATCCTAATATTCTTAAGAATTAGGATGGTACCTCCGGACATAAAATATGTTCAATTGTTTGATTTACTTGTTATCTCACTAAATACTTTAGTGAGAGTTATTTCCATCATATATTTAGAACATTTCATAATATATTTTTAAATGTTTTTTATTATCGAAAATGTATATTCGTGGAGTGCAAATTTTTTTTATAAGAATTTGATTTACTCTTAAAATGTAATTGGTAAGATAGAAATATCACTATATATATATATATATATATATATATATATATATATATTTAATCGATGAAAGATATATGAACAAAGACAAATTAATTTATTTTAGAAAAATCGATTTATAAAATATTTAACTTTTATGTCTAATCAATGTAAAATTTGAGATACATGGGTCCGGTAATCCTTAGTTGGCTGAATTGGTCCAGATAATTTTGAATTCTTGAATTGATTGCTAGCATTGTCGATCATTTAGAAAACAATTGAGTTTCACCGAAAAAGTTTTAGATGGAGCCGATTATTTACTCGTGATGAATGTTTTAGATGGAGACGATTATTTACTTGTGATGAAAGTTTTTGTCACCGTTCTTGATAAATTAAGTTTTAGATGATTATTTACTCCGGATGAAAGTGTTTTCTCATAGTTCCTTGATAAATTAAGTCTCAGTTAAAATAGTTGTCAAAATTACATTCGCACTATTGATTTTATTTTATGATTTGTTACCTTTATCACATTTACCATATTTATGTAAATTCTGACATTTATCATATATATGGAAATCCAATTTTCTCACATTTATGAAAATGTAGTGCTCCATTTTAACTTCTAATATTTTATGTTGGTTCAATTATGTTCATCCTAATATTCTTAAGAATTAGGATGGTACCTCCGGACATAAAATATGTTCAATTGTTTGATTTACTTGTTATCTCACTAAATACTTTAGTGAGAGTTATTTGTATACGAATTTGTATATTATCGAAATTGTATATTCGTGAGTGTAAATTTTTTGTATACGAATTTGATTTAAGTCATAAAATGTAATTGGTAAGATAGAAATATCATATATATATATATATATATATATATATATATATATTATCGATGAAAGATATATGAACAAAGACAAATTAATTTATTTTAGAAAAATCGATTTATAAAATATTTAACTTTTATGTCTAATCAATGTAAAATTTGAGATACATGGGTCCGGTAATGCCTAGTTGATTGAATTGGTTCAGATAATTTTGAGTAGCTGAATTGCTGGCAGCTATCAATGTCAGTCATTTATAAAACAATTGATTTTCAATGAAAAAAGCTTTAGATGGAGACTGATTATTTACTCGTGATAAAAGTTTTAGATGGAGACTGATTATTTACTTGTGATGGAAGTTTTTTCTCATCGTTCTTGATAAACTAAGTTTTAGATGATTATTTACTCCTGATGAAAGTGTTTTCTCATAGTTCCTTGATAAATTAAGTGTTGGTTAAAATTGTTGTCAAAATTACACTCGCACTATTGATTTTATTTTATGATTTGTTACCTTTATCACATTTATCATATTTATGTAAATTCTGACATTTATCATATATATGGAAATCCAATTTTCTCAAATTTATGAAAATGTAGTGCTCCATTTTAACTTCTAATATTTTATGTTGGTTCAATTATGTTCATCCTAATATTCTTAAGAATTAGGATGTACCTCCGGACATAAAAGAAGTTCAATTGATTGATTTACTTGTTATCTCACTAAATACTTTAGTGAGAGTTATTTCCATGACATATTTAGCATATTTCATTATATATTTTTAAGGCTTTTTATTATCGAAATTGTATATTCGTGGAGTGTAAATTTTTTTATAAGAATTTGATTTAAGTCATAAAATGTAATTTGTAAGATAGAAATCTCTCTCTCTATATATATAATCGATGAAAGATGTTTGAACAAAGACAAATTAATTTATTTTAGAAAAATCGATTTATAAAATATTAAACTTTTATGTCTAATCAATGTAAAATTTGAGATACATGGGTCCGATAATCCTTAGTTGACTGAATTGTTCCAGATAATTTTGAGTTGTTGAATTGATGGCAGCTATCATTGTCAGTCATTTAGAAAACAATTGAGTTTCAATGAAAAAAGTTTTAGATGGAGACTGATTATTTACTCGTGATGAAAGTTTTAGATGGCGATTGATTATTTACTTGAGTTGAATGTTTTTTCTCACCGTTCTTCATAAATTTAGTTTTAGATGATTATTTACTCCTGATGAAAGTGTTTTCTCATAGTTCCTTGATAAATTAAGTCTCCATTAAAATAGTTGTCAAAATTACACTCGCACTATTGATTTTATTTTATGCTTTTTTACGTTTATCACATTTATCATATTTATGTAAATTCTCACATTTATCATATTTATGGAAATCCAATTTTCTCACATTTATGAAAATGTAGTGCTCCATTTTAACTTCTAATATTCTATGTTGGTTCAATTATGTTCATCCTAATATTCTTAAGAATTAGGATGGTACCTTAGGACATAAAATATGTTCAATTGTTTGATTTACTTGTTATCTCCCTAAATATTTAGTGAGAGTTATTTCCATGATATACTTAGAATATTTCAAAAAATATTTTTAAAGGTTTTTTATTATCGAAAATGTATATTCGTGGAGTGTAAATTTTTTTTATAAGAATTTGATTAAAGTCATAAAATGTAATTTGTAAGACAGAAATATCTCTCTCTCTCTCTCTCTCTCTTTATATATATATATATATATATATATATATATATATATATATAAATATAATCGATGAAAGATATATGAACAAAGACAGATTAATTTATTTTAAAAATATCGATTTATAAAATATTTAACTTTTATGTCTAATCAATGTAAAATTTGAGATACATGGGTCCGATAATCTTTAGTTGATTGGATTGGTCCAGATAATTTTGAGTTGCTGAATTGATTGCAGCTATCATTGTCTGTCATTTAGAAAACAATTGAGTTTCAATGAAAAAAGTTTTAGATGGAGACTGATTATTTACTCGTGATGAATGTTTTATTTGGAGACTGATTATTTACGTGTGATGAAAGTTTTTTCACACCGTTCTTGAAAAATTAAGTTTTAGATGATTATTTACTTCTGAGGAAAGTGTTTTCCCATAGTTCGTTGATAAATTAAGTCTCAGTTAAAATAGTTGTCAAAATTACACTCGCACTATTGATTTTATTTTATAATTTGTTACCTTTATCACATTTATCATAAAATGTAATTGGTAAGGTAGAAGTATCAGTATATATATATATATATATATATATATATATATACATATATGTATGTATATGTTTAATCGGTGAAAGATATATGAACAAAGATAAATTTATTTATTTTAGAAAAATCGATTTATAAAAATATTTAACTTTTATGTCTAATCCATGTAAAATTTGAGATACATGGGTCCGGTAATCATTAGTTGACTGAATTGGTCCAGATAATTTTGAGTTGCTGAATTGATGGCAGCTATCATTGTCAGTCATTTAGAAAACAATTGAGATTCAATGAAAAAAGTTTTAGATGGAGACTGATTATTTACTCGTGATGAAAGTTTTAGATGGAGACTGATTATTTACTTGTGATGAAAGTTTTTCTCACCGTTCTTGATAAATTAAGTTTTAGATGATTACTTACTCCTGAGAAAAGTGTTTTCTCATCGTTCCTTGATTAATTAAGTCTCAGTTAAAATAGTTGTCAAAATTACACTTACACTCGCACTATTGATTTTATTTTATGATTTCTTACCTTTATGACATTTATCATATTTATGTAAATTCTCATATTTATCATATTTATGGACATCCAATTTTCTCACATTTAGTGCTCCATTTTAACTTCTAATATTTTATGTTAGTTCAATTATGTTCATCCTAATATTCTTAAGAATTAGGATGGTACCTCCGGACATAAAATATGTTCAATTGTTTGATTTACTTGTTATCTCACTGAATACTTTAGTGAGAGTTATTTCCATCATATATTTAGAATATTTCATAATATATTTTTAAAGGTTTTTTCTTATCGAAAATGTATATTCGTGGAGTGTAAATTTTTTTTATAAGAATTTGATTTAATCATAAAATGTAATCTGTAAGATAGAGATATCACTATATATATATATATATATATATATATATATATATATATATGATAGATATATGAACAAAGACAAATTAATTTATTTTAGAAAAATTGATTTATAAAATATTTAACTTTTATGTGTAATCAATGTAAAATTTGAGATACATGGGACCGGTAATCCTTAGTTGACTGAATTGGTCCAGATAATTTTGAGTTGCTGAATTGATTGCAGCTATCATTGTCAGTCATTTAGAAAACAATTGAGTTTCAATGAAAAAAGTTTTAGATGAAGACTGATTATTTACTCGTCATGAAAGTTTTAGATGGAGACTGATTATTTACTTGTGATGAAAGTTTTTCTCACCGTTCTTGATAAATTAAGTTTTAGATTATTATTTACTCCTGATGAAAGTGTTTTCTCATAATTCCTTTGATAAATTAAGTCACAGTTAAAATATTTGTCAAAATTACACTCGCACTATTGATTTTATTTTATGATTGGTTACCTTTATGACATTTATCATATTTATGTAAATTCTCACATTTACCATCTTTATGGAAATCCAATTTTCTCACATTTATGAAAATGTAGTGCTCCATTGTAACTTCTAATATATTATGTTGGTTCAATTATATTCATCCTAAAATTCTTAAGAATTAGGATAGTACCTCCGGACATAAAATATGTTCAATTGTTTGATTTACTTGTTATCTCACTAAATATTTTAGTGAGAGTTATTTCCATCATATATTTAGAATATTTCATAATATATTTTTAATTGTTTTTTATCGAAAATGTATATTCGTGGAGTGCAAATTTTTTTTATAAGAATTTGATTTAATCTTAAAATGTAATTGGTAAGATAGAAATATCACTATATATATATATATATATATATATATATATATATATATATATATATATATATATTTAATCGATGAAAGATATATGAACAAAGACAAATTAATTTATTTTAGAAAAATTGATTTATAAAATATTTAACTTTTATGTCTAATCAATGTAAAATTTGAGATACATGGGTCCGATAATCTTTAGTTGACTGAATTAGTCCAGATAATTTTGAGTTGCTGAATTGATGGCAACTATCATTGTCAGTCATTTAGAAAACAATTGAGTTTCATTGAAAAAAGTTTTAGATGGAGACTGATTATTTACTCGTGATGAAAGTTTTAGATGGGGATTGATTATTTACTTGTGATGAAAGTTTTTTCTCACCGTTCTTCATAAATTAAGTTTTAGATGATTATTTACTCCTGATGAAAGTGTTTTCTCATAGTTCCTTGATAAATTAAGTCTCAGTTAAAATAGTTGTAAAATTACACTTACACTCGCACTATTGATTTTATTTTATGATTTCTTACCTGCATCAAATTTATGTAAATACACACATTTATCATATTTATGAAAATCCAATTTTCTCACATTTATGAAAATGTAGTGCTCCATTTTAACTTCTAATATTTTTTGTTGGTTCAATTATGTTCATCCTAATATTCTTAAGAATTAGGATGGTACATCCGGACATAAAATAAGTTCAATTGTTTGATTTACTTGTTATCTCGCTAAATACTTTAGTGAGAGTTATTTCCATGATATATTTGGAATATTTCATAATATATTTTTAAAGGTTTTTTATTATCGAAAATGTATATTCGTGGAGTGTAAATTTTTTGTATACGAATTTGATTTAAGTCATAAAATGTAATTGGTAAGATAGAAATATCATTATATATATTTAATCGATGAAAGATATATGAACAAAGACAAATTAATTTATTTTAGAAAAATTGATTTATAAAATATTTAACTTTTATGTGTAATCAATGTAAAATTTGAGATACATGGGACCGGTAATCCTTAGTTGACTGAATTGGTCCAGATAATTTTGAGTTGCTGAATTGATGGCAGCTATCATTGTCAGTCATTTAGAAAACAATTGAGATTCAATGAAAAAAGTTTTAGATGGAGACTGATTATTTACTCGTGATGAAAGTTTTAGATGGAGACTAATTATTTACTTGTGATGAATGTTTTTTATCACCGTTCTTGATAAATTAAGTTTTAGATGATTATTTACTCTGGATGAAAGTGTTTTCTCATAGTTCCTTGATAAATTAAGTCTCAGTTAAAATAGTTGTCAAAATTACACTCGCACTATTGATTTTATTTTATGATTCGTTACCTTTATCACATTTATCATATTTATGTAAATTCTCATATTTATCATTATATGGAAATCCAATTTTCTCACATTTATGAAAATGTAGTGCTCCATTTTAACTTCTAATATTTTATGTTGGTTCAATTATGTTCATCCTAATATTCTTAAGAATTAGGATGGTACCTCCGGATATAAAATATGTTCAATTGTTTGATTTACTAGTTATCTCACTAAATACTTCTGTGAGAGTAATTTCCATGACATATTTAGAATATTTCATAATATATTTTTAAAGGTTTTTTATTATCGAAAATGTATATTCGTGGAGTGTAAATTTTTTGTATACGAATTTGATTTAAGTCATAAAATGTAATTGGTAAGATAGAAATATCACTATATATATATATATATATATATATATATATATATATATATATATTTAATCGATGAAAGATATATGAACAAAGACAAATTAATTTATTTTAGAAAAATCGATTTATAAAATATTTAACTTTTATGTCTAATCAATATAAAATTTGAGATACATGGGTCCGATAATCCTTAGTTGACTGAATTGGTCCAGATAATTTTGAGTTGCTGAATTGATGGCAGCTATCATTGTCAGTCATTTAGAAAACAATTGAGTTTCATTGAAAAAAGTTTTAGATGGAGACTGATTATTTACTCGTGATGAAAGTTTTAGATGGGGATTGATTATTTACTTGTGATGAAAGTTTTTTCTCACCGTTCTTCATAAATTAAGTTTTAGACGATTATTTACTCCTGATGAAAGTGTTTTCTCATAGTTCCTTGATAAATTAAGTCTCAGTTAAAATAGTTGTAAAAATTACACTTACACTCGCACTATTGATTTTATTTTATGATTTCTTACCTGCATCAAATTTATGTAAATACACACATTTATCATATTTATGAAAATCCAATTTTCTCACATTTATGAAAATGTAGTGCTCCATTTTAACTTCTAATATTTTTTGTTGGTTCAATTATGTTCATCCTAATATTCTTAAGAATTAGGATGGTACATCCGGACATAAAATAAGTTCAATGGTTTGATTTACTTGTCATCTCACTAAATACTTTAGTGAGAGTTATTTCCATGATATATTTGGAATATTTCATAATATATTTTTAAAGGTTTTTTATTATCGAAAATGTATATTCGTGGAGTGTAAAGTTTTTGTATGAATTTGATTTAAGTCATAAAATGTAATTGGTAAGATAGAAATATCACTATATATATATATATATATATATATATATATATATATATATATATATATATATATATATATATATATATATATTTAATCGATGAAAGATATATGAACAAAGACAAATTAATTTATTTTTAAAAATCGATTTATAACATATTTAACTTTTATGTCTAATCAATGTAAAATTTGAGATACATGGGTCCGTAATCCTTAGTGGACTGAATTGGTCAAGATAATTTTATTCTTTGAATTGATTGACTATCATTGTCATCATTTAGAAAACAATTGAGTTTCAATGAAAAAAGTTTTAGATGGAGACTGATTATTTACTCGTGATGAAAGTTTTAGATGGAGACTAATTATTTACTTGTGATGAATGTTTTTTATCACCGTTCTTGATAAATTAAGTTTTAGATGATTATTTACTCTGGATGAAAGTGTTTTCTCATAGTTCCTTGATAAATTAAGTCTCAGTTAAAATAGTTGTCAAAATTACACTCGCACTATTGATTTTATTTTATGATTCGTTACCTTTATCACATTTATCATATTTATGTAAATTCTCATATTTATCATTATATGGAAATCCAATTTTCTCACATTTATGAAAATGTAGTGCTCCATTTTAACTTCTAATATTTTATGTTGGTTCAATTATGTTCATCCTAATATTCTTAAGAATTAGGATGGTACCTCCGGATATAAAATATGTTCAATTGTTTGATTTACTAGTTATCTCACTAAATACTTCTGTGAGAGTAATTTCCATGACATATTTAGAATATTTCATAATATATTTTTAAAGGTTTTTTATTATCGAAAATGTATATTCGTGGAGTGTAAATTTTTTGTATACGAATTTGATTTAAGTCATAAAATGTAATTGGTAAGATAGAAATATCACTATATATATATATATATATATATATATATATATATATATATATTTAATCGATGAAAGATATATGAACAAAGACAAATTAATTTATTTTAGAAAAATCGATTTATAAAATATTTAACTTTTATGTCTAATCAATATAAAATTTGAGATACATGGGTCCGATAATCCTTAGTTGACTGAATTGGTCCAGATAATTTTGAGTTGCTGAATTGATGGCAGCTATCATTGTCAGTCATTTAGAAAACAATTGAGTTTCATTAAAAAAAGTTTTAGATGGAGACTGATTATTTACTCGTGATGAAAGTTTTTGATGGGGATTGATTATTTACTTGTGATGAAAGTTTTTTCTCACCGTTCTTCATAAATTAAGTTTTAGATGATTATTTACTCCTGATGAAAGTGTTTTCTCATAGTTCCTTGATAAATTAAGTCTCAGTTAAAATAGTTGTCAAAATTACACTTACACTCGCACTATTGATTTTATTTTATGATTTCTTACCTTCATCAAATTTATGTAAATACTCACATTTATCATATTTATGAAAATCCAATTTTCTCACATTTATGAAAATGTAGTGCTCCATTTTAACTTCTAATATTTTTTGTTGGTTCAATTATGTTCATCCTAATATTCTTAAGAATTAGGATGGTACATCCGGACATAAAATAAGTTCAATTGTTTGATTTACTTGTTATCTCGCTAAATACTTTAGTGAGAGTTATTTCCATGATATATTTGGAATATTTCATAATATATTTTTAAAGGTTTTTTATTATCGAAAATGTATATTCGTGGAGTGTAAATTTTTTGTATACGAATTTGATTTAAGTCATAAAATGTAATTGGTAAGATAGAAATATCATTATATATATTTAATCGATGAAAGATATATGAACAAAGACAAATTAATTTATTTTAAAAAAATCAATTTATAAAATATTTAACTTTTATGTCTAATCAATGTAAAATTTGAGATACATGGGTCCGATAATCCTTAGTGGACTGAATTGGTTCAGATAATTTTGAGTTGCTGAATTGATTGCAGCTATCATTGTTAGTCATTTAGAAAACAATTGAGTTTCAATGAAAAAAGTTTTAGATGGAGACTGATTATTTACTCGTGATGAAAGTTTTAGATGGAGACTAATTATTTACTTGTGATGAAGGTTTTTGTCACCGTTCTAGATAAATTATGTTTTAGATGATTATTTACTCTGGATGAAAGTGTTTTCTCATAGTTACTTGATAAATTAAGTCTCAGTTAAAATAGTTGTCAAAATTACACTCGCACTATTGATTTTATTTTATGATTTGTTACCTTTATCACATTTATCATATTTATGGAAATCCAATTTTCTCACATTTATGAAAATGTAGTGCTCCATTTTAACTTCTAATATTTTATGTTGGTTCAATTATGTTCATCCTAGTATTCTTAAGAATTAGGATGGTACCTCCGGATATAAAATATGTTCAATTGTTTGATTTACTAGTTACCTCACTAAATACTTCAGTGAGAGTAATTTCCATGACATATTTAGAATATTTCATAATATATTTTTAAAGGTTTTTTATTATCGAAAATGTATATTCGTGGAGTGTAAATTTTTTGTATACGAATTTGATTTAAGTCATAAAATGTAATTGGTAAGATAGAAATATCACTATATATATATATATATATATATATATATATATATATATATATATATATATATATATATATATATATATATATATATATATATTATTTATTTATTTAATCGATGAAAGATATATGAACAAAGACAAATTAATTTATTTTAGAAAAATCGATTTATAAAATATTTAACTTTTATGTCTAATCAATGTAAAATTTGAGATACATGGGTCCGGTAATCCTTAGTTGACTGAATTGGTCCAGATAATTTTGAGTTGCTGAATTGATTGCAGCTATCATTATCTGTCATTTAGAAAACAATTGAGTTTCACTGAAAAAGTTTTAGATGGAGACTGATTATTTACTCGTGATGAAAGTTTTAGATGGAGACTGATTATTTACTTGTGATGAAAGTTTTTTCTCACCGTTCTTGATAAATTAAATCCTTAGTTGTGAAAATTACACTCGCACTATTGATTTTATTTTATGATTTGTTACCTTGATCACATTTATCATATTTATGTAAATTCTCACATTTATCATATTTATGGAAATCCAATTTTCTCATATTTAATAAAATGTAGTGCTCTATTTTAACTTCTAATATTTTATGTTGGTTCAATTATGTTCATCCTAATATTCTTAAGAATTAGGATGGTACCTCCGGACAAAAAATATGTTCAATTGTTTGATTTACTTGTTATCTCACTAAATACTTTAGTGAGAGTTATTTCCATGATATATTTAGAATATATCATAATATATTTTTAAAGGTTTTTTATTATCGAAAATGTATATTCGTGGAGTGTAAATGTTTTTTATAAGAATTTGATTCAACTCATAACATGTAATTGGTAAGATAGAAATATCACTATATATATATATATATATATATATATATATATATATATATATATATATATATATATATATATATATATATATATATATATATATATATATATATATACATATACATTCAATCGATGAAAGATATATGAACAAAGACAAATTAATTTATTTTAGAAAAATTGATTTATAAAATATTTAACTTTTATGTGTCTAATCAATGTAAAATTTGAGATACATGGGTCAGGTAATCCTTAGTTGACTGAATTGGTCCAGATAATTTTGAGTTGCTGAATTGATGGCAGCTGTAACGCCCTGTTTTTATTAATATTATATTATTTTAATATTTTCGAATTACCGATCGATATTTATCTTGCGACGAGAATAATTATATTAATATATCTATTAATTTATCTGGCAACGTTCCGTTCGGTCCGGTAATACATTATTTGGATCCGATATTTAATTCCCTAGAATTATTTTAATTGATTGAATTAATGATATAATTGGATAGGGGTGTGGGGAGCATTTTGTTAGAATTGGGTTTTACAGTCTTGTTGCTAGTAAGGAAAATACTCTTATAAACCTTTCTCCTTATTTTCCTTCCATTCAACTTACCAAAGCCAAACAAGGGCAAGAGGGGGAGCTATTAGAAACATAACTTATATAAGCCATTTTCCTCATTTCTTCCCATTTGAAAAACAAAAGCCTAGAATAGAAACTTGAGAGAGAAAAGAGAGGGTTTTGGAAAAAGAAGAAGAAGAGGAAGAAGAAGAGCAAGAGAGCAAGAGAGGAAGCTTGAGGTTGAACTTTGTAGAACCTTCATGGATCATCCAAGCTTGTGAGGTAAGGGGTTTGATTTCTCCATCCATATAATTAGGGTTTTGATGATTATATTTTGAATTTGGGGATAAAAATTAATAGTTGGGTTATAGGGTTGGTTGATGGTTGAAACAACTTAGAAAATATTGGGTTAGGAGTATGATTTGTTGGTGTTTTAATTGTTATACTAGTAGAACTAAGTTGCAAAATAGAAATGAAAATAGGTATGGAAATGGAAAGAAAAGCTTAGCAGAAAAACTAGAAAACAGAAAAATAATGGAAACTGTAAAACAGCAAAACGCAGGGCAAAATGGAAAACAAAGAGTGAAGTGGAAGTAGGAGGGGGAGGCGCCCACCTCCACTTGGTGGGGCGACCGTCCCCCACTGAGGCACCCGCCTCCACTTCTTTCAAATGGACTGGGACGTGCGTCCCCTTAAGCCTAGGCAAGGAATGAAATTTTCGTGAATTGCTGTTTTACTGTTTGTGTATTTTCCATTTTCTGTTTTCTGTCAAATTTATATTTCCTGCATAATTTTAAGAAATGGTTTCTGTTTCTTCAAATTTCATTTAATTCATATACCACTAGTTGGTATTAATAAAATATAATTAGGACATAAGAAAGCCGATTAAATTTAGGACTCGATTATGTTCCGATTTTCTGATTCTGGTAAATTCGGCGACGGAGCAAGTTGCTCCGAATTCAACGAAAATTGACGTGCTAGCTAAGTTTGACGTGTAGAACATAGTGGTGAGATTAGTTTTTGGAAATTACAAGTTTTTACGAAGCGACCCGAAATAGACCAATTTACGGTAAATTGAACCGGATGGACAATCCGATTTCGACATCGATGATTATGATTAATACCGGTTGTTAGGAATGGCTTTCGCGACCATTATAGGTGTTTGACTATTTTCCTGTTTTCGGAATTTAGTGAATTAATTGAGAATGATGCGGTGTGAATAAACGTAAGATTTGCGACGGTATATTTATTAATGAATACTTGTTGATGTGCAATGCGATGATATATGTTTTGTACATGATGATGTGATGATTAAATTGATGTTGTTAATAAATGCTTCCGATTTGTGAATGCATGAATTTTGGTGAATTTATTAGTGATGTTTGCATAATGCAATTATGATGCGATGATATATTTATCTACGTTTTGAATAAATTATGGCGATGTGGGCTTTATGCCAATTTGGATGAGCGATGATGATGTTTTTGTGTTTGTGTTGTTTTATTGTCGAGTCACATACATTTCATAAGCGAAGAGGGCTTTTATGCCAAGCGATGATGGCTTTTATGTCGAGCGAAGATCGGCTTTATGCCAAGTGTCCCTAATTACGGACAAAGCGATGGGTATCACATGCATAACATAGTCGTGTCTCATGGAGTCCATTATGTTTATTTTGGAGTCTTTTGGTATTGAGTTTTATTTGAGGGCTAATGATGAGTTTTGCGATGATTTAACTAGATGAAGTGCTTAATGCAAATAGGATGTGATGATGTTTGTGATGATGGGCTTTATGCCACAAGCGATGATGGGCTTTATGCCAAAAGCGAAGATGGGCTTTATGCCAAAAGCGAAGATGGGCTTTAGCCAATTTGTGATGAATTGTTTGTGTTGCTTATATTTTTAGCATTATTTAATGTTGTTGGTTGATGTTGTTGTTTAAGACTACCGTGTTAATTAGTGATGTATTAGCTCGTAACGATTTCGTGGCGATGGAAGTTTATGTGTTGTTGTGACATTTATGCCGATGAGGTTACGGTGATAAAGTGTAGATTATACACAATAGGATGACTAGTAAAGTAAGTGAGTTTTGATTTTGTGTTGGAATTGCACTTATTAATCTATACCCTTTATAATTCCGACACTATATATATTTTATCATGCCTTTAATTATATGTTTGGAGTATCTCACCCTTTACTTGTTTCGCCATTACCTATATATTGGTAACGTGCAGGTTATGAAGATGAATATATATCTGCTATTAGTCGGTGTGTCGCTCTGATACGTAGCACTCGGGGGGAATTATTATGTTGTCTTGTTGTTGTTCTTTTGTTGTTTGCCTTTGTAAATAAGAATCATAAATTATAAAAACATGATTTTGATGAGGAAGTCCAATAAAGGAAATGTTGCATTTTTATGAATCAATTTATGTTTTCCATCGATGCTATGTATCCAAATTTATACTTTAAAGTAAACTGCTTAAGGTGATTTGGTTTGATGATGTGACTCAAGATTTACTTTATGAAATTTTAAATTACTCGATTTTTGTATATAAAACCTTGGGTAGATTTGGGGTGTTACATTAGTGGTATCGAGCGGTCGTCATCGACCAAGTTATTAGTGTGTTTAATCTGTTGTATGCGACATGTGTGTGAAAACATCGGTACTTGTTTGTTTCAAATTTTTGTCCAGAGATGAGTTTGAAACAAGTGGGGAGAAGTTTTACTTCTTGGTGGCGCTTGTGGCTTAGGATGGGGCCTCAAAACGCACCTTAACTTGAAGTGTAAGTTTGAAGACCATTGTAGTTGGTAGAGATGGTTTATGTCACCATCATCATTGTCGACTGTCTATTGACAAATTGAGGGACTGATCATCCTTAATCTCTTGTTGATAGTAGTCGGGAATTGTGTTGGTTGGGATAGACTTGTCTTTCCAACTCAATAGTGTATGAAGCAGATGTGTTGGCACCAGGTAGTGCATAGTTACTTGAGTTGTGAGCGAATTTGGATTTTAGGGAGAAGCAAGATTTTGGCAAGCGGACCTCCCGTTGTGATTCTTCCGAAGCATATTATGAAGATGTGAGTGAATTGCCGCAGTAGTGTGAAGTGAAGTTTTGATGGATTCAGTTTCTGGAACTAGTTGTGATTCAAAGTATCCTTAAGGGATGTTTGCTTCTGAATAAGAGTTGAGGAGTCAATTTGAGGATTGGTTTTAGTATAGCTTGTTTGTTTATTCGAGCGTGTCGCCGTGGAGTGCGCCGGTTGTGTTGTCCGAGGAGATCTAAGGTTGCCCGAGTTGGTGTGTCGTTTGCAGTCAAGGAACGAAGTGGATATTGAGGATAAGTGTCTACTTCCGAGGATTTATATTTGGACGAATCAGTCATTTGGAGTTTATGTGTTTAGTGAGATTGATGCGATGTCTGGTTGTCTACGGGTTAGTGTGAGAGTGGAAGATGTTTGGATAATGCTTTTCAAGATAGTGTATGGTCATGGCGAGTATTTGCTGTTGTCATTTGTGTGACTAATGCATCAGGTATGATTCTGGGATGTTCGGACAGTACTCTCATGAGTAGCTGTAAGAGTTATTTCATGTTCATGGATATTAATTGGTTCACATCAAGTCAAGAATTGTGGCAAGCATCCGAGCGTTGCATTATCAGTAGTGAAGTTGCACTGGTGCATGTCGAGTATTCTAAAGATAGGATTTTGAATTGTTAGACGAGAGTGTTTTAAGTAAGTGACTTAGATGGTGATATTTTGGACGGTTCCGCGAAGATTTATTTTGTATCTTGTAAAAGACTTCAAGGGGTTATTTCAGAGCTTAGAAGTTCCTTTGTTTTGGATGGTTAGTTTTGTGAGTTCGATGGAAGATCTTTTTACAAGTTGGTATTGATCGTGAGTATTTTGACTCGAGATGGTTGAGTCGCTATTGGGACTTCGCAATGGTAAGCGAATTTGTTTGAGCCAGTGGAAAGTTTAGCGAATGCTTTGATTTTGGTTTTGTTTTGTACTGAAGAACCTTGTGCGGCGTATTGTGATATTCCATTTTGGACTTAAGATGTATTTCGACATAGAGTTGGAAAAGTGTGTTGCTACCTTGGAGCGATTTGATTTTCATAAGGAAAAAGTTGTCGGACGCGTGAGTTAGAGTTTGATGCGGTTGTGCTCATTTGAAATTTTAGAGGTGTAGATGTTAGCGACGGGGGAGATTGGAATTGTTGAAGACAATTCGAGTTTGAGTGCAATCTATAAAGAGACTTTGTCTGTTGTTGAGCTTAGTACGTTGATGTCGCGGATAACCCAAGTATGGCTGATTTGGGGATTTATTATTTTGTAGGATGTTGCATGTTTGTTTTGGGACACTTGTGGAGATTAAACTTAGAAGGTTATTAAGGATTTGTTCACTACTATCTTATGGATTTCGTTGGATACTAATAGCCGTGGTGGATTATTAGTTTGCGACTAAGATAAGTCTTGACGGTAAAGAATTTTGTGACGGTTTGGTAGCCACAGGTACCTTAAGATGATTGATGTTTTATAAAGGAGAATGTTCTATCTGTGACTAAAGTTGGTCGCAACGGTGTTCGTATTGGATTCCATAAAGTTTATGTTATGGTTCTAAGTCCAACCTGTGTTGTAATTACAGGGGTAGGAGATGACGTTGATGAGTAGAATTCTTGAGAGAGTGTTGTGATTGAGTTACCACTTGGGACGATGGAAAGTTATGAAAGGTGTTTCGAATGAGAAGCCTGTGTATAGATCGTTGCTAAGGTACGAGGATGGTGATTACTTGTTATATTTTGGGAATTGAATAGTTATAAGGGGAGATTTCGTTGAAGTCAAGTGTATACGTCGAAGTTCACAAGTGAATATTTGGACAATAATTGAAAAGGTCGAACTATGTCATGTATTTAGAGGACCGATGGACGTTGATCGATCGAGAATGAAAGAGTGATTCTTCGAGTTGATGAAGCTGATGTTGCGAGGTGTCTTGATGGGTGTACGCTTTGAACATATCCATTTTGGGTGATTGTGAAGGATTAACCAAGTTGTCTTACGGTTGGCATCTTATGCCTAAAAGTGACGCAACATGGTTTGGATATCGAGCATTGAATTGTTAGCAAGTATGCGAGATTGTTGGATTTGGGCTAGTGAGTTATAGTCGCAAGTCGTCTATATAAGCCCTAGGATGAGTAGTGTATCGCAGTTCAATTATGTTTGGGTAACTTGTTATTGTTCAAGGGTGGTACGTTGGTAATCTACAAGGACGATGTGACCTTGTGATTGGCTGGAATGAGAGCGGTAACTACAAGTGTAATTCTTGAGTTCGTACTTATGCGTGGAGGAAGGCATCTTTTCGTGTTTGTGTAGCACGGGTGGTTCTATCCTGTTCTGATTGTTTCAGTTTTGGTTTGTTAACCATTTGTTGTTTTAGTTTTAGCAATGATGTCGGTATTGTGTCGTAGGACTTTATGTTCCTATCTTTGGTGACTCGTTTCCGAGGTGTCGGTTCGAGTGTGTAACTAATTCTATGGTTAAGGCATTAGGATAGTATCGATCTTGTTTGATTAGTTCTCGAGTGAACCGGTGTGTCTGTGAATTGTTTGGTTGTTGAGTTGTTAGTTGGTTTTCGAGTGCATTGTATGGGCTTTGCATCTCGTCCTGGTTGTTCTTGTTTGGACGTTTTGGTTAGGGAGATGCCCTTGTGATAGGTGTATTTTATATCTTGTTAGATTGACGCGAGGTTTGAGTGGACGAATGCGTAGACATGTCCTGAATTGTTCGTTTTGGTCGAAATTTCGAGGACGAAAAGTTTATAAGTGGGGGAGAGTTGTAACGCCCTGTTTTTATTAATATTATATTATTTTAATATTTTCGAATTACCGATCGATATTTATCTTGCGACGAGAATAATTATATTAATATATCTATTAATTTATCTGGCAACGTTCCGTTCGGTCCGGTAATACATTATTTGGATCCGATATTTAATTCCCTAGAATTATTTTAATTGATTGAATTAATGATATAATTGGATAGGGGTGTGGGGAGCATTTTGTTAGAATTGGGTTTTACAGTCTTGTTGCTAGTAAGGAAAATACTCTTATAAACCTTTCTCCTTATTTTCCTTCCATTCAACTTACCAAAGCCAAACAAGGGCAAGAGGGGGAGCTATTAGAAACATAACTTATATAAGCCATTTTCCTCATTTCTTCCCATTTGAAAAACAAAAGCCTAGAATAGAAACTTGAGAGAGAAAAGAGAGGGTTTTGGAAAAAGAAGAAGAAGAGCAAGAGAGCAAGAGAGGAAGCTTGGAGGTTGAGCTTTGTAGAACCTTCATGGATCATCCAATCTTGTGAGGTAAGGGGTTTGATTTCTCCATCCATATAATTAGGGTTTTGATGATTATATTTTGGATTTGGGGATAAAAATTAATAGTTGGGTTATAGGGTTGGTTGATGGTTGAAACAACTTAGAAAATATTGGGTTAGGAGTATGATTTGTTGGTGTTTTAATTGTTATACTAGTAGAACTAAGTTGCAAAATAGAAATGAAAATAGGTATGGAAATGGAAAGAAAAGCTTAGCAGAAAAACTAGAAAACAGAAAAACAATGGAAACTGTAAAACAGCAAAACGCAGGGCAAAATGGAAAACAAAGAGTGAAGTGGAAGTAGGAGGGGGAGGCGCCCACCTCCACTTGGTGGGGCGACCGTCCCCCATTGAGGCACCCGCCTCCACTTCTTTCAAATGGACTGGGACGTGCATCCCCTTAAGCCTAGGCAAGGAATGAAATTTTCGTGAATTGCTGTTTTACTGTTTGTGTGTTTTCCATTTTCTGTTTTCTGTCAAATTTATATTTCCTGCATAATTTTAAGAAATGGTTTCTATTTTTTCAAATTTCATTTAATTCATATACCACTAGTTGGTATTAATAAAATATAATTAGGACATAAGAAAGCCGATTAAATTTAGGACCCGATTATGTTCGATTTTTCGATCTAGGTAAATTCGTGACGAACAAGTTGCTCGAATTCAACAAATTGACGTGCTAGCTAAGTTTGACGTGTAGAACGTAGTGGTGAGATTAGTTTTTGGAAATTACGAGTTTTTACGAAGCGACCCGAAATAGACCAATTTACGGTAAATTGAACCGGATTGTGTTTTAGTGGATTAAAGGCACGTATGGACAATTCGATTTCGACATCGACGATTATGATTAATACTGGTTGTTAGGAATGGTATTCGCGACGATTATAGGTGTTTGACTATTTTCCCGTTTTCGAAATTTAGTGAATTAATTGATAATGAGGCGGTGTGAATAAACGTAAGATTTGCGTCGGTATATTTATTAATGAATACTTGTTGATGTGCAATGCGATGATATATGTTTTGTACATGATGATGTGATGATTAAATTGATGTTGTTAATAAATGCTTCCGATTTGTGAATGCATGACTTTTGGTGAATTTATTAGTGATGTTTGCATAATGCAATTATGATGCGATGATATATTTATCTATGTTTTGAATAAATTATGGCGATGTGGGCTTTATGCCAATTTGGATGAGTGATGATGATGTTTTTGTGTTTGTGTTGTTTTATTGTCGATTCACATACATTTCATAAGCGAAGAGGGCTTTTATGCCAAGCGATGATGGATTTTATGCCGAGTGAAGATCGGCTTTATGCCAAGTGTCCCTAATTACGGACAAAGCGATGGGTACCACATGCATAACATAGTCGTGTCTCATGGAGTCCATTATGTTTATTTTGGAGTCTTTTGGTATTGAGTTTTATTTGAGGGCTAATGATGATTTTTGCGATGATTTAACTGGATGAAGTGCTTAATGCAAATAGGATGTGATGATGTTTGTGATGATGGGCTTTATGCCACAAGCGATGATGGGCTTTATGCCAAAAGCGAAGATGGGCTTTATGCCAAAAGCGAAGATGGGCTTTAGCCAATTTGTGATGAATTGTTTGTGTTGCTTATATTATTAGAATTATTTAATGTTGTTGGTTGATGTTGTTGTTTAAGACTGCCGTGTTAATTAGTGATGTATTAGCTCGTAACGATTTCGTGGTGATGGAAGTTTATGTGTTGTTGTGACGTTTATGCCGATGAGGTTACGGTGATAAAGTGTAGATTATACACAATAGGATGACTAGTAAAGTAAGTGAGTTTTGATTTTGTGTTGGAATTGCACTTATTAATCTATACCCTTTATAATTCCGACACTATATATATTTTATCATGCCTTTAATTATATGTTTGGAGTATCTCACCCTTTACTTGTTTCGCCATTACCTATATATTGGTAACGTGCAGGTTATGAAGACGAAGTATATAGCTGCTATTAGTCGAGTCGGTGTCGCTCTGATACGTAGCACTCGGGGGGAATTATTATGTTGTCTTGTTGTTGTTCTTTTGTTGTTTGCCTTTGTAAATAAGAATCATAAATTATAAAAACATGATTTTGATGAGGAAGTCCAATAAAGGAAATGTTGCATTTTTATGAATCAATTTATGTTTTCCAGCGATGCTATGTATCCGAAATTTATACTTTAAAGTAAACTGTTTAAGGTGATTTGGTTTGATGAGGTGACGCCTCAGTATTTACTTTATGAAATTTTAAATTACTATGATTTTTGTATATAAAACCTTGGGTAGATTTGGGGTGTTACAGCAGCTATCATTGTCAGTCATTTAGAAAACAATTGAGTTTCAATGAAAAATGTTTTAGATGGAGACTGATTATTTACTCGTGATGAAAGTTTTAGATGGAGACTGATTATTTACTTGTGACGAAAGTTTTTTCTCACCGTTCTTGATAAATTAAGTTTTAGATGATTATTTACTCCTGATGAAAGTGTTTTCTCATAGTTCCTTGATAAATTAAGTCTCAGTTAAAATAGTTGTCAAAATTACACTCACTATTGATTTTATTTTATTATTTGTTACCTTTATCACATTTATCATATTTAAGTAAATTCTAACATTTATCATATTTATGGAAATCCAATTTTCTCACATTTATGAAAATGTAGTGCTCCATTTTAACTTCTAATATTTTATGTTGGTTCTATTGTGTTCATCCTAATATTCTTAGGAATTAGGATGGTACCTCCGGACATAAAATATGTTCAATTGTTTGATTTACTTGTTATCTCACTAAATACTTTAGTAAGAATTATTTCCATGATATATTTAGAATATTTCATAATATATTTTTAAAGCTTTTTTATTCTCAAAAATGTATATTCGTGGAGTGTAAATTTTTTTTTATAAGAATTTGATTTACTCATAAAATATAATTGGTAAGATAGAAATATCACTATATATATATATATATATATATTTAATCGATGAAAGATATATGAACAAAGAAAAATTAATTTATTTTAGAAAAATCGATTTATAAAATATTTAACTTATATGTGTCTAATCAATGTAAAATTTGAGATACATGGGTCCGGTAATCCTGAGTTGACTGAATTGGTCCAGATAATTTTGAGTTGCTGAATTGATGGCAGCTATCATTGTCAGTCATTTAGAAAACAATTGAGTTTCAATGAAAAAAGTTTTAGATGAAGACTGATTATTTACTCGTGATGAAAGTTTTAGATGGAGACTGATTATTTACTTGTGATGAAAGTTTTTTCTCACCGTTCTTGATAAATTAAGTTTTAGATGATTATTTACTCCTGATGAAAGTGTTTTCTCATAGTTCCTTGATAAATTAAGTCTCAGTTAAAATAGTTGTCAAAATTACACTCACTATTGGTTTTATTTTATTATTTGTTACCTTTATCACATTTATCATATTTAAGTAAATTCTCACATTTATCATATTTATGGAAATCCAATTTTCTCACATTTATGAAAATGTAGTGCTCCATTTTAACTTCTAATATTTTATGTTGGTTCTATTGTGTTCATCCTAATATTCTTAAGAATTAGGATGGTACCTCCGGACATAAAATATGTTCAATTGTTTGATTTACTTGTTAACTCACTAAATACTTTAGTAAGAATTATTTCCATGATATATTTAGAATATTTCATAATATATTTTTAAAGGTTTTTTATTCTCAAAAATGTATATTCGTGGAGTGTAAATTTTTTTTATAAGAATTTGATTTAATCATAAAATGTAATTGGTAAGATAGAAATATCACTATATATATGTATATATGTATATATGTATATATATTTAATCGATGAAAGATATATGAACAAAGAAAAATTAATTTATTTTAGAAAAATCGATTTATAAAATATTTAACTTTTATGTGTCTAATCAATGTAAAATTTGAGATACATGGGTCCGGTAATCCTGAGTTGACTGAATTGGTCCAGATAATTTTGAGTTGCTGAATTGATGGTAGCTATCATTGTCAGTCATTTAGAAAACAATTGAGTTTCAATGAAAAAAGTTTTAGATGGAGACTGATTATTTACTCGTGATGAAAGTTTTAGATGGAGACTGATTATTTACTTGTGATGAAAGTTTTTTCTCACCGTTCTTGATAAATTAAGTTTTAGATGATTATTTACTCCTGATGAAAGTGTTTTCTCATAGTTCCTTGATAAATTAAGTCTCAGTTAAAATAGTTGTCAAAATTACACTCCCACTATTGATTTTATTTTATGATTTGTTACCTGTATCACATTTATCATATTTATGTAAATTCTCACATTTATCATATTTATGGAAATCCAATTTTCTCACATTTATGAAAATGTAGTGCTCCATTTTAACTTCTAATATTTTATGTTGGTTCAATTATGTTCATCCTAATATTCTTAAGAATTAGGATGGTACCTCCGGACATAAAATATCTTCAATTGTTTGATTTACTTTTTATCTCACTAAATACTTTACTGAGAGTTATTTCCAAGATATATTAGGAATATTTCATAATATATTTTTAAAGGTTTTTTATTATCGAAAATGTATATTCGTGGAGTGTAAATTTTTTTATACGAATTTTATTTAAGTCATAAAATGTAATTTGTAAGATAGAAATATCACTATATATATATATATATATATATAATCGATGAAAGATATATGAACAAATACAAATTAATATATTTTAGAAAAATCGATTTATAAAATATTTAACTTTTATGTCTAATCAATGTAAAATTTGAGATACATGGGTCCGGTAATCCTTAGTTGATTGAATTGGTTCAGATAATTTTGAGTAGCTGAATTGCTGGCAGCTATCAATGTCAGTCATTTATAAAACAATTGATTTTCAATGAAAAAAGCTTTAGATGGAGACTGATTATTTACTCGTGATAAAAGTTTTAGATGGAGACTGATTATTTACTTGTGATGGAAGTTTTTTCTCATCGTTCTTGATAAACTAAGTTTTAGATGATTATTTACTCCTGATGAAAGTGTTTTCTCATAGTTCCTTGATAAATTAAGTGTCGGTTAAAATACTTGTCAAAATTACACTCGCACTATTGATTTTATTTTATGATTTGTTACCTTTATCGCATTTATCATATTTATGTAAATTCTCACATTTGTCATATTTATGGAAATCCAATTTTCTCACATTTATGAAAATGTAGTGCTCCAGTTTAACTTCTAATATTTTATGTTGGTTCAATTATGTTCATCCTAATATTCTTAAGAATTTGGATGGTACCTCTGGACATAAAATATGTTCAATTGTTTGATTTACTTGTTATCTCACTAAATACTTTAGTGAGAGTTATTTCCATGATATATTTAAAATATTTCATAATATATTTTTAAAAGTTTTTTATTATCGAAAACGTATATTCGTGGAGTGTAAATGTTTTTTATAAGAATTTTATTTAATCATAAAATGTAATTGGTAAGATAGAAATATCACTATATAAATATTTAATCGATGAAAGATATATGAACAAAGACAAATTAATTTACTTTAAAAAACCGATTTATAAAATTATTTAACTTTTATGTCTAATCATTGTAAAATTTAAGATACATGGGTCCGGTAATCCTTAGTAGACTGAATTGATCCAGATAATTTTGAGTCGCTAAATTGATGGCAGCTATCATTTTCAGTCGTTTAGAAAATAATTGAGTTTCAATAAAAAAAGTTTTAAATGGAGACTGATTATTTACTCGTGATGAACGTTTTAGATGGAGACTGATTATTTACTTGTGATGAAATTTTTTTCCCACCGTTCTTGATAAATTAAGTTTTAGATGACTATTTACTCCTGATGAAAGTGTTTTCTCATAGTTCATTGATAAATTAAGTCTCCGTTAAAATAGTTGTCAAAATTACACTCACACTATTGATTTTATTTTATAATTTCTTACCTTTACCACATTTATCATATTTATGTAAATTCTCACATTTATCATATTTATGGAAATCCAATTTTCTCACATTTATGAAAATGTAGTGCTCCATTTTAACTTCTAATATTTTATGTTGGTACAATTATGTTCATCCTAATATTCTTAAGAATTAGGATGGTACCTCCGGACATAAAATTTGTTCAATTGTTTGATTTCCTTGAAATATTTAGAATATTTCATAATATATTTTTAAAGGTTTTTTATTATCGAAAATGTATATTCGTAGAGTGTAAATTTTTTTTATAAGAATTTGATTTATGTCATAAAATGTAATTGGTAAGATAGAAAGATCACTATATATATATATATATAATCGATGAAAGATATATGAACAAAGACAAATTAATTTATTTAAGAAAAATCGATTTATAAAAATATTTAACTTTTATGTCTAATCAATGTAAAATTTGAGATACATGGGTCTGGTAATCCTTAGTTGACTGAATTGGTCCAGATAATTTTGAGTTGCTGAATTGATGGCAGCTATCATTGTCAGTCATTTAGAAAACAATTGAGATTCAATGAAAAAAGTTTTAGATGGAGACTGATTATTTACTCGTGATGAAAGTTTTAGATAGAGACTGATTATTTACGTATGATGAAAGTTTTTCTCACCGTTCTTGAAAAATTAAGTTTTAGATCATTATTTACTTTTGAGGAAAGTGTTTTCTCATAGTTCTTTGATAAATTAAGTCTCAGTTAAAGTAGTTGTCAACATTACACTCGCACTATTGATTTTATTTTATGATTTGTTACCTGTATCACATTTATGTAAATTCTCACATTTATCATATTTATGGAAATCTAATTTTCTCACATTTATGAAAATGTAGTGCTCCATTTTAACTTCTAATATTTTATGTTGGTTTAATTATGTTCATCCTAATATACTTAAGAATTAGGATGGTACCTCTGGACATACAATATATTCAATGGTTTGATTTACTTGTTAACCCACTAAATACTTTAGTGAGAGTTATTTCCATGATATATTTAGAATATTTCATAATATATTTTTAAAGGTTTTTTATTATCGAAAATGATATTCGTGGAGTGTAAATTTTTTTTATAAGAATTTGATTTAAATCATAAAATGTAATTTGTAAGATAGAAGTATCACTATATATATATATATATATATATATATATATATATATATATATATATATATATATATATATATATATATATATATTTAATCGATGAAAGATATATGAACAAAGACAAATTAATTTATTTTAGAAAAATCGATTTATAAAATATTTAACTTTTATGTCTAATGAATGTAAAATTTGAGATACATGGGTCCGATAATCCTTAGTTGACTGAATTGGTCGAGATAATTTTGAGTTGTTGAATTGATTGCAGCTATTATTGTCAGTCATTTAGAAAACAATTGAGTTTCAATGAAAAAAGTTTTAGATGGAGACTTATTATTTACTCGTGATGAAAGTTTTAGATGGAGACGGATTATTTACTTGTGATGAAAGTTTTTCTCACCGTTCTTGATAAATTAAATTTAAGATGATTACTTACTCCTGAGGAAAGTGTTTTCTCATTGTTCCTTGACTAATTAAGTATCAGTTAAAATAGTTGTCAAAATTACACTTACACTCGCACTATTGATTTTAATTTATGATTTCTTACCTTTATCACATTTATCATATTTATGTAAATTCTCACATTTATCATATTTATGGAAATCCAATTTTCTCACATTTATGAAAATGTAGTGCTCCATTTTAACTTCTAATATTATATGTTGGTTTAATTATGTTCATCCTAGTATTCTTAAGAATTAGGATGGTACCTCCGGACATAAAATTTGTTCAATTGTTTGATTTACTTGTTATCTCACTAAATACTTTAGTGAGAGTTATTTCCATGACATATTTAGAATATTTCATAATATATTTTTAAAGGTTTTTTATTATCGAAAATGTATATTCGTAGAGTGTAAATTTTTTTTATAAGAATTTGATTTATGTCATAAAATGTAATTGGTAAGATAGAAATATCACTATATATATATATATATATATATATATATATATATATATATATATATATATATGTAATCGATGAAAGATATATGAACAAAGACAAATTAATTTATTTAAGAAAAATCGATTTATAAAAATATTTAACTTTTATGTCTAATCAATGTAAAATTTGAGATACATGGGTATGGTAATCCTTAGTTGACTGAATTTGTCCAGATAATTTTGAGTTGCTGAATTGATGGCAACTATCATTATCAGTCATTTAGAAAACAATTGAGATTCAATGAAAAAAGTTTTAGATGGAGACTGATTATTTACTCGTGATGAAAGTTTTAGATGGAGACTGATTATTTACGTGTGATGAAAGTTTTTTCTCACCGTTCTTGATAAACTAAGTTTTAGATGATTATTTACTCCTGATGAAAGTGTTTTCTCATAGTTCCTTGATAAATTAAGTGTTGGTTAAAATTGTTGTCAAAATTACACTCGCACTATTGATTTTATTTTATGATTTATTACCTTTATCACATTTATCATATTTATGTAAATTCTCACATTTATCATATTTATGGAAATCCAATTTTCTCACATTTATGAAAATGTAGTGCTCCATTTTAACTTCTAATATTTTATGTTGGTTCAATTATGTTCATCCTAATATTCTTAAGATTTAGCATGGTACCTCCGGACATAAAATATGTTCAATTGTTTGATTTACTTGTTATCTCACTAAATACTTTAGTGAGAGTTATTTCCATGATATATTTAAAATATTTCATAATATATTTTTAAAAGTTTTTTATTATTGAAAATGTATATTCGTGGAGTGTAAATTTTTTTAATAAGAATTTGATTTAAAGCAGAGTAACATGGAAAAAAAGGGATGTCGCAATTAAAAATAAATACAAAAGCCTCAAACTTCAAACAGTAATCATGCTGAACTGAAGGAAATTATTATAATTGAATATTCAAATCAATATCATGTTCTACACAGCAGAAAATATCACAAAACCGGAATAATTTTTAATTCATAAGTATTCCCAACATAAATTAAAACAATGGAGTATAAAACAAAACTCATCATCCAAACGTTTCCCCCAGTGTTACAACTATCAGAGCATGACACTGACACACGCGGATAAAATACGACACAGCTCTACAAGCCATCCTCACCGACTCCTGAGCTGCTAACTTTAATCTGAAATCATTAAAGTAAGGGTGAGTTTTCTATTCAATATAGAATGCATTATACGTTTTTAAATGCAACGGAACAATTCCATATATTAGTTCGCTATCATTAACATAATCATAATCCAGTTCACAATTGCATTTCACACAAATCATTATGTAAATATAACAATCAATGAAAATTATAACACTGGAAACCATCCTAACATGTTACAATTCCATATACAATGCAGACTCTATGCATGTGGTACCAAATATGAACCAAGTCCACACCCTGTTCCGTTACACCTCGGAAAACAGCGTCAATCAATGATTCGCCCATATACCACTGGGTCAAAAATCTAGCCTCACCACCACTATCCATTGGGTACGGTTATTGGCTCTGTAAGTTCAATTCCACACAATGGGAATGAACCATCACCAGAATGTTTATGCATGCACAATAAAAGCATGCAACATCCAATCAACGGAATATGATCACAACATAATTCCACACAATGCCAACACCAATATATCACATGATAACAACTCAATCATAATGGATAGCAGGCACAACATATAAGTATTAGTTCTCATTCACTAAATCAGAACAATTTACAACCAATTCTCCACCGTCCCTAAACTACCAAAGTTTTTAAAAATCGGGGATTCGACTCTTTTAAAATAGATTCCATAAAATAATATTTTTCTTATTTTATAAGATAGTATTTTTAATTTAATAAATACTGCTGAAAACGGCACTCGAATCGGAGTTACGGTTTGGAAAATATGAATTTTTAAAGTTTTAAGTATTTTGAAGTTCAACACAGTGGTAACCGGTTCCTCCTAGGGAGAACCGGTTCCACATTCTCAAAACACGTCCCTGGAATTTTGTATGGGAACCGGTTCCTCCATCTGGGAACGTTCCCACAAAAGTTGTTTTCTTTGTAAATTTTGAATGGGAACCGGTTCCTCCCGAAATGTAGGTTCCCGAAGTTCTTCTCTGGTTTTATACGGGAACCGGTTCCTCCACATGGGAACGGTTCTGGAGAACAAAAATTCTAGTTTTTTTTACAGCAACTTGTTCCAAACTCAATTCCTTCCATCCAATTACGAACCAATGCATCAAAACGCTCAAATGCATCCAAAATACATCAATGTTATGCCACTTAACATGAATCTATTAATTCCAAATAATCCATAACATTACTACGGTTCCGATTCATCCAATTCGACGCATTTTGGGGTTAATTCCATAAACCTAAATTATCAATTTCAGGATTCCCAATACACTAATCATTCAATTGGATTCTAAAACCCATAAAGCATAATAATTGAATGAAATCACCCTTTACCTCGCGATGATTCTTCGAATTCTCAGCGTTTGGCTTTTTCCCTCTTTCTCTTCTCTTCTCCAATCTCACGTATGATGAATTTTCCCAAATAACTCTCTTTTTCCTTCTTTTCCTTTTAATATTCCTTTTTATTATTCCAATAAAATAAATAAAATAGTAATTAGTAAGAGTAGAGTATTTTACTCCTCACACCATCTAATTACTCCTCACACCACCAACTCTTCTTTCCTTTAATTAATTAATTAAATCCTTTAATTCAAAAAAAATTCCAATAATTAAAATTCTAATTAATTTAATAATTAAAATTCTAATTATTTGATAATTGAATTATTTGGGGTGTCACAACTCTCCCCTACTAAAAAGAGTTTTCGTCCTCGAAAACATACCTTAGACGAACAGTTCGAGATACGAGTCCTTCATCTAGCTCTCTAGTTCCCAAGTTACATTTCCTCCTGCTGGTCCTCCCTAAGCTACTCTCACCAATGCTATATCTTTACCACGTAATTGCTTCACTTTCCGATCCTCAATTCTCGCAGGTAATGCTTCAACAGGCAAATTATCCCGCACCTGTATATCATCTACCTGAATCTCATGAGACGGATCAGGAATGTACTTCCTCAACTGAGATACATGGAAGACATCGTGCAAATTCGCAAGTGACGGTGGTAAAGCAATCTGATAAGCAAATCTTCCAACCTTCTTGGTAATCTGATACGGACCAATAAAGCACGGAGTTAACTTCTTTGACTTCAAGGCTCGACCAATACCAGTCATCGGAGTAACTCGCATAAATACATGATCTTCTTCACTAAACTCAAGATCTTTCCTCCTCTTATCGTGATAACTTTTCTGAAGACTCTAAGAAGCTCTCATCTTCTCCTGATTCATCTTGATCTTTTCTGAAGTCTGTTGGACAATCTCTGGTCCAATCACAGCACTTTCTCCAGATTCGTACCAACACAACGGTGTCTGACACCTCCTACCATACAATGCTTCAAACGGAGTCATACCAATACTCGAATGAAAACTATTGTTGTAGGTAAACTCAATCAATGGTAGATAGCTATCCTAAGATCCACCTTTCTCCAACACACAAGCTCTTAACAAATCTTCTAACGACTGAATCGTTCTCTCCGTATGACCATCTGTCTGCGGATGATAAGCGGAACTCAATCATAACTTAGTACCCAAAGCTTCTTGCAGCCCCGTCCAAAACTTAGACGTAAACCTCGGATCTCTATCTGACACAATTTTAGAAGGGATACCATGCAAACTTACGATTTTCTCCACATACAACTCTGCCAATCTCTCCATAGGATAATCCATTCTTATCGGAATAAAGTGAGCAGATTTTGTCAACCGATCAACAATAACCCAGATAGAATCACAATTCTTCGCTGTCCTTGGTAAACGAGATACAAAATCCATAGAAATGCCATCCCATTTCAACTCTGGAACAAAAAACGGTTCCATCAATCCTGACGGTTCCTGATGTTCAATCTTTGACTTCTGACAAACCAAACACGCATACACAAACTCAGCAATTTCCTTTTTCATTCCAGGCCACCAAAATAACTTTTTCAAGTCATGATACATCTTAGTAACACCGGGATGAATACTCAATCCACTACGGTGTCCTTCTTCCAAAATACTCTTTCGAAGTTCTACAATATTCGGGACACACACTCTGTCACCAAATCTCATAATACCGTTCTCGTCAATTCTAAATTCACCTCCTTGACCTTGGTTAATCAATGTCAACTTATCCACCAAACCAACATCAGATTTCTGCCCACTTCGGATTTCCTCAAGAATACCACTGGTCAGCTTCAACATACCCAATTTAACACTATCGGAAGTAGTTTCACATACCAAACTCAAGTCTCGTCAACCAATTCCAATTCACGAACCATCAACATTGACATATGCAAGGACTTCCTACTTAATGCATCTGCAACAACGTTTGCCTTACCAGGATGGTAATTCAAACCAAAATCATAATCCTTGAGAAATTCCAACCATCTTCTCTGCCTCATATTCAACTCTTTCTGATCAAAGAGATACTTCAGGCTCTTATGATCACTGAATACCTCGAATCGAGAACCATACAGATAATGCCTCCACAATTTCAAAACAAATACTACTGCTGCCAATTCTAAATCATGAGTCGGATAATTCCTTTCATGAATCTTCAACTGTCTTGAAGCATAAGCCACAACCTGCTTATCTTGCATCAAAACACCACCTAATCCCATCAAGGACGCATCACAATACACAACAAAAGATTCTTCCAGATTCGGCAAAATCAGAATCGGAGCACTAGTCAACCTCCTCTTCAACTCTTGGAATCCTTTCTCACAATCAGAATCCAAAACAAACGCTTGACCCTTTCTTGTCAACTTAGCCAATGGCAAAGCTAACTTCGAAAATCCTTCAATGAACTTTCTGTAGTAGCCTGCAAGACCAAGAAAACTACAGATTTCAGAAGCATTCTTCAGCGCTTCCCACTGAGATACCGCTTCTACCTTCGTAGGATCAACGACAATGCCATTCTTGGAAATCACATGACCAAGAAAACTTACTTCACTTAACCAGAATTCACACTTAGACAACTTCGCATACAACTTCTTCTCTTTCAACAATTCCAACACAATTCTAAGATGTCTTGTATGCTCTTCATCATTCTTTGAATAGATCAGAATGTCATCAATAAACACCATCACAAACTTATCAAGATACAGATGAAATATCCTGTTCATATACTCCATGAAAACACCAGGTGCATTAGTAACTCCAAACGGCATAATAGAATACTCATAATGTCCATACCTCGTTCTAAATGCAGTTTTCTGAATATCTTCTGTCTTCACACGAATCTGATGATATCCAGACCTCAGATCAATCTTACTAAATACACAAGCTCCAACTAACTGATCCATCAAATCATCAATCCTCGGCAATGGATACCGGTTATTGATTGTCACTTTGTTCAACTGCCTGTAATCAACACACAGTCTCATTGTTCCTTCCTTCTTCTTAACCAACAATACAAGAGCACCCCACGGCGACACACTAGGACGAATAAACTTCTTCTCAAGTAATTCCTCCAACTGCTTCTTCAATTTAGATAATTCAGATGCCGACATGCGATAAGGCGCCATCGACACCGGACTAGTTCCAGGAATCAAATCTATAGTAAACTCCACTTCTCTCTCAGGTGGCAGCTCACCAACATCTTCCGGAAACACTTCTGGGAATTCATTCACAACAGGTAATTCACCACTCTTAGCTTTTCCTCTCACCTCCGTCGAGGAATACAACATAAACACTACCACACCATCATTAACAACTACGCAACTCTGATAATCCATCTTAATTCATTATCCTTATTAGAGTCTTCGTTAAATCATATGGTTCACAAGCTTCTACCAAACTTCATTCATATTCATCACTATATGCTCCCTTTAGATAGCAAGACAATTGTATACCACCCAATACGATTCCGTCTACTATCAATAAGAGATTAAGGGTGATCAAGTACTCAATTTGTTGATAGACATCCGATAATCATACTGGAGTATAAATCATCATTACCAACACTTCTTGTTCTCAAAATCATACTCACCTTTTTGCACTTCCAACTATGACTCACGATCTAAATGATTCCAACAACTCTAACCACTCTTGCACTGTCTCCTCAAGCAGTACCTCTTACCAATGACTTACAAACAGAACATATACTAGAAGCATCTCTTCTCCCCCACTTAGTTTCACACTACTCCTGAAATAATTAATTAGAAAAGCAACAAGTACCGACAGTGTTGTACACACTTGTCGCGTACAAAGGGATAATGACATTAAGACACTGGTCACACGACCGACTATGCTCTGATACCACTATTGCAACACCCCTTCTAAATAACCCGCGAATATACTAAATTAAATCAGAGTAACACGTAAAACAAGGGATGTCACAATTAAAAATAAATACAAACGCCTCAAACTTCAAACAGTAATCATGCTGAACTGAAGGAAATTATTAGAATAGAATATTCAAATCAATATCATGTTCTACAAAGCGGAAAATATCACAAAACCGGAATAATTTTTAATTCATAAGTATTCCCAACATAAATTAAAACAATGGAGTATAAAACAAAACTCATCATCCAAACGTTTCCCCCAGTGTTACAACTATCAGAGCATGACACTAACACACGCGGATAAAATACGACACAGCTCTACAAGCAATCCTCACCGACTTCTGAGCTGCTAACTTTAATCTGAAATCATTAAAGTAAGGGTGAGATCTCTATTCAATATAGAATGCATTATACGTTTTTAAATACAACAGAACAATTCCATATATTAGTTTGCTATCATTAACATAATCATAATCCATTTCACAATTGCATTTCACACAAATCATTATGCAAATATAACAATCAATGAATATTATAACACTGGAAATCATCCTAACATGTTACAGTTCCATATGCAATGCAGACTCTATGCATGTGGTACCAAACGTGAACCAAGTCCACACCCTGTTCCGTTACACCTCGGAAAACAGCTTCAATCAATGATTCACCCATATACCATTGGGTCAAGAATCTAGCCTCACCACCACTATCCATTGGGTACGGTTATTGGCTCTGCAAGTTCAATTCCACACAATGGGAATGAACCATCACCATAATGTTTATGCATGCACAATAAAAGCATGCAACATCCAATCAACAGAATATGATCACAACAGAATTCCACACAATGCCAACACCAATATATCACATGATAACAACTCAATCATAATGGATAGCAGGCACAACATATAAGTATTAGTTCTCATTCACAAAATCAGAATAATTTACAACCAATTCTCCACCGTCCCTAAACTACCAAAGTTTTCAAAAATCGGGGATTCGACTCTTTTTAAAATAGATTACATAAAATAATATTTTTCTTATTTTATAAGATAGTATTTTTAATTTAAGATATACTGCCGAAAACGGCACTCGAAGCGGAGTTACGGTTTGGAAAATATGAAATTTAAAGTTTTAAGTATTTTGAAGTTCAACACAGTGGTAACCGGTTCCTCCCAGGGAGAACCCGGTTCCCACATTTCTCAAAAACACGCCCCCTAGAATTTTGTATGGGGAACCCAGTTCCTCCATCGGAACCGTTCCCACAAAAAAAGTTGTTTTCTTTGTAAATTTTGAACTGGGAACCCGGTTCCTCCCCTGGAGTAACCGGTTCCCGAAGCCAATTGCTTCCTGGTTTTATACCAGAACCGTTCCTCCACATGGAAACCGGTTGCTGCGACCTGCAGAACCAAAAATTCCAGTTTTTTTACAGCAACTTGTTCCAAACTCAATCCCTTCAATCCAATTACGAACCAATGCATCAAAACGCTCAAATTCATCCAAAATACATCAATATTATGCCACTTAACATGAATCTATTAATTCCAAATAATCCATAACATTACTACGGTTCTGATTCATCCAATTCGACGCATGTTGGGGTTAATTCCATAAACCTAAATTATCAATTTCAGGATTCCCAATACACTAATCATTCAATTGGATTCTACAACCCATAAGGCTTAATAATTGAATGAAATCACCCCTTACCTCGCGATGATTCTTCGAATTCTCAGCGTTTGGCTTTTTCCCTCATTCTCTTCTCTTCTCCAATCTCACGTATGATGAATTTTCCCAAATAACTCTCTTTTTCCTTCTTTTCCTTTTAATATTCCTTTTTATTATTCCAATAAAATAAATAAAATAGTAATTAGTAAGAGTAGCGTATTTTACTCCTCACACCCTCTAATTACTCCTCAGACCACTAACTCTTCTTTTCTTTAATTAATTAATTAAATCCTTTAATTCAAAAAAAATTCCAATAATTAAAATTCTAATTAATTTAATAATTAAAATTCTAATTATTTGATAATTAAATTATTTGGGGTGTCACACCTCCGGACATAAAATATGTTCAATTGTTTGATTATCTTGTTATCTCACTAAAGACTTTAGTGAGAGTTATTTCCATGATATATTTAGAACATTTCATAATATATTTTTAAAGGTTTTTTATTATCGAAAATGTATATTCGTGGAGTGTAAAGTTTTTTTTTAAAGAATTTGATTTAATCATAAAATGTAATTGGTAAGATAGAAATATCACTATATATATATATAATCGATGAAAGATATATAAACAAACACAAATTAATTTATTTTAGAAAAATCGATTTATAAAATATTTAAATTTTATGTGTCTAATAAATGTAAAATTTGAGATACATGGGTCCGGTAATCCTTAGTCGACTGAATTGGTCTAGATAATTTTGAGTTGCTGAATTGATGGCAGATATCATTGTCAGTCATTTAGAAAACAATTGAGTTTCAATGAAAAAAGTTTTAGATGGAGACTGATTATATACTCGTGATGAAAGTTTTAGATGGAGACTGATTATTTACTTGTGATGAAAGTTTTTTCTCACCGTTCTTGATAAATAAGGTTTTAGATGACTATTTACTCCTGATGAAAGTGTTTTCTCATCGTTCCTTGATAAATTAAGTCTCGGTTAAAATAGTTGTAAAAATTACACTCGCACTATTGATTTTATTTTATGATTTCTTACCTTTATCACATTTATCATATTTATGTAAATTCTCACATTTATCATATTTATGAAAATCCGATTTTCTCACATTTATGAAAATGTAGTGCTCCATTTTAACTTCTAATATTTTATGTTGGTTCAATTATGTTCATCCTAATATTTTTAAGAATTAGGATGGTACCTCCGGACATAAAATATGTCTAATTGTTTGATTTACTTGTTATCTCACTAAATACTTTAGTGAGAGTTACTTCCATCATATATTTAGAATATTTCATAATATATTTATAAAGGTTTTTTATTATGGAAAATGTATATTCGCGGAGTGTAAATTTTTTTTATAAGAATTTGATTTAACTCATAAAATGTAATTGGTAAGGTAGAAATATATATATATATATATATATATATATATATATATATATATATATATATATATATTTATATTTAATCGATGAAAGATATATGAAGAAAGACAAATTAATTTATTTTAGAAAAATCGATATGTAAAATATTTAACTTTTATGTGTCTAATCAATGTAAAATTTGAGATACATGGATCCGGTAATCCTTAGTTGACTGAATTGGTCCAGATAATTTTGACTTGCTGAATTGATGGCAGATATCATTGTCAGTCATTTAGAAAACAATTGAGTTTCAATGAAAAAAGTTTTAGATGGAGACTGATTATTTACTCGTGATGAAAGTTTTAGATGGAGACTTATTATTTACTTGTGATGAAAGTTTTTTCTCACCGTTCTTGATAAATTAAGTTTTAGATGATTATTTACTCCTGATGAAAGTGTTTTCTCATAGTTCCTTGATAAATTAAGTCTCGGTTAAAATAGTTGTCAAAATTACACTCGCACTATTGATTTTATTTTATTATTTGTTACCTTTATCACATTTATCATATTTATGGAAACCCAATTTTTCACATTTATGAAAATGTTGTACTCCATTTTAACTTATAATATTTTATGTTGGTTCAATTATGTTCATCTTAATATTATTAAGAATTAAGATGGTACCTCCGGACAAAAATATGTTCGATTGTTTGATTTACTTGTTATCTCACTAAATACTTTAGTGAGAGTTATTTCCATGATATATTTAGAATATGTCATAATATATTTTTAAACGTTTTTTATTATCGAAAATGTATATTCGTGGAGTTTAAATTTTTTTTATAAGAATTTGATTTAATCATAAAATGTAATTAGTAAGATAGAAATATCACTATATATATATATATATATATATATATATATATATATATATATATATATATATATATATATATATATATATATATATATATATATATATATATATAATTAATCGATGAAAGATATATGAACAAAGACAAATTAATTTATTTTAGAAAAATCGATTTATAAAATATTTAACTTTTACGTGTCTAATCAATGTAAAATTTGAGATACATGGGTCCGGTAATCCTTGGGTCCGGTTATCCTTAGTTGACTGAATTGGTCCAGATAATTTTGAGTTGCTGAATTGATGGCATCTATCATTGTTAGTCATTTAGAAAACAATTGAATTTCAATGAAAAAAGTTTTAGATGGAGACTGATTATTTACTCGTGATGAAAGTTTTAGATGGAGACGATTATTTACTTGTGATGAAAGTTTTTTCTCACCGTTCCTGATAAATTAAGTTTTATATGATTAATTACTGCTGATGAAAGTGTTTTCTCATAGTTCCTTGATAAATTAAGTATCTGTTAAAATAGTTGTCAAAATTACACTCGCACTATTGATTTTATATTATGATTTCTTACCTTTATCACATTTATCATATTTATGGAAATCCAATTTTCTCACGTTTATGAAAATGTAGTGCTCCATTTTAACTTCTAATATTTTATGTTGGTTCAATTATGTTCATTCTAATATTCTTAAGAATTAGGATGGTACCTCCGGATATAAAATATGTTCAATTGTTTGATTTACTTGTTATCTCACTAAATACTTTAGTGATAGCTATTTCCATGATATATTTAGAATCTTTCATAATATATTTTTAAAGGATTTTTATTATCGAAAATGTATATTCGTGAAGTGTAAATTTATTCAATGAAAGATATATGAACAAAGACAATTTAATTTATGTTATAAAAATTGATTTATAAAATATTGAACGTTTATGTCTAATCAATGTAAAATTT
The DNA here is from genome assembly GCA_021764765.1 of Vicia sativa. Classification (NCBI taxonomy): domain Eukaryota; kingdom Viridiplantae; phylum Streptophyta; class Magnoliopsida; order Fabales; family Fabaceae; genus Vicia; species Vicia sativa. The sequence continues at coordinate 168,010,262 of CM038792.1, read as the reverse complement.
GAGATACATGGGTCCGGTAATCCTTAGTTGACTGAATAGGTCCAGATAATTTTGAGTTGGTGAATTGATGCCAGCTATCATTGTCAGTCATTTAGAAAATAATTGAGTTTCAATGAAAAAAGTTAGACATGGAGACTGATTATTTAGTCGTGATTATAGTTTTAGATGGAGACCGATTATTTACTTGTGATGAAAGTTTTTCTCACCGTTCTTGATAAATTATGTTTTAGATAATTATTTACTCCTGATGAAAGTGTTTTCTCATCGTTCCTTGATAAATTAAGTCTCAGTTAAAATAGTTGTCAAAATTACACTCGCACCATTGAACTTATTTTATGATTTCTTACCTTTATCACATTTATCATATTTATGTAAATTCTAAAATTTATCATATTTAGGGAAATCCAATTTTCTCACATTTATGAAAATGTAGTGCTCAATTTTAAATTCTAATATTTTATGTTGGTTCAATTATGTTCATCCTAATATTCTTAAGAATTAGGATGGTACCTTCGGACATAAAATATGTTCAATCTCACTAAATACGTTGGTGAGAGTTATTTCCATGATATATTTAGAATATTTCATAATATATTTTTTAAGGTTTTTTATTATCGAAAATGTATATTCTTGGAGTGTAAATGTTTTTATAAGAATTTGATTTAAGTCATAAAATGTAATTGGTAAGATAGAAATATCACTATATATATATATATATATATATATATATATATATATATATATATATATATATATATATATATATATATATATATATATTCAATCGTGAAAGATATATAAACAAAGACAAATTAAAAAATTTTAGAAAAATCGATTTATAAAATATTTAACTTTTATGTCTAATCAATGTAAAATTTGAGATACATGGGTCCGGTAATCCTTAGTTGACTAAATTGGTCCAGATAATTTTGAGTTGCTGAATTGATGACAGCTATCATTGTCAGTCATTTAGAAAATAATTGAGTTTCAATGAAAAAAGTTTTAGATGGAGATTGATTATTTACTCGTGATGAAAGTTTTAGATGGAGACTGATTATTTACTTGTGATGAACGTTTTTTCTTACCATTTTTGATAAATTAAGTTTTAGATGATTATTTACTCCTAATGAGAGTGTTTTCTCATCGTTCCTTGATAAATTAAGTCTTAGTTAAAATAGTTGTCAAAATTACACTCGCACTATCGATTTTATTTTATGATTTCTTACCTTTATCACATTTATCATATTTATGTAAATTCTCACATTTATCATATTTATGGAAATCCAATTTTCTCACATTTATGAAAATGTAGTGCTCCATTTTAACTTCTAATATTTGATGTTGGTTCAATTATGTTCATCCTAATATTCTTAAGAATTAGGATGGTACCTCCGGACATAAAATATGTTCAATTGTTTGATTTACCTGTTATCTCACTAAATACTTTAGTGAGAGTTATTTCCATGATATATTTAGAATATTTCATAATATAATTTTAAAGGTTTTTTATTATCGAAAATGTATATTTGTGGAGTGTAAATTTTTTTTATAAGAATTTTATTTAAGGCATATAATGTAATTGGTAAGATAGAAATATCACTATATATATATATATATATATATATATATATATATATATATATATATTTATATATATATATATATATTTAATCGATGAAAGATATATGAACAAAGACAAATTAATTTATTTTAGAAAAATCGATTTATAAAATATTTACCTTTTACGTGTCTAATCAATGTAAAATTTGAGATACATGGGTCCGGTAATCCTTAGTTGACTGAATTGGTCCAGATAATTTTGAGTTGCTGAATTGATGGCAGCTATCATTGCCAGTCATTTAGAAAACAATTGAGTTTCAATGAAAAAAATCTTGGATGGAGACTGATTATTTACTCGTGATGAAATTTTTTGATGGAGATTGATTATTTACTTGTTATGAAAGTTTTTTCTCACCGTTCTTGATAAATTAAAAGCTTCTAACAAACTATATACTTTTTTATTTATAAATATATCATCCCATAATCATGCACTGTTTAGCAATAAACCCCCCAATTTATAATATTCAAAGATGAATTCAATGAAAGACGACACTAACTAACAAAATAAACTAGCGACTTTCGATAATGAAAAACAGTTATTTACTAACTTCACATTGAAATGTCAACATGTACATATATACATCCCCATATTTACTAACGTCACATTGAAATTTCAACATGTACACATATATATCCAACAAATTGGTATCACAGAGCTTGGTTGCGATTCAGAGAGATTCTAAGTGCAAATGGAACAACAACATCTTCGCAAATTCCAACAAATCTACCTGTTTTCAAGGGTGAAAACTATCAACGTTGGGTTGCACATATAAAGGTTATCTTCAGATTTCAATATGTTGTTGAAATCTTGAATGATGGAGTATCTGAGCTGGAAGAAGACGCGACAAATGCCCAAAAAGCTGCACACAAAGATCAGAGGAAGAAAGATTATAAAGCATTGCTCTTGATTCTTCAGTGTGTGGAGTCTGATGTATTTGAGAAGATAATTGAAGAAGAATCAACGAAAGATGCGTGGGACGAGTTAAAGAACTTGTATGGCGGAGGTGAGAAATTGAAAAGGGTAAAATTGTAGATATTGAGGAAGCAGTACGAGATGATTCAGATGAACGATGGTGAATCAGTCTCTGCATATTTCTTAAGAATTATGACGCTGACAAACCAGATGAAGACATGTAGTGAAACAGTCATAGATTTGTAGAAAATAGAAAAGGTACTGAGATCTCTGACTGCAAATTTTGACTACATAGTAGTGACAATTAAAGAAGCCAAGACTCTGTCTGAGATGAAGTTGGATGAACTTCAAGCTTCATTGGAGGCTCATGAGATGAGGTTGAAGCAGAGAAACTCAGAAAGAGAAAAAGTGGTTGAACAAGCATTGCAATCAAGATTCAGCAAGAAAGTTGAAAAGTCAAAGCAGTGAAAGCATGTTATAGGTGATGAGAATTCAAGCAAGAATGCTGATTCGAGCAAGAAAGGTGTGGGCAACAAGTACTCTGGGAGGAAAGTCGACACGAAAAAGGTGCAATGTTACAATTGTCAAGGCTTTGGATACTATGCTCGAGACTGGCGAAGAAAGAAATAAACAAGAGCGAAAGAAAGTAATGAAGCCCAATATGCAAGAGCAGGAGATATTGACTCAGCTGAGGTGCTAATGATGGTAAACACTCGGTCGAACACTGAGAAAACCAACATGTGGTATTTGGATTCAGGATGTAGCAACCATATGAGTGACAATATAGATTGGTTCACCAAGTTGGATGAGTCAGTGAAAAAGGTGATAAAGTTTGCTGATGGAAGACACATTAACTTTGGAGGCAAAGGAGACATCTCGATTGTCAGTAAGGATGGTGGAAATGCTACTATCACTGAAGTGCTGTATGTACCCTCTATGACAAGTAATTTGATAAGTGTAGGTCAATTACTTACAAAAGGCTTCAAAATAAAGCTTGAAAGGAATCAAATGAAAGTCTATAGGGATGATAGAAGTCTAATAATGAAAGCACCATTGGCAGAAAATAAAACGTTCAAAGTCAAACTCAACACATCAGATCATGAGTATCTTGCTTCGACTACAGAAGAAGACAAGAACTGGCTATGGCATAATAGGTATGGACATCTAAACTTCAGGAGTTTATGCATGCTCAACCAGAAAAAGATGGCGTTTGGTTTGACTTATGTGAAGGAACCAAAGCAAGTATGTGAGCAATGTTGTAAAGCTAAGAAGGCGAGAAAAGAATTCAAACATTACCTGCCCATGAAATCTAAGTGCAAGTTGGAACTAGTTCACTCTGATGTGTGTGGACCATTTGAAGTGATGTCAAATGGAGGAAACAGGTATTTCCTTACGTTTGTTGATGAATTCACTAGACATATATGGATTTATATCATTGAAAAGAAGAGTGAAGTATTCACACAGTTCAAGAAATTCAAGTTGCATGCTGAAAAACAAAGTGGCTGCAAATTGAAGAAGTTAAGAACTGATGGTGGTGGTGAATATATGTCTACTGAATTTGCCAAATTTTGTAATGAGGAAGGTATAGAGCATGATATTATTGCACCCTATACACCTCATCACAATGGTATAACTGAAAGGAAAAATAGAAGTATACTGAACATGACGAGAAATATGTTGAAAGCTAAAGATATGCCTAAGAGATTTGGGCTAAAGCGGCTTCGACAGCAGTATACATTCTAAACAAGTGTCCAACAAAAAAGATAGTAGGAAGAACACCTTATGAGGCTTGGACAGGGTAAAATCCAAGTGTGAGTCATCTTAGAGTTTTTGGATCAATGTGCTTCAGTCATGTATCTGAACAACTGAGAAGAAAACTGGATGATCGAAGTGAAGTAATGGTTCTCATAGGTTATTATTCGACTGGTGCATACAAGTTGTATTCGCCAATCGAATATAAACTAGTAATCAGCAGAGATGTTCGTGTCGATGAAAGCAAAGGTTGGGATTGGAGTAAAAGTTCAACACAAGAATCAGACACAATTATAACTGTGTTCGAAGAAGATCCATAGGATGAGCCCTCAAATATTCAAAGTGAACAAGGAAACGCTACAACTAGTCGAAATGAAGAACCGCCTGAACAAAATGAAAGGAGGTCGACAAGAAAAATAACTAAATAACAAGGCTAGCTGGGTATGAAAGATTTCCAGATCAAGACATTGATGCTAATGGTGATTTAGTCAAAGAGTCCATGATGATGGCTAAAGTAGAACCAATCGATTTGAATGAAGCCATGAGTTATTCAAATTGGTGTGAGTCCATGAAAGAAGAACTCAGAGCCATTGAGAAGAACAAGACCTGGGAACTTGTTGAAAGAACAAATAAGAAGCCTATCGATGTAAAGTGGATATACAAAGTGAAACAAAGGCCAAATGGAAACATAGCGAAGTATAAAGTAAGATTGGTGGCTAGAGGCTTTCTACAAAAGCACGACATCAACTTCGACAAAGTATATGCGCCAGTTGCAAGGCTAGAAACAATTTGAATTGTTGTTTCGACAAAAGCGTATATGGAAGATGCATCGACTGGATGTAAAGTCAGCATTCCTAAATGGTCCATTAGAAGAAGAAGTTTATGTCACTGAACCACCAGGATTCAACGTCAAAGGATGGATTCGAAGGTGTACAGATTAAGGAAGGCTCTCTATGGTTTGAAGCAAGCTCCTCGAGCTTTGAATAAAAGAATAGATAACTTCCTGATTGAAGCAGGTTTCACAAAGTGTGTCTCTGAACACAGAGTGTATGTAAATGATGTGGACAGTGTCATTCGAATCATTTTATGCCTTTATGTAGATGACTTACTCATTATCAGATTCGACGGAGCTGAGATAATGAAAGTCAAGTCGAAGCTAATGCAAGAATTCGAAACGTCCGACTTTGGAAATCTCTCGTATTTCCTAGGGATGGAATTCAAAAATACTGAAGAATGGGTATTCTTGCATCAGACTAAGTATGCTCAAGATATTCTGAAGAGATTCAACATGAGCAACTATAATGAAGCATTCACACCGTTAAAGACTAGAGCAAAGCTGAAGATGAAATCAAATGATGAGTTTGTAAATTCAACATTGTACAAACAAATCATTGGATCTCTGAGATATCTTTGCAATACAAGATCAGATATCTGCCAAAGTGTAGGATTATTGAGCAGATTTATGGAGAAACCTCATGACGTGTTGTTGCCCAGGAAGTCAAAGAACAACACAAGTGTAGAAGTTCATGGATACACTAATTCAAATTTCAGTGGAGATCAAGACGAAAAGAAAAGCACTACAGGCTACATTTTCATGATCGAAGGTGCTCAAATATCCTGGAGTTCAAAGAAACAAAGCATTGTGGTGTTGTCATCTTGCGAAGCAGAATATGTAGTTGCATCATATGTTGCATGCCAAGCAGCATGGATTAAAATGTTACTTGAAGAACTCAAGATAATGGAGCATAAGAAGGTAAAGCTATTTTTCGACAATAAATCAGCAATTAACCTGACAAATCACCCTGTGTGTCACGGTCGAAGTAAACACATAGAAAGAAGGTATCATTTTTTGAGAGATCAAGTCAACAACGGGAAGGTCGAAATAAAGCACTGCAAGACTGAAGTTCAACTAGCTGACATATTCACCAAACCTCTGAAGAAAGTCATATTCGAAGAGTTAAAGAGAAGCATCAGGATGAGAAGTCTCGAGAATATGAATTAGGAGGTGTGTTAGAAAGTATAATTCTGATTCTGTCGACCCTGTCGAATTGTGTCTGTATCGAGTTAGTTAGTGTGTCGAAAGCATTCGGGCTTAACATGTTTTGGGCCTTATCTTAGTTTCCTTTTGGGCCTTTGTAATGTGTGCCTATATAAGGAGATTTTCCTTTGTAATCAAATACAACAATTAATAAAATTTTCATATAGTTTTTACAGAATAACAAAACCTCTCCTCTCCCTTTTATTCTTCTTCTTCTCAAAAACTATCTTTCTTGAAAATCTTTTGTTCAAACAAATTGGTATCACAGAGCTCGGTTGCGATTTAGAGAGATTCTAATGGCAAACGGAACAACAACGTCTTTGCAAATTCTAGCAAATCTACCCGTTTTCAAGGGTGAAAACTATCAACGGTGGGTTGCATAGATGAAGGTTATCTTGATATTAAAAAATGACACTACATAGTTTTCATATTATTTTGATATTTAAATATATTTTTCTCAAAAACTATTTTTGTTTATAAAATATTAAAAATTACTTAAGATAGTTCAAAGTTTGATTAATATATTAAATTTTAATTAATATCTATAATATAAGAAAAGTTGATGTTCTGGAAATCACCCTTTTACCCTTTGTTATTTTTCAAACATATTACTAATTTGAGGTTAAATATTGTCTTTTTATTATAGATTCCAACCAATTCCCACATGGTTGTTCATCATTTCATGTGCAACAAAAAATCATATTCATATTTTTATCTTTCTTTTTCATTCCCAATGTTATCTTTGACAATCTTATCATATCTCTCATCAATACTTTTTTTATTTCTTAACCCATTTTATTTAACAAACACATATATCTCCATATATTTCTTCTCACCTACTCATTCATCATGTATTTCCTCTCATCATATTTATATATATATTTCATTATCTCACAATGTTGAAACTTCCTCATTGTTTAAATTTCTTCTTCCAAATCTCTTCTTTCAACATTTCATAATATTAATTTAACATTTGATACATTTTTCAAGATAAAAGGTAAATATGAGTTTCAAATAGTTTTTCAATTTCATCCTTCCAAGTATAGAATAAGAAATAATAGAATAAGAAATAATAAATATAACTATTTTTTAAAATAAAAATAGTTGAAAATAATTTTTTTTCTTCATATCTACTCTTTTTAAAGATTAAGTTTTATTGTTCTTAAACAAGTTTCATAGATCTATATTTTTTTTATAGATTTATCCTTTTTTCTTAAATAAAAATGGTGAGAGAAACTTAATAGAATTTATAGAAATGTCATATTGTATTTTTCATAAATTTTCAGATATATTTGTAATCGATACGTAAACAAAAATAATATTTGATTACGAGAACAAGTCTATTATTGATTCAAATATTTTTATATACGAAAAATAGTATTTATGATTCAAATATTTTTTTTTATCTAAAAGTGATATATGAGATAACATCTATTATTGATCTAAATATTTTAATATACAAAAATTTAATATTAATCTAGATATTTTTGTAAACGATGCCTAAACAAAAATAATATTTGTATACGGGAAAAACTCTATTTATATACGAGAAATAATATTTGTATATACTAAAAATGATATTTATACTACAAAAATCTTTGATTAAAAAATGGTATACGGGAAACAAATTTATTATTGATCTTAATATTTTTATATATGAAAATTTACTTTTTTATCCAAATATTTTTTTGTAAATGATACGAAAACAAACATAACATTTGTATACGGGGAAAATGTATTATTTATCCAAAAATCGTAAACGGGAAAAATTATATTATTGATCTAAATATTTTTTATATACGAAAATTTACTATTGGTTCAGATATTTTTGTAAACTATATGGAAAAAATTGTATCCTGGAAATAAATCTGTTATAGATCTAAATATTATTATATACAAAAATTTACTATTGATTTGGATAATTTTGTAAACGATACCAGAACAAAAATAATATTTTTTTACGGGAAAAATATGTTATTGATTAAATATATTTATATACGAAAAATAGTATTTATGATCCAAATATTTATCATCCTTAAATGATATACGCATAAAATCTATTATAGATCTTAATATTTTTATATACGATTTTTTTAATTATTAATCTAATTTTTTTAACCTTTTATTTAAAATAAATATATTATGTAAAAATATGCGCGTACGAGATCAAAACTCGTGCGTAGGCACGGGTTTGTTACTAGTTATGTATAAAATTGGTTAGTACAATTCATATACTATTTGTTTAATAAATTCTTAAACATTAAAAAAAACTATTAAATAGTAAAATAAAATGGGTTAATAGAATATAAAAGTTGGTTAATACATTTATAATTTAGTGTCAAAACATGATTAATAGTATTTATTTTATTGGTTAATAAAGTAGTAAAAGTAGTCAATAAATTATAAATAAAATAATTTTTTAATGATGTATATTTTTATGGTTATTACAGTGTAAAGTTGGTTAATGACACAATCTTGTATTTATATTATAAAATAAAATTTTTAAATATTTTTTTTTGAAAAATTTTATTCTAAAAATAATATTATTTTAATAAAAAACTATTGTTCACTATATAAATAATATAAACAATATATACTAAGTAGGTATTTAGTATAACAAATGGTGTCAACGTAGCAATCATATTTATAAAGGACAATGTTGTTTAATTATCAATTATGTAAACTTGACACAATGAATCACAAACAATAAACTACAATGTTCAATCATTTCATTTTCACCTACATTGTTTGACAAACAAATGACACAGTTCATATATCAATAATTTTCATTCTTAATTTGTGTGTCATATCATTTACAATCCAAATATATATATAAGCAAACTTATATAAGATAGTAATCAATAAATAATTCATTAGAATTCTATCACAAATAAATACATTGATTAATCAAAATAAATAGAAATTTTGTGACTGCAAAGAATATAAAAAATATTTGTAAATAAAAATCAAAACTAAAAATGAAGCAAATAAAATAAAGCAAGTAATATTGTAATAATTTTAAAACTTTAAATAAAATTATTTTTAATTATTTATTTAATTAAATATATTAATAAAAATATTATTTTTAAAATTTGTTTTATTATTTTCTTATACATAACTATAAAAATTATATAAAAAAGATTAACTTCAAGTATTATTACTATTCAAAACTTTATTCATATTGCAATAATATGAATCAAAATTAATGCTTTGAATAATATTTTTCAGAATAACTTAAGTTTTAACTTTTATTTATTAGGCTAAATAAAAGGGATTAAAGTAAAAATTATCTACATTACAAAATATAAAATGGTATTAAGTTTTCATTTTGATATTTAATAAATAAATAAATTTTTCAAATTTTTAAAAAAATATTAGTTTTGGATTTATTAAAAAAATTTATTTATTATATATAAACAAATAACATATAATTTATAAGAAATCACAGATAATTCGGTAGTTATACAAAGTAAATAAAAATACTATACGTAAATCTTAAAGTGTTTAGTAATTCTTTTGTTTGATTTACTTGTTATCTCACTAAATACTTTAGTGAGAGTTATTTCCATCATATATTTTGAAGATTTCATGATATATTTTTAAAGGCTTTTAATTATCGAAAATGTATATTCGTGGAGTGTAAATTTTTTTTATAAGAATTTGATATATATATATATATATATATATATATATATATATATATATATATATATATATATATATATATATATATATATATATATATATATATATATATATATATATATATATATATAACTCTACATTTAATCGATGAAATATATATGAACAAAGACAAATTAATTTATTTTAGAAAAATCGGTTTATAAAATATTTAACTTTTATGTCTAATCAATGTAAAATTTGAGATACATAGGTCCGGTAATCCTTAGTTGACTGAATCGGTCCAGATAATTTTGAGTTGCTGAATTTATGACAGCTAATCTTGTCAGTCTTTTAGAAAACAACTGAGTTTCAATGAAAAAAGTTTTAGATGGAGACTGAATATATACTCGTGATGAAACTTTTAGATGGAGACTGATTATTTACTTGTGATGAAAAAATTTTCTCACTGTTCTTGATAAATTAAGTTTTAGATGATTATTTACTCCTGATGAAAGTGTTTTCTCATAGTTCCTTGATAAATTAAGTCTCAGTTAAAATAGTTGTCAAAATTACACTCGCACTATTGATTTTATTTTATGACTTCTTACCTTTATCACATTTATCATATTTATGTAAATTCTCACATTTATCATATTTATGGAAATCCAATTTTCTCACATTTAGAAAAATGTAGTGCTTCATTTTAACTTCTAATATTTTATGTTGGTTCAATTATGTTCATCCTAATATTCTTAAGAATTAGGATGGTACCTCCGGACATAAAATATGTTCAATTGTTTGATTTACTTGTTATCTCACTAAATACTTTAGTGAGAGTTATTTCCATGATATATTTAGAATATTTCATAATATATTTTTAAAGGTTTTTTATTATCGAAAATGTATATTCGTGGAGTGTAAATTTTTTTATAAGAATTTGATTTAATCATAAAATGTAATTGGTAAGATAGAAATATATATATATATATATATATATATATATATATATATATATATATATATATATATATATATATATATATATATATTTAATCGATGAAAGATATATGAACAAAGACAAATTAATTTATTTTAGAAAAATCGATTTATAAAATATTTAACTTTTATGTCTAATCAATGTAAAATTTGAGATACATGGGTCCGATAATCCTTAGTTGACTGAATTGGCAGCTATCATTGTCAGTAATTTAGCAAACAATTGAGTTTCAATGAAAAAAGTTTTAGATAAGTTTTTCTCACCGTTCTTGATAAATTAAGTTTTAGATGATTACTTACTCCTGAGGAAGTGTTTTCTCATCGTTCCTTGATTAATTAAGTCTCAGTTAAAATAGTTGTCAAAATTACACTTACACTCGCACTATTGATTTTATTTTATGATTTCTTACCTTTATCAAATTTATCATATTTATGTAAATTCTCACATTTATCATATTTATGGAAATCCAATTTTCTCACATTTATGAAAATGTAGTGCTCCATTTTAACTTCTAATATTTTATGTTGGGTCAATTATGTTCATCCTAATATTCTTAAGAATTAGGATGGTACCTCCGGACATAAAATATGTTCAATTGTTTGATTTACTTGTTATCTCACTAAATACTTTAGTGAGAGTTATTTCCATGATATATTTAAAATATTTCATAATATATTTTTAAAGGTTTTTTATTATCGAAAATGTATATTCGTGGAGTGTAAATTTTTTTATAAGAATTTGATTTAATCATAAAATTTAATTGGTAAGATAGAATATATATATATATATATATATATATATATATATATATATATATATATATATATACTAATCAATGTAAAATTTGAGATACATGGGTCCGGTAATCCTTAGTTGACTGAATTGGTCCAGATAATTTTGAGTTGCTGAATTGATTGCAGCTGTCATTGTCAGCAATTTAGAAAACAATTGAGTTTCTATGAAAAAAGTTTTAGATGGAGACTGATTATTTACTCGTGATGAAAGTCTTAGATTGAGACTGATTATTTACTTGTGATGAAAGTTTTTTCTCACTGTTCTCGATAAATTAAGTTTTAGATGATTATTTACTCCTGATGAAAGTGTTTTCTCATAGTTCCTTGATAAATTAAGTCTCAGTTAAAATAGTTGTCAAAATTATACTCGCACTATTGATTTTATTTTATGATTTCTTACCTTTATCACATTTATCATAATTATGTAAATTCTCACATTTATCATATTTATGGAAATCCAATTTTCCCACATTTATGAAAATGTAGTGCTCCATTTTAACTTCTAATATTTTATGTTGGTTCAATTATGTTCATCTTAATATTCTTAAGAATTAGGATGGTAACTCCGGACATAAAATATGTTCAATTGTTTGATTTACTTGTTATCTCACTAAATACTTTAGTGAGAGTTATTTCCATGATATATTTAGAATATTTCATAATATATTTTTAAAGGTTTTTTATTATCGAAAATGTATATTCGTGGAGTGTAAATTTTTTTTATAAGAATTTGATTTAATCATAAAATGTAATTGGTAAGATAGAAATATCACTATATATATATATATATATATATATATATATATATATATATATTTAATCGATGAAAGATATATGAACAAAGACATATTAATTTATACTAGAAAAATCAATTTATAAAAATATTTTACTTTTGTGTCTAATCAATGTAAAATTTGAGATACATGGGTCCGGTAAGCCTTAGTTGACTGAATTGGTCCAGATAATTTTGAGTTGCCGAATTGATGGCAGCTATTGTAACACCCCTTCTAAAATACCCCGAATAAATTAATTATATCAATGATTAAAGTCATATTTCATCAGAGTTAACACGGAACAAGGGATGCCACAATTATAAAATAAAATAAAACCTCCAATAAAACAGTAGTCATGCTACACTAAGGATCATTATTCAAATAATTCAATCAATTTAAGACCATGTCTTACACAGCGGAAAATACCAAAAAAACCGAAACTGAATAAACCATAATTATTCTCCATAAGATTCAAAGAAACAATTGAATAACAACTAATTCCTCAACTAAATGTTCCCCAGTGTTATAACCTAATCAGAGCATGACACTGACACGCGGACTTAAATGACAAGCTCTAGAGCCATCCTCACCAATTCCTGAGCTGCTAACTTTAATCTGAAATTGTTAAAGTAAGGGTGAGACTTCTCATAATTAAAACACATTATAAGCTTCTCAATCAACAATATATCACAAGCATATTAATTCACCCATTTAGCATAAATTCAGATTCAACACGCAATCACAATCATACAAGTCATTATGCATTCAATAGACAACCAAAAGAATTGCAACACTGGAAGACATCCTAACATGTTACAATCCCATGTAAACACAAATGCAGACACAATGCATGTGGTACCAACACGTGACCAAGTCACCCAACACTGATCCCTCATCAACCGGATACAGTAACCATCGATTCGTCCATGAACACCCGGACACGAATCCAGCCTAACCACCCATCCTCACCCGGGTATCGGTTAACGGCAATCCAAGTCAAATTCCGCACAATGGGAATTAACTTCACCAAGACAATGCATATGCACGCACATCACTAGCATGCAACATCAAATCAGTCTATGAAATACATCAATTTATCATAACTGAATTAAAAACCAAAAATATGATATCTCAACGATCATGCACACCATCATTAGCAACATAAACATGCTTTTCATCCACACAATACGAATACATCCATTCATCACAGTTTCACTATCACATACACATCAATGTGCGTCAGTCAATAATCACTTACTTCGGAAATTCGACTCATTTTCAAAATAATTTCAAGTTTTAGGAAATCTTTTCATTTTATAAAATAGAGCATTAAATTTAAGAAATAACGTCCAAAACGGCACTCAAAACGGACTTACGGTTTAAAAGTTATGAATTTTCAAAGTTTGACATTTTTCAAAAAAATACAGCAGAACCCGGTTCCTACATATACAGGAACCGGTTCCTGAGAAGTTTCAAAATCTCGCTTCTGGAAAATTGTATGGGAACCCGGTTCCGACATATACAGGAACCGGTTCCTGAGTGCATTTTTACCTATTTTTACAAATTTTCACAGTGGAACCCGGTTCCTCCCCACTGGGAACTGGTTCCCACGTCCTGCAGAGTCAAATTCTGCACTTTTGACAGCATTCATTCATTCTCAACCAAACCCAAACATACCCATACGAATTGCAACATGGGAAACACCAAAATGCGACCGTTTTACACCATTATAACATCAAACAACAATATTCCATCATTTCTATTCATCATCTGACACTCTAATTGTTTTCAACCTATAATCCGACACAATAGGGATAATTCTACGGAACCCTAGAATTCTAAACCAGGATTCCTAACATACTATGATCCATACTATTGAATATCTAAACCGATAATATGAATTAACTAATCGAAATCACCCCTTACCTTGTGGGTTCTTCGAATTCTGACACCTTAGGTTTTCTTCCTTCCTTTTCCTCTTCTCAACTTCACGTATGTGTGTTTTCTCCAAAATAACTCCTTTTTCCTCTTTTCCTTCTTTTATTCCTTTTATTCCTCTAACATAAATAAGATAAATTAAATAATGTGAGTAGAGTCTTTTACTCCTCACACCCTCACTTTACTCAACACCTCTAATAATTCCATTCCTTTATTCCATAATTAATCCCAATAAATCCAATATATTAATAAATTATATTCTCAATTAAATTAATAATTAAAAATCATAATTATTTAATTATCGAATTATTTGGGGTGTCACAGCTATCTTTGTCAGTCATTTAGAAAACAATTGAGATTCAATGAAAAAAGTTTTAGATGGAGACTGATTATTTACTCGTGATAAAAGGTTTAGATGGAGACTGATCGATGAATATAAGTGATTGATCAAGAGTTTTTAAGAGAAATTTTTAGAAGATGCACTTATTAAGTTAGATGGTCCTTACCAGATCATTTAATTCAACAGTTGCGGAAACTATAAATATTTATCCAAGCATCCATTATGAATTGGTTCAGTGGTCCCTGGTACTGAACTTGGTAGGGCGGACGATGGTCCGATCCCCCGCAATTTGTAAATGGATAAAGGAGTACCAAATATAAGTACCAGGACTCCTAGCTAGATTATAAAGATCAAAGTCACTAACCGGTTACTCCACTATGTGCGCGTAAGGTAAAGGGCTTAATGTGATTGCGCAAGAATGAAAACGGGTGAAACGAAACGAAAGTCTTAGGTCGAGTTATAATTCATGACTTAATTCGGTCTGCATAAATGAGGTTATCTAGTGTTATTACGGTAATTTTGGTGTCGAAGTCTGAACTTGAGTTATCCAAACAAAGAATTAACCTGCAACCAAATACGAATTGAGTCGTGTTTTATATTTGCGTTTGACTTATCCTTGCTTGCTTTTTAATTTTTACTTTTTGCTTGAGGACAAGCAAAGGTTTAAGTATAGGGGAGTTTGATAACACGAATTTATATAACATATTTGACGTAATTTTCATAGATAATGTTACTATTTTTATTTAATTATTCTATTTTATTTTCGTATTATGTTGGTACTTCTTTCGTTTCAGGTATTTGCATTAAATAAAGATTAATTGAGCAAAGAAATAAAATCGAGGAAAAATCGGATTAAAAAGATAAAGAAATGAAGCAAAGGGGTAATAATAGTAAAAGGATGGGTAAAAGAAGGAGAAAACAATTATACAAGCCAAGCAAGCAAAGCCCAAAAGAGCAAAGCCCAACAAGCCAAGCCAAGAAGCGTGACGCGTGGCCCACAAGCTGTGACGACCGTCACAGATGTGAGACGACCGTCTCACTTTCCTCACACAGTTGGAGGCGCCCGCCTCCCTTACATGGGCCCACGTCTCAATCTTTGGAGACCCACGTCTCCTTCACTTGAGACCCACGTCTCACTTCTTCTTTCAACTAGAGACGTCCGTCTCCCACGTTCTCCCACGTTTTGGCAGTTTGCACACGATCCCCACTTCTCTTCGTATGAATTTGGAAAAAGGCAGTTACAAGTGAAGGCTATAAATACAGCTTCAAAGCTTCAGAGCAAGGGTCGGAGATTTCTTCCCGAACAAGGGTCGTGATTAAAGTTTTAGATGGAGACTAATTATTTACTTGTGATGAAAGTTTTTCTCACCGTTCTTGAGAAATTAAGTTTTAGATGATTACTTACTCCTGAGGAAAGTGTTTTGTCATCGTTCCTTGATAAATTAAGTCTCAGTTAAAATTGTTGTCAAAATTACACTCGCACTATTGATTTTATTTTATGATTTCTTAACTTTATCACATTTATCATATTTATGTAAATTCTCACATTTATCATATGTATGGAAATCCAGTTTTCTCACATTTATGAAAATGTACTGCTCCATTTTAACTTCTAATATTTTATGTTGGTTCAATTATGTTCATCCTAATATTCTTAAGAATTAGGATGGTACCTCCGGACAAAAAATATGTTCAATTTTATGATTTACTTGTTATCTCACTAAATACTTTAGTGAGAGTAATTTCCATGATATATTAAGAATATTTCATAATATATTTTTAAAGGTTTTTTATTATCAATAATGTATATTCGTGGAGTGTAAATTTTTTTCTAACAATTTGATTTAAGTCATAAAATGTAATTGGTAAGATAGAAATATCACTATATATATATATATATATATATATATATATATATATATATATATATATATATATATATATATATATCGATGTAAGATATATGAACAAAAACAAATTCATTTATTTTAGAAAAATCGATTTATAAATATTTAACTTTTATGTATAATCAATGTAAAATTTGAGATACATGGGTCCTCTAATCCTTAGTTGACTGAATTGGTCCAGATAATTTTGATTTGCTGAATTGATGGCACCTATCGTTGTCAATCATTTAGAAAACATTGAGTTTCAATGAAAAATGTTTTAGATGAAGACTAATTATTTACTCGTGATGAAAGTTTTGGATGGGGACTGATTATTTACATGTGATGAAAGTTTTTTCTCACCGTTCTTGATAAATTAAGTTTTAGATGAATATTTACTCCTGATGAAAGTGTTTTCTCATCGTTCATTGATAAATTAAGTCTCATTTAAAATAGTTGTCATAATTACACTCGCACTATTGATTTTATTTTATGATTTCTTACCTTTATCACATTTATCATAATTATGTAAATTGTCACATTTATCATATTTATGGAAATCCAATTTTCCCACATTTATGAAAATGTAGTGCTCCATTTTAACTTCTAATATTTTATGTTGGTTCAATTATGTTCATCCTAATATTCTTAAGAATTAGGATGGTACCTTCGGACATAAAATATGTTCAATTGTTTGATTTACTTGTTATCTCACTAAATACTTTAGTGAGAGTTATTTCCATGATATCTTTTAAGAATTTTTCATAATATATTTTTAAAGGTTTTTTATTATCAATAATGTATATTCGTGGAGTGTAAATTTTTTTCTAACAATTTGATTTAAGTCATAAAATGTAATTGGTAAGATAGAAATAAGATAAATTAATCCTAATATTCTTAAGAATTAGGATGGTACCTCCGGACATAAAATATGTTCAATTGTTTGATTTACTTGTTATCTCACTAAATACTTTAGTGAGAGTTATTTCCTTGATATATTTAGAATATTTCATAATATATTTTTAAAGGTTTTTTATTATCGAAAATGTATATTCGTGGAGTGTAAATTTTTTTTATAAGAATTTGATTTAAGTCATAAAATGTAATTGGTAAGATAGAAATATCACTATATATATATATATATATATATATATATATATATATATATATATATATATATATATATATATATATATATATATATATATATAATCGATGAAAGATATATGAACAAAGACAAATTAATTTATTTTAGAAAAATCGATTTATAAAATATTTAGCTTTTATGTCTAATCAATGTAAAATTTGAGATACATGGGTCCGGTAATCCTTAGTTGACTGAATTAGTCCAGATAATTTTGAGTTGTTGAATTGATGGTAGCTATCATTGCCAGTCATTTAGAAAACAATTGAGTTTCAATGAAAAAAGTTTTAGATGGAGACTGATTATTTACTCGTGATGAAAGTTTTAGATGGAGACTGATTATTTACATGTGATTAAAGTTTTTTCTCACGGTTCTTCATAAATTAAGTTTTAGATGATTATTTACTCCTGATGAAAGGGTTTTATCATCGTTCCTTGATAAATTAAGTCTCAGTTAAAATAGTTGTCAAAATTACACTCGCACTATTGATTTTATTTTATGATTTCTTACCTTTATCATATTTATGTAAATTCTCACATTTATCATATTTATGGAAATCCTATTTTCTCACATTTATGAAAATGTAGTGCTCCATTTTAACTTCTAATATTTTATGTTGGTTCAATTATGTTCATCCTAATATTCTTAAGAATTAGGATGGTACATCCGGACATAAAATATGTTCAATTGTTTGATTTACTTGTTATCTTACTAATTACTTTAGTGTGAGTTATTTCCATGATATATCTAGAATATTTCATAATATATTTTTAAAGGTTTTTTATTATCGAAAATGTATATTCGTGGAGTGTAAATTTTTTTTATAAGAATTTAATTTAAGTCATAAAATGTAAATTGTAAGATAGAAATATCACTATATATATTTATATATTTAATCGATGAAAGATATATGAACAAAGAAAAAATAATTTATTTTAGAAAAATCGATTTATAAAATATTTAACTTTTATGTCTAATCAATGTAAAATTTGAGATACATGGCTCCGGTAATCCTTAGTTGACTGAATTGGACAAATAATTTTGAGTTGGTGAATTGACAGCAGCTATCATTGCTAGTCATTTAGAAAACAATTGAGTTTCAATGAAAAAAGTTTTAGATGGAGACTGATTATTTACTCGTGATGAAAGTTTTAGATGGAGACTGATTTTTTACTTGTGATTAAAGTTTTTTCTCACCGTTCTTGATAAATTAAGTTTTAGATGATTATTTACTCCTGATGAAAGTGTTTTCTCATCGTTCCTTGATAAATTAAGTCTCAGTTAAAATAGTTGTCAAAATTACACTCGCACTATTGATTTTATTTTATGATTTCTTACCTTTATCACATTTATCATATTTATATAAATTCTCACATTTATCATATTTATGGATATCCAATTTTCTCACATTTATGAAAATGTAGTGCTCCATTTTAACTTCTAATATTTTATGTTGGTTCAATTATGTTCATCCTAATATTCTTAAGAATTTGGATGGTACCTCCGCACATAAAATATGTTCAATTTTTTGATTTACTTGTTATCTCACTAAATACTTTAGTGAGTTATTTCAATAATATATTTAGAATATTTCATAATATATTTTTAAAGGTTTTTTATTATCGAAAATGTATATTCGTGGAGTGTAAAAAATTTTCTAAGAATTTGATTTAAGTCATAAAATGTAATTGGTAAGATAGAAATATCACTATATATATATATATATATATATATATATATATATATATATATATATATATATATATATATATATATATATATATATATATATATATATATATATATATAATCGATGAAAGATATATGAACAAAGACAAATTAATTTATTTTTGTAAAATCGATTTATAAAATATTTAACATTTGTAAGTGTTTCTATGTTGGCATTAATTTTTGGTAAAACTAGGATATGACAATGTCTTGATTGATGTCATGACATTCAGAGTTTGAAGATAAATTCTGCATAAGAAGAATGATTCAAGTATAGCTCAGACTGGAAGTTAACTGAAGTGCTGAAATTCTGCAGAAGAATGACTGATGTCATAACCAATGTTATGACATTCGTGTGACATTCATAGATTCACTTTTCCGAGACTTTTCGTGATTTTGTTGTTTTAATATGATTTATGTAATTGGATCACATGCTCACGTGGCTATGTGGTTAATCTTAGTTAACCCTAAATTGGTTTGTTAAAAAGACCAAGTCTTTAGGTTAAATTAAGTGAACCCTAGCTATTATTATGGAAAAAACAAGTTACAGGATCGCTTCTATAATAGGAATAGAACCTTACTGCTACTTTAGCGTATTGGAGATTTAAAGTTGTTTATTTGTGTATTCTAGTTACTCTTGTGATCCAAGAAATTATCATTTGATAAGTGCCTTGGACTAGGATTTGGTTGTAAGGGTTGTTTATCACTCAAAGCTTTGAAGCACGAGTGTTGTGTCTCTTGATTAAAGCTTTGAAGCAAAATCAAGTATGTTTATTGAAGAGTGTCTTCACAATTCAATTAATCAATAGGTTGATATCACTTTGTGATTGAGGAGTAGTAGAACTCGGTCTAAGTAGGACTTAGATTGAAGTTGCATTGGGTAGGTCTTAAGTGAAGGAGATAAACTGGTTGGTTTATTCCTGAATTAATTCTACTAATAGTGAATTTCTTCCCTGGCTTGGTAGCCCCTAGATGTAGGTGTAGTTACACACTGAACTTGGTAAACAATTGATTGTGTTCTTTACGGCTGTTTAAATTAACTGTGTAAATTGTTAACAGAGTGTTAGATACTGTGTCATAACATTCTTTGTGACATCACATATCTGCTGCCAGGAATTTCAATTGGCATCAGAGTAGGCACCCTGCCTGTTATTTCTGGGTAAGATCTAGGGACAATAGTTTCTGGCGTTATGGACAAGGAAGGAGGATTTGGAAGTAAACCACCCATTCTGGATGGATCTAACTATGATTACTGGAAACCTCGTATGGTTGCCTTTTTGAAGTCACTGGACATTAAAGCTTGGAGAGCTGCTGACAGAGGATGGAAACATCCTACCAAGCTTGAGAAAGATGGGACTACTAGTCTAAAACCTGAGGAAGAATGGAGCAAAGAAGAATAAGAGCTAGCACTAGGCAACTATAAAGCATTGAATGCCTTATTCAATGGAATTGACAGAAATATCTTCAGACTAGTACATCAGTGTGAACTGGCCAAGGATGTTTGGGACACTCTCAAAACCACTCATGAAGGTACATCCAAGGTGAAAATGTCAAGACTTCAGATGCTCACTACCAAATTTGAGAATCTGAAGATGAAGGAAGATGAGACCATTCATGAGTTTCATATGAACATCTTGGAGATTGCCAACACCTCAGGAGCATTGGGAGAAAAGATGTCAGAAGAAAAGCTGGTGAGAAAGATTCTCAGATCCTTGCCTAAAAGGTTTGCAATGAAAGTGATTGCTATAGAGGAAGCTCAGGATATCTGCACCTTGAAGGTTGATGAACTTATTGGATCACTTCAGACATTTGAGATGAGGATTAGTGACAATGTTGACAAGAAGAACAAGAGCATAGCCCTTGTGTCCAATACTGAAGAGGAATGCAAGGAGGGTGATGAAGAGAAGATATTTGAAGCAATAGCTATGCTTGGAAGAAAGTTCAACAAACTCATCAAGAGAATTGACCCAAAGTCAAGGTCCAATGTCAAGAACATTCCATCTGACATTAGCAGAACTTATGACTCCAACAGAATATCCAAGTCGAAGAAAAGGGAAGTCAAAGAGGAATCCATGTCATGGGTGTGAAGGATATGGGCACATTCGAGTGAATGTCCTACCTTTCTAAAGAAGAAAGGAAATCACTGTCCGATGGTGACTCGTGACTGAAGAAGAATCGCCAAACCACTACTCTCTCGAGTTTGTAACTCGATAATGATTCTAGTGATGAGGAAGTGACATTTGAAGAACTTGTTGACACTTACAAGAAACCGTCAAGTATGTAAAAAGAAACAAAAAGCAAATTGTAAAAGGTGAGAAAATGAAGAAAGAAGCGAAGGCTACTATACTATAAGTCATCTCAACAGAAGTTATTGTGTTAAACTCCAAACTTAGATGACTAAGTCCAAGATGTCGACAAAACCGATAAGTTGGAAAAATCGACAACAAAATGCAAATATGCATGGTCTTGGATACGCAAAGAAACCTGGTGACAAGAAGAAGAACAGTCCGCAAACCAAATGTATGTCACAACATAGAGCAGAAATGTGTCCGTTCAGATATGTGGGTGCAAAGAAATTGATAACAAGAAGAAAAGACATAAATCAATGTCAAAATGTCACAACATAGGGCTCAACATCAAGATCGAGAAACATGAAGAAAAAGTTTCAAAGATGGAGATGTCATTATTGTGGAAGGTTTGGACACATAAAGCCATTTTGCTATAGACTATATGGATATCCTAACTAGATCCCTTATGTCAAGCCTAAGACCAACAAGGTTCCATACACTCAATAGTGGAAGAAGAAGACTGCAGCCTTGATAGCTCACATCTCCCTTAGAGTTTCGCCAGGAAGACCGGTACTCTAGGCATACGAATCAAGAATCTTCTAAATGAAGTCAGACCTCATACTACTAGTTATGTCACTTTTAGAGATGGAGCTAAAGGAGAAATCAAAGGTGTTGGAAAGTTGGACTGCCCTGGAGTTCCAAACCTAAATGAAGTGTTGCTGGTGAAGGGTTTGACTGCCAATCTCATAAGTATCACTCAACTGTGTGATCTGGGATTCAAGGTCAACTTTACCAAGTCTGAATGTCTTGTAACCAATGAAAAACAAGAAGTTGTAATGAGAGGAGTCAGATCAAAAGATAACTGTTACTTGTGGGAGTCTGAGAACACCAACCTGTCTTATACCAAAGATGAAAAGGAGGTGAAACTGTGGCACCAAAACTTGGTCATTTGCATCTTAGAGGGATGAAAAGATCATATCCATGGAGGCCGAGGGATTCCAAGACTTCATATTAATGAAGGGAGAGTCTGTGATGAATGTCAGGTTGGAAAGCAAACCAGAATGTCACATCCAATGTCAAGACATCCACCACCTTTGCCGCACATGGATCGATGGGCCCTATGCAGTTGAAAGCCTTGGTGGAAAAGATATGCTTATGTTGTTGTGGATGACTTTTCCAGATTCACTGGATAAACTTCATCGGGAAAAATCGATGTTTTGATGTCTTTAAAGAATTATGCAAGAGACTTCAAAGAGAAAAAGAAGGATGCATTGTCAGAATTAGAAGTGATCATGGAAAATAATTTGAGAATAGCAAGTTTGATGAATTATGTTCCTCAGAAGGAATCAATCATGAGTTCTCCTCACCTATAACTCCTCAACAAAATGGAGTTGTGGAAAGGAAAAACAGGACTATACAGGAATCTGCCAGAGCAATGATTCATGCTAAGAAACTTCCTATCCATTTTTGGGCTGAAGCTATGAATACAGCCTGCTATGTTCATAATAGGTTCACCTTGAGAAAGGGAACATCCTCCACTCTTTATGAACTATGGAAAGGAAGAAAACCTACTGTGAAGTATTTCCATGTATTTGGTAGCAAATGCTATATTCTGACAGATCGTGAACAAAGGAGAAAGATGGACTCTAAAAGTGATGAAGGAATTTTTATGGGATACTTTACAAACAGCAGAGCATATAGGGTATTCAACTCCAGGACCAAATTTATGATGGAGTCTATTAATGTCATAGTTGATGATCACCATGAGGAAAACAATGTTCCATATGATGTTGAGACATTGTTTGAGACATCACCACAAGTATCTGATAAGGATGATATGCCTGTTCCTACTTCACCAAAGTCTTGAACCAGAGGAAGCTAACAAAGATCCTTCCATCAGAATTCAGAAAGATCATCCAAAGGAACTCATCATTGGAGATCCTAACTGTGGAGTCATTACAAGATCTAGAGAAATCATCTCAAACTCTTGTTTTGTGTCTAAGATTGAGCCAATGAATGTTAAAGAGGCTCTAACTGATGAGTACTGGATTGGGGCAATGCAAGATGAATTGAACCAGTTCAAACAAAATGAAGTGTGGGAGTTAGTTCCTAGACCAGAAGGAACAAACATCATTGGCACAAAGTGGATCTACAAGAACAAGTCTGATGCAGAAGGGGTTGTCACCAGAAATAAGGCAAGACTTGTTGCTCAAGGATACACTCAAGTTGAAGGGATTGATTTTGATGAGACTTTTGCTCCTGTAGCCAGGCTGGAATCAATCAGATTACTTCTAGGAGTTGCTTGCATTCTGAAATTCAAGCTGTTTCAGATGGATGTGAAGAGTGATTTCCTAAATGGTTATTTAAATGAGGAAGTATTTGTTGGACAGCCTAAAGGATTTGTGGATCCTAACCTTCCTGATCATGTTTACAAATTGAGGAAAGCTTTATATGGTCTAAAACAAGCTCCTAGAGCTTGGTATGAAAGGTTGACAAAGTTCCTTACTGATAAAGGTTACAGGAAAGGAGGTTTGGATAAAACTCTCTTTGTCAAGGATGAAGGAGGAAAGATAATGGTAGCTCAAATTTATGTTGATGACATAGTATTTGGAGGAATGTCAGATAAAATGGTGAGACATTTTGCCAACCAAATGCAAGCTGAGTTTGAAATGAGCCTCATGGGAGAATTGACTTACTTTCTTAGACTACAAGTCACACAGATGGAAGACTCAACTTTCCTTTCTCAGAGCAAGTATGCAAAGAATATTGTCAAGAAATTTGGGATGGAAAATGCCAGCCATAAAAGGACTCTTGCTCCTACTCATCTAAAGTTGTCCAAAGACACAAGTGGGACAAATGTTGATCAAAGCTTGTATAGAAGCATGATAGGAAGTCTGTTGTACCTAACAGCCAGCAGACCTGACATTGCCTTTACTGTTGGAGTATGTGCAAGATATCAGGCTGAACCTAAAGTAAGTCACATCAATCAGGTGAAAAGAATTCTGAAGTATGTGAGTGGAACTTACAATTATGGTATGCTGTATTCTCATGGATGTGAACCAATTCTGTCTGGCTATTGTGATGTTGTTGGGCTGGTAGTACTGATGATAGAAAAAGCACTTTTGGAGGATGCTTCTTTTTGGGGAACAATCTTGTTTCTTGGTTCAGCAAGAAGCAAAACTGTGTGTCTTTATCCACTGCTGAAGCTGAATACATAGCAGCAGGTAGCAGTTGTTCTCAAATGGTCTGGATGAAGCAGATGCTGACTGAGTACAATGTCACACAGGATGTCATGACATTGTACTGTAACAACCTGAGTGCTATTAATATTTCAAAGAATCCTATACAGCACAGCAGGACTAAGCACATTGACATTAGACATCACTTCATCAGAGATCTTGTGGAAGAGAAGGTGATTAAATTGGAGCATGTAGCCACTGAACTTCAAATGTCTGACATATTTACTAAAGCTCTTGATGCTAGTCAGTTTGAGAATTTAAGGGGCAAGCTGGGTATTTGCCAATATGAAGAGTTGTAGCAATTAACATTGCATACAACAAGGGATGGAAGAGACTTTATTTCATTTAATTCTGAGTGGGCTAATTAATTGCTTCCCTCTTATTTTTCAAAAGCTCAAGAATAGGAAGAGTCATATATATATCTCAGTTTTTCCTTTTGAAAGTATCACATTCCATTCCCTCAACAAAAACTCTAAAACTCCTTGTCAACTGTTCTCTCATTTTCTCAAGATGTCTCAGCAAAGCATGTCATCGTCATTGTAACGCCTGTTTTATTTAATATTAAATTATATTATTATTTTTGAATTATCGTTTGACGATTGTTTTGACAACAAAAATAATTATATTAATCGGTATATTTATTAATATATTTAGCGACGTTTTGTTCGGTTCGGTAAAATATTTTTCGGACCGATATTTAATTTCCCGAAATTAAATTAACAACTTAAGTTAATAATATAATTAGATGTTATATTTATTGTATTAAGAATAGATGAGGGGCATGTGAGCAATTTCCTTAAGTTTGTCTAGTAACCTATGTTATATAAAACCATTTCCTCCATTTTCCTAACACATAACCAAAAACACAAAAGTTGAGAGTTTGGAGAAAAGCTAGGGCTTGAGAAGAAGAAGAAGGAGAACAAGAAGAAGAGCAAGACTTGGTTGGAGAATCATCAAGAACACCCAAAGCTTGCTAGGTAAGGGGTTTGATTTCCATTTCATTTAGATAGGGTTTGATGGATTTAGTTTGAATTTTGGGAAAAATTGATGTTTGGTTTATAGGGTTTTGTTGAGAGATTGTAAGAATGTTTAGAAGAGCTAGATTTGTTGTAGGAATCATGGGTATAGTTTTTGGTATTGTAGTATTTGGATTGTAGAATAAAAATTGAAATAGGAATAGAAATGGGAATGAAAAACTAACAGTGAAATAAGAAAAAAAACAGAAAATTAAGAAACTGTAAACCAAAGCAAAAACGCAGGAATGGAAAAAAACATATAATGGAAGTACAAGGGGGGGTGAGGCGCCCACCTCCAATTGTGGGACGGTCACCCCCATTGGTGAGGCAGCCGCCTCCTATTAGCATGGAGAAGGGGACGTTCGTCCCTGAAAGAGGAGAGGGAACGAATTTTTTCCCTGTTTTGCCATTTTTCTGTAACTTGAAATATTTGATGTTTTACTGTCAAACAATGAAACCTGCATAATTCTTTGAAAATACATTTTGTTTGTTTCCAAATCCTTAATTCCACCTAGTAGCATTTGGCAACCATAAAATATAATTAGGGGATAAGATAGCCGATTAAATTTAGAACCCGATTATGTTCCGATTTTTCGATTTTGGTAAATTCGGCGACGAAGCAAGTTGCTCCGAATTCAACGAAAATTGACGTGCTAGCTAAGTTTGACGTGTAGAACATAGTGGTTAAGTTAGTTTTTCGAAATTGTGAGTTTTTACGGAACGACCCGAAATAGGCTAATTGACGGTAAATTGACCCGGATTGAGTTTTAGTCATTTTAAGACGTATATGAACTATCCGATTTTGAAGTTGATGTTTATAAATTATGCCGGTAAATAAGAATGGCTTTCGCGAAGATTATTGATGTTTTTACTATTTTTCCGTTTTTGGAAATTGATGGATTAATTGACAGTGATGTTTGTGACGGTGTATATAATTATGAATACTTGTTGTTTATGTGATGCGATGACATGTTTATGTGATGTGAATAAATATGGCGAAGTAGACTTTATGTCAATTGTGATGAGCGATGATGATATGTTGTTGTGCGGTCTTTATTTATTGAGTCACATACATTTCATAAGCGAAGAGGATTTTATAAGCGATGATGGCTTTTATGCGAGTTGGGCTTTATGCCAAGTGTCCCTAATTACGGACAAAGCGATGGGTACCACATGCATAACATAGTCGTGTCTCATGGAGTCCATTATGTTTATTTTGGAGTCGGTTATGTTTATGTTCGAGTTGTTTATCATTAAGTCCTTAATTGATGAATGATAATTGAATTGCGATGGTACATGGTGTTTTTGTGTTGATGGGAATATAATGATTATGTGATGAAGTTAATGTGTTAATTTATACACTAAATGTTAATTTATGCAAGTTTAAATATATGTTGACATACTTTACTTAACTTATATCAATTATAATTCCAACTATCTACATATTCCATCATTGCTTCTAATTATATGTTTTGGAATTATCTCACCCCTTTACTTGTTTCGCCGTTACCTATATATTGGTAACG
The DNA here is from genome assembly GCA_021764765.1 of Vicia sativa. NCBI lineage: Eukaryota > Viridiplantae > Streptophyta > Magnoliopsida > Fabales > Fabaceae > Vicia > Vicia sativa. Next base: position 167,982,645 of record CM038792.1, on the reverse strand, counting down.
TGCAGGTGATCCCCGAGGATGAGGTGGATTAGCTCGAGTCACTTTATTTTGCGGCGTTCTGCTCTGGTCGTAGTAACACTCGGGATTTGGACGACGTCATTATTTTGATAGGATAGTTTGTATATACTATCTTATTATGTTATAACCTTTTGTATTGATGACAACATGATGTTATGTATATTTGGTTAACATATTCGTTGTGCTGTGAATATTCATATGTACGTATGATGAATTATGTATGATTCGGTATATCTGATTTTTGATGTGCATTATAATGCTAGTTATTGGAAATGCGAAGATGTGATGCCTCAATTTTGTTAAATGGAATTTTGAAACTCTAATTTTATTATATAATTATGCGGGGTAGAATTGGGGTGTTACATTAGTGGTATCAGAGCAGGTCGGTCTGTCCGGCCAAGTTGTTGAGTTTGTTGTTGTCTAACAATCAAGTATTGTTATTTGTTGATTCTAATCCTTGTTTTGTTATGAGCAGAAGTTGTTATGGCTGGTAGGCATGCCGGTAGGAATGCTGGTAGGAATGTTGGTAGGAACGATGATGCTATTGTTGCTGCTATGCAGGCTATGGCTCAGGCTTTCCAAAACCCGCCTAATGCTGATGAGGGCGCTGGGACTCGTAGTTTGGCGACCTTCCAGAGAGAGAATCCACCTACTTTCTACGGGAAGTATGATCCTGAAGGTGCTCTAACTTGGTTGAAGGAGATTAAAAGAATCTTCCGTGTGATGGATTGCACTCCTGCGTAGAAAGTCCGTTATGGCACTCATAAGTTAAGCAAGGAGGCTGATGATTGGTGGGTTGACACCCGTCAAAGGCTTGATGTTGCTGGTGAAGAAGTAACGTGGGAAGTTTTTAGTAGGGAGTTCTTGAGGAAGTATTACCCGGAAGATGTTCGGGGAAAGAAGGAGATTGAGTTCCTTTCACTAAGGTAAGGGAGCATGTCTATCACTGATTATGCGAAGTTTATTGAGTTGGCTAAGTTCTATCCTCACTTTAATGGTGATGGTGCTGAATTTTCTAAGTGCATTAAATTTGAGAGTGGCTTGCGTCCTGAGATTAAGAAGGCGATCGGTTATCGAAAATCCATGTCTTTGCGGATTTGATTGATAGCTGTAGAATCTTTGAAGAGGATAGTAATGCACACTATAAGATGTTGTCTGATAAGAGGAGCAAGGGCCAGCAGAGTCGTGGGAAACCTTATGATGTCCCTACTGGTAAAGGGAAACAACAAGCGTTTCAAGGACGAAGGACTAGTGGGGGAGATGCTCCTGCTAGTATTGTTTGTTACAAGTGTGGGAAACCTGGCCACAAGAGTAATGTTTGTAGGAATGATGGGAAGGCTAAAGAGAATGAGGTGAGGTGTTTCAGATGTGGTGAAACGGGTCATGTAATTCGTGATTGCAAGCATAGAGACGTGGTATGTTTTAATTGTGGTGAGGGAGGTCACACTAGTCCTCAATGCAAGAAGCCTAAGAAGGCGCAAGGAGCGGGGAAGGTGTTTGCTTTGTCGGGTGCTCCGACGGCAAACGAAGATGGTCTTGTTCGAGGTACTAGTTTCATTAATAGCATTCCCCTTATTACTATTATTGATACTGGTGCTACTCATTGTTTTATTGCTGCTGATTGTGTTAAGAGGTTGGGTCTTACTTTGTCATCTCTAGATAGAGATATGGTGGTGGAAGTTCCGGCTAAGGGAACGGTTACTACTTCTTTTGTGTGTGCAAATTTCCCTTTATCAATCTTTGGTAGAGACTTCGTGGTGGATCTTATTTGTTTACCGCTTGTTGGGTTGGACGTGGTTTTGGGTATAGATTGGTTGAAAGCTAACTATGTCCATATCAATTGCTATGACAACACTGTGAGGTTTTCTTCCTTAGCGGAGGAAGACCAAACTATGTTGGTGTCAACGAAACAATTGAAGGAGTTCATGAAAGATGAAGCATCGGTTTTCTTGTTGATGGCGACTCTTTCTGTGGAGAGTCAATCTGTTATTGCAAACTTTCCGGTGGTGTGCAACTTTCCCAAAGTGTTCCCTGATGAGATTCCTAGTGCGCCTCCAGAAAGAGAAGTTGAATTTTCTTTGGATCTTGTCCCTGGTACCAGACCTATCTCTATGGCGCCATACAGGATGTCCGCATCGGAGCTAGCAGAATTGAAGAGTCAATTAGAAGATTTGCTCGAGAAGAAGTTTGTTAGACCAAGTGTGTCACCATGGGGAGCTCCTGTGTTATTGGTAAAGAAGAAAGATGGTAGCATGAGGCTTTGTATTGATTATCGTCAGTTGAATAAGGTAACTATCAAGAATAGGTATCCACTTCCTAGGATTGATGATTTGATGGACCGGTTGGTTGGTGCTCGCATGTTTAGTAAGATTGATTTGAGATCGGGTTACCATCAAATAAGGGTGAAAGAAGAAGACGTTGACTTTTGGACGAGGTATGGACATTACGAGTATTCGGTGATGCCTTCGGTGTCACTAATGCAGGAGTATTCATGGAGTACATGAACCGTATTTTCCATCCTTACTTGGATAGTTTCGTGGTTGTTTTTATTGATGATATTCTGGTTTATTCTAAATCGGAGGAAGAGCATGCAGAACATTTGCGCATTGTGTTAGAAGTTCTGAAGGAGAAGAAGCTTTATGCTAAGTTTTCAAAGTGCGAGTTTTGGTTAGGTGAAGTGAGCTTTTTAGGGCATGTCATTTCTGGTGATGGCATTGCGGTTGATCCTTCTAAAGTTGATGCTGTGTTGAGATGGGAAACTCCTAAATCTGTTACCGAGATTAGAAGTTTCTTGGGTTTGGCTGGTTACTATAGGAGGTTCATTGAAGGTTTTTCTAAGTTGGCACTTCCTTTGACAAAGTTAACTTGTAAAGGAGCTGCTTTTGTGTGGGATGTCAAGTGTGAATAAAGTTTTGTTGAATTGAAGAAGAGGTTAACAACGGCGCCGATCTTGATTCTACCTAATCCTGAAGAACCGTTTGTTGTTTATTGTGATGCTTCTATGATGGGTTTAGGTGGTTGCTTATGCTTCGAGGCAATTGAAGATTCATGAGAAGAACTATCCTACTCACGATTTGGAACTTGCGGCGGTTGTTTTTGTGCTTAAGATTTGGAGGCATTATCTTTATGGTTCTAGATTTGAAGTATTTAGTGACCATAAAAGCTTGAAGTATTTGTTTGATCAGAAAGAGCTTAATATGAGGCAAAGACGGTGGCTTGAGTTGTTGAAAGATTATGATTTCGGATTGAATTACCATCCTGGTAAAGTGAATATGGTGGCTGATGCTTTAAGTCGAAAGACCTTGCATATGTCACTTTTGATGGTGAAAGAGTTGGAATTGATTGAACAATTTAGAGATATGAGTCTTGTGATAGAAGTGACGCCGAAGAGTGTTATCTTGGGGATGTTGAAGATCAATAACGATTTCCTTGATAGCATTAGAGAAGCTCAAAAGCTTGATGTGAAACTTATTGATTTGTTGGTTAGTATTGGGCAAACTGAAAGTGAAGATTTCAAGTTGGATGCTCAGGGTGTTTTAAGATTTCGAGGTAGGATTTGTATTCCCGATGATGTTGATTTAAAGAGGATGATCTTGGAAGAAAGTCATAGGAGTAATTTGAGTATTCATCCCGGAGCGACTAAAATGTATCAAGATTTGAGGAAACTATTTTGGTGGTCGGGTATGAAAAGAGAGGTGGCTCAGTTTGTTTATGCTTGTTTGACTTGTCAGAAGTCTAAAGTGGAGCATCAGAAACCTGCAGGGTTGATGCAACCGTTAGAAATTCCGGAATGGAAATGGGATAGCATTTCTATGGATTTTGTAACGGGGTTGCCGAATACACAAAGAGGACACGATGCGATTTAGGTGATTGTTGATAGGCTTACAAAGTCGACTCACTTTATTCCTATTAACATCACTTATCCCGTATCGAAGTTGGCGGAGATTTATACCAATGTGATTGTTAGATTACATGGTATTCCTTTGTGTATTGTTTCGGATAGAGATCCGAGGTTCACTTCTGAATTTTGGAAAAGCTTGCAAGAGGCTTTGGGTTCTAAGTTGAGGTTGAGTTCGGCTTATCATCCTCAAACTGATGGTCAAACGGAAAGGACGATTCAATCGTTGGAAGACTTGTTATGAGCTTGTATTCTTGAGCATGGTGGTTCATGGGATACCTACCTTTCTTTGATTGAGTTTACTTATAATAATAGTTTTCATGCTAGTATTGGAATGGCACCGTTTGAGGCGTTTGAAATTCTTGGCAGCAGATATGTGATGTCACAGAGAATGTTATGACACACTATCTGACACTCTGTTAACAATTCACACAATAAATTTAAACAGCAGTAAAGAACACAATAAATTGTTTACCTAGTTCAGTGTCTAACTACACCTACATCTGGGGGCTACCAAGACAGGGAGGAAATTCACTATTAGTAGAATTAATTCAGGAATAAACCAACCAGTTTATCTCCTTCACTTAAAACCTACCCAATGCAACTTCAATCTAAGTCCTACTTAGACCTGAGTTCCTACTCACTCCCTCTCAATCACAGCAGTGATATCAACCTATTGAATAATTGAATTGTGAAGACACACTTAAATAAACTATCTTAACTTTGCTTCAAAGCTTTAATCAAGAGACAAACACTCGTGCTTCAAAGCTTTGAGTGATAAACTACCCTTACAAACAAATCCTAGTCCAAGGCACTTATCAATTGATAGTTGCTTGACTCACAAGAGAAACTAGAATTACACAAATAACAACCTGCTAAATCTTCAATACATTCCAGAGGCGCAGCAGTAGTGTAAGGGTTGTATTCCTTTTATAGAAGCAGTCCTGAAACTTCAGTTTTGGGCTTCCATAAAGATAGCTAGGGTTCACTTAATTTAATCCTAAAAACATGGTCTTTTCAACAACCAATTTAGGTTTAACTAAGATTAACCTAGCAGCCACGTGAGCATGCATTCTAATAACAAAAAAACATAATATAGCAGCTCAACAAACTTCCTGAAAAGTCTCAGGAAAAACAGATTCTGCAGAACATAATGTCACACTGAATGTTGTAACATCTGTTATGACATCAGACTATTTTCTGAAATTCCAAGACCTTTTATCTTCCGATTAAATGTACTTTAAACATCCTTGTCAAGTAGGATTTATCTTCAATCTCTGAATGTCATGACATTTATCAAGACATTGCCAAAGCCTAGTTTTACCAAAAATTAATGCCAACTTAAAACACTAACAAACTCCCCCTTTGGCACATTTTTGGCTAAAACTACTTAAGTCATCAGAGTACCTATGCAGCAGAAGAAAAACTAGTTCTAAGCTATCCTAAGCTTAAAGAAACTAGAACCTAGAGATAAGATAAATTCTACCCATACAGAATTCCCACAATTGCCCACATACAAATTTAAATTTCCATACAGTTTCCCACAATAGTTCTTCTCCCCCTTTTTAGCCACAAAGGGGCCAAAGAAAACAGTACAAGTGCCCCAATCAATCAATCAAAAATTAAGAAAAGTACTAGCTCAATGTTTACAGTTACAATTCTTGTCAAGGTGATTACAATCTTCCAAAATACAAATCAGGGAAAAAGAAACAGAACAATAAACAAGAAACAAGATGAAGAGCCAGATTCTTGAGAAGGTGAAGATGATGAAGACATATTTTGCTGATGACTTCTGAGAAAATGGGAGCGAGAATGACAGAGGGTTTGAAAGTTTCTTTTGGAAGAAGAAAATGTGATACTTTCAAATGAAGAAACTATTATATGTGGGAGTCTCTTCCTATTCTTGGACCTTTTAAAAATAAGATGAAAATAAATAAATGACCCACTTATAAATAATTGAAGTAAAAGGTCCCTTCCATTCCTTGTTGTAGGCACAGATAATTGCTACAACTCCTCATATTGACAAATACCCAACTTGCCCCTTAAAGACTTGAACTGACTAGCCTCAAGTGCTTTAGTAAAAATGTCACAGTACAATGTCATGACATCCTGTATGACATTGTACTCAGTCAGCATCTGCGTCATCCAGATCATCTGAGAGTAATTGCTGCCAGCTGCTATGTATTCAGCCTCAACATTGTATAGGAACACACAGTTTTGCTTCTTGCTGAACCAAGAACCAAGATAGTTTCTCAAGAAGAAACATCCATCAAAAAAGCTTTTACACAAGCTTTGATCAACATTTTCTCCACTTGTTTTCTTGGACAACTTCAAATGGGTAGGAGCAGGAGTCCTATTATGGCAGCCATTCTTCATTCCAAATTTCTTGACAAAATTCCTTGCAAACTTGCTCTGTGGAAAGAATGTTGAGTCTTCCATCTGTGAGACTTGCAGTCCAAGAGAATAAATCAACTCTCCCATGAGGCTCATCCCAGATTCAGCTTGCATCAGTACTTTAGAAGTGATCAGATGTCTAGACATTGAGTGTGACATTCTGGTTTCCTGTCCAGCCTTATGTTTACCAAGGATTCTCCCTTTATCAATGTGAAATCTTGGTATCCTTCTAACTCCCTCCATGGAACTGATCCTTTTCATTCTTCTGAGGTGTAAATGACCAAGTTCTTGGTGCCACAATTTTACTTCCTCTTCATCTTTGTCTGTAGAACACACAGAAGACGGAGTGGTGTTCTCAGATTCCCACATGTAGCAGTTGTCCTTTGTTCTGACTCCTCTCATAATCACTTCTTGTTCATCATTGATTACAAGACATTCAGACTTAGTGAAGTTGACTGTGAATCCCATATCACATAACTGACTTATGCTGATGAGATTGGCAGTCAAACCTTCTACCAGCAACACCTCATTTAGGTTTGGAACTCCAGACCAGTTTGAGTTTCCAACACCTTTGACTTCTCCTTTAGCTCCATCTCCAAAAGTAACACAACTGGTAGAATGAGGTTTAACATCATTAAGAAGATTTCTGTCTTCAGTCATATGCTTAGAACATCCACTGTCAAAGTACCAATCTTCCTTGGCAGACACTCTAAGAGAAGTGTGAGCTACCAGAGCTACAGTCTTCTTCTTCCACTGTTGAGTGTATGATACCCTGTTGGTCTTAGGCTTCACATAGGAACCTTGGTTAGGATATCCATGTAGTCTAAAACAAAAAGGTTTTATGTGGCCAAACCTTCCACAATAATGACATCTCCACCTTTGAAACTTTTTGTTCGTGTTTCTTTGATCTTGATGTTGAAACCAATGTTGTGACATCTGTTTTGACATTGGTTTATTAGGTCTGTTCTTCTTTTTGTTGTCAACAAATTTCTTAGTCTCCACATATCACGAACCTATTTCCTGTCTTGTGATGTGACATCTTCTTTGCCATTGACTTGCCAGGATTGTTCTTCTCCTTGTTATTAGCAAATCTCCTTGCAGCCACATACCCTGAGCCAGACACATTTCCTGTTTTATGTTGTGACAACTGTTTTAACATTGGTTTCCCATGTCTCTTCTTCTCCATGTCACCAACAGGTTTCTTCTCAGTCACATATCCTAGACCATACTTATTTCCTGCATTTTGTCCAAGCTGAAGGATTTCTTCCAACTTATCAGTACCAGATGTCAACATTTTGACAGATTTAGACATCTGATCAAGTTTGGAGTTCAACATTATAATATCATTGTTGAGGTGATTTATAGTGGCTGTGTTTTCCTTTTTCTCAGAATCCTCCAACTTCACATTCTCAGCTTCCAACTTCTCAATCAGCTTTTTCTGTTTCTCATTTTGCTGACATACTTCACCACTCCATACACACAACTTCTTGTAGGTCTCAGCAAGCTCTTCAAATGTCACTTCCTCATAACTAGAGTCCATATCAGAGTTGTACACTCCAGAGAGAGCAGTGACAAGTTTGGATGCTTCTTCCTCAAATTCACTTCCTGAATCACCATCAGACCAAGTGACAGACATTCCTTTCCTTTGCTTCTTTAGAAAGGTGGGACATTCAGCTCTAATATGCCCATATCCTTCACAACCATGACACTGGATTTCTCTGCTTTGACTTCCTTTTTCCTCTGACTTGGATCTTCTGCTGGAGTCATAAGATCTGCCAATGTCAGATGAAATGTCCTTGACATTGGAACTTGACTTTGGATCAACCCTCTTGATGAGTCTGTTGAACTGCCTTCCAAGCATAGCTATAGCTTCAGATATCTTCTCTTCATCATCCACCTTGCATCCCTCTTCAGTATTGGACACAAGTGCTATGCTCTTGTTCTTCCTGTCAACAGTTTCACTGATTCCCATCTCAAAAGTCATAAGAGATCCAATAAGTTCTTCAACCTTCAAGGTGCTGATGTCCTGAGCCTCCTCTATTGCAGTCACTTTCATTGCAAATCTTTTAGGCAAGGATCTGAGAATCTTTCTCACCAGCTTTTCTTCTGACATCTTTTCACCAAGTGTTCCTGAGGTGTTGGCAATTTCCAAGATATTCATGTGAAACTCACGAATAGTCTCATCTTCTTTCATCTTCAAATTCTCAAATTTGGTAGTGAGCATCCGAAGTCTTGACATCTTCACCTTGGATGTCCCCTCATGAGTAGTTTTGAGAGTGTCCCAAACATCCTTGGCCAGCTCACATTGATGAACTAGTCTGAAGATATTTCTGTCAATACCATTGAATAAGGCATTCAATGCTTTAGAGTTCCCCAGTGCTAGCTCCTCTTCCTCTTTGCTCCATTCTTCCTCAGGTTTCAAGACAGTAGTCCCATCTTTCTCAAGCTTGGTGGGATGTTTACATCCTTTGTCAGCAGCTCTCCAAGCTTTAATATCCACTGATCTTAAAAAAGAAACCATATGAGGTTTCCAGTAATCATAATTAGACCCATCCAAAATAGGTGGTCTGCCACCATATCCTCCTTCCTCATCCATTATGCCAGAAACTATTATCTCTAGATCTCACCCAAAAATAACAGGCAGGGTGCCTGCTCTGATGCCAATTGAAATTCCTGGCAGCAGATATGTGATGTCACAGAGAATGTTATGACACACTATCTGACACTCTGTTAACAATTCACATAATAAATTTAAACAGCAGTAAAGAACACAATAAATTGTTTACCCAGTTCAGTGTCTAACTACACCTACATCTGGGGGCTACCAAGCCAGGAGGAAATTCACTATTAGTAGAATTAATTCAGAATAAACCAACGGTTTATCTCCTTCACTTAAAACCTACCCAATGCAACTTCAATCTAAGTCCTACTTAGACCTGAGTTCCTACTCACTCCCCCTCAATCACAACAGTGATATCAACCTATTGAATAATTGAATTGTGAAGACACACTTCAATAAACTATCTTGACTTTGCTTCAAAGCTTTAATCAAGAGACAAACACTCGTGCTTCAAAGCTTTGAGTGATAAACTACCCTTACAAACAAATCCTAGTCCAAGGCACTTATCAATTGATAGTTGCTTGACTCACAAGAGAAACTAGAATTACACAAATAACAACCTGCTAAATCTTCAATACATTCCGAGGCGATGCGTGTAAGGGTTGTATTCCTTTTATAGAAGCAGTCCTAAAACTTCAGTTTTGGGCTTCCATAAAGATAGCTAGGGTTCACTTAATTTAATCCTAAAAACATGGTCTTTTCAACAACCAATTTAGGTCTAACTAAGATTAACCTAGCAGCCACGTGAGCATGCATTCTAATAACAGGAAAAACATAATACAGCAGCTCAACAAACTTCATGAAAAGTCTCGGAAAATAGATTCGCGAGCAGAATGTCTCGAATGTCATAACATCATTATGACATCGACTATTTTCTAATTCCAGAGACTTTTATCTTCCAGTTCTGAGTTGTACTTTAAACATCCTTGTCAAGTAGGATTTATCTTCAATCTCTGAATGTCATGACATTTATCAAGACATTGCCAAAGCCTAGTTTTACCAAAAATTAATGCCAACTTAAAACACTAACAAACTCCCCCTTTGGCACATTTTTGGCTAAAACTACTTAAGTCATCAGAGTACCTATGCAGCAAAAGAAAAACTAGTTCTAAGCTATCCTAAGCTTAAAGAAACTAGAACCTAGAGATAAGATAAATTCTACCCATACAGAATTCCCAGTTTCCCACAATTGCCCACATAAAGATTTCATACAGTTTCCCAATTTCCCAATACAGTTTCCCACAATAGTTCTTCTCCCTCTTTTTAGCCACAAAGGGCCAAAGGAATCAATACAAGTACCCCAAACTTTCAAAATTTAATTAAGTACCAGCATTGTTAACTGTTACATCTCTGTCAAAACATTACAATTTTTGCAAAATACAAACCAGAAAAAAAAACAGTACAGGAAACAGGATTTAAACAACAAGGCAATAGACAACAATGGACAGGCTTCCATCTCAAGTGCTTTTTTCTCCAGAAGGAACACTATGAAAGGAAGCATCTTCAACTCCTTCACTCCACCATCGAACATCCTCATTTTTAGCATCACCAACAGCCTCATCAGCAGCTATCCCTTCATCCTCAACCTCTGTGTCCTGCTCTAGTTGAGAGATCAGCTCTTCAAGGCTTTGCTTCCTTGCTTCAAGATCTTTGCAGGTAGCTTTTCGCACAGCTAGGACTGTTGCCTTTTGAGAAGTTGCCTTGACATTGGATGTCTCATCAAATGTCATGACAATGTCTAGAACATGTCTGCCTTGAAAAAGTTTGTAGTGGAATCCAAGAGCAGGGGCTCTTTTGCAGACTGCATCTCTTTCAGCTAGAATATCAAGAAATTGGTCAGTGATAATTCCACACAGCAGGGAGGGAAAGGCTATGGGTCCTTTGATAGCATAGCTTTCAGCATGTTTGAGGGTCTGCTCAAATATATAGGATCCATAGTCAAATTTAGCCTGAGTGCCTACTGCATATATAAATCTTCCCAGTCCAATAGAGATGGTGGATTTGTGATTGGTTGGGACCCAGTTAGCAGCACCAATCTTATGCATGATGGCAAATTTAACACTCAACTTGCTTGCTGAGAGTTTTCCCTTCAGAGGCCATTGCCTTACTTGTTTGGCAGTGATGGTTTGACAGATCTTGTTGTCAGTTTCCTCCAGCTCTGGCTGAGCATCATCATATCTACCTAGGAATCTGTTGATCACACTTGGAGAAAACCTGACTTTCCTCCCCCTCACATATACAGTCTTGTAGTCAGCAGACCTCCCATCCCCACAGCCACTTGACAGATTGACTATAAACTCTTTCACCAAAACTTCATAACAGTTTGAGAAACTCACAACTGTTTTCATCAGACCAGCCTCTTTAATCAAATCAACAATTTCCTTGCACTCAAGTGAACTTTTATTCAACTCTCTTTCTAGAGCCACCCTCTTTAAGCAAACATACTTCCATCTTCCAGCATTCTCAGGATGATGGAATGAAATGTTATCAATGGCCACTTCAGGCACCTTGGGCAGTTTCCCAAGAGTTTGCTTCTTTCTGGGATGAATGTCTGTGACATTCTTCTCAACATCAAAATCAAAGTCTTGATCTGACTCTGAGGGTTCAGGTTCCTTCCTCTTTTTCATAATTGGTGTTCTCTTTGGTCTAGAGCCACCACCAACAATTTTTACTCTACATCTCTTTGTAGAGGATCCAGCCTTGGGATACTTCTCAGCCTTGCACACATCTTCAACACCCTTTTCTTTGGCGAGCTGTGAGATGACTGTTTTCCTTCCTTTTCATCATCCTCTTTGCAATGCTTGGATTGACACTGGCAATGAGGTCATTGTCTGAGAACACTTCATCCAAGTCAATGACTGGAGGTTCAGTTAAATGATCAAACTCTTGAACTGGAGACTTTTCAAGATTATCACCACTTGGTTTTTCTGGAGTCTCTTCTAAGATACTATCAGAAATGTAGTCAGCAGGGGCTTTATCAGAAGCACACTTTGCTGGGGATTCCTCAAGAATGCTATCAGAAATCACATCTTCCTTATCAGCAGGGGTTTCATTACAAACATCATGATCACCAGATGTCTCGACATTCTCAGTGACATCTGGATCAACTGCTAAACTAGGGCTAGCAGACTTATAGTTTAGAGGGATTGAAACCCCAGGTACAGATTGTTCTTCGTTTAGGATCCTGGTTACTAATCTAGCAATGGCTACATGCACAGACCTAGACCCCTCTCTGTTCACTATTTCTAGGGGAACTGAAGAGGATGGTACAGAAGTCTTACCAGAAGGTGATGCTTGTGACCTTCTTGCATTCCTTGTGCGCAATTTCTTGACTTTTTCTAGGTCAGTACCCAGTTCAGTGTCTAACTACACCTACATCTGGGGGCTACCAAGCCAGGGAGGAAATTCACTATTAGTAGAATTAATTCAGGAATAAACCAACCAGTTTATCTCCTTCACTTAAAACCTACCCAACGGAACTTCAATCTAAGTCCTACTTAGACCTGAGTTCCTACTCACTCCCCCTCAATCACAGCAGTGATATTAACCTATTGAATAATTGAATTGTGAAGACACACTTCAATAAACTATCTTGACTTTGCTTCAAAGCTTTAATCAAGAGACAAACACTCGTGCTTCAAAGCTTTGAGTGATAAACTACCCTTACAAACAAATCCTAGTCCAAGGCACTTATCAATTGATAGTTGCTTGACTCACAAGAGAAACTAGAATTACACAAATAACAACCTGCTAAATCTTCAATACATTCCAGAGGCGCAGCAGCAGTGTAAGGGTTGTATTCCTTTTATAGAAGCAGTCCTGAAACTTCAGTTTTGGGCTTCCATAAAGATAGCTAGGGTTCACTTAATTAATCCTAAAAACTTGGTCTTTTCAACAACCAATTTAGGTCTAACTAAGATTAACCTAATAGCCACGTGAGCATACATTTTAATAATAGAAAAACATAATACAGAAGCTCAACAAACTTCCTGAAAAGTCTCAAAGCAGATTCTGAATGTCACATGAATGTCATAACATCGTTATGACATCGACTATTTTAATTCCTTTTATCTTCCAGTTCTGAGTTGTACTTTAAACATCCTTGTCAAGTAGGATTTATCTTCAATCTCTGAATGTCATGACATTTATCAAGACATTGCCAAAGCCTAGTTTTACCAAAAATTAATGCCAACTTAAAGATGATTAGAGAAAAGATGAGAATTTCTCAAAGTCGTCAAAAGAGTTATCATGATAAAAGAAGAAAAGACTTGGAATTTAAAGAGAGTGATCATGTGTTCTTAAGAGTTACCCCTACAACCGGTGTGGGATGAGCATTGAAGTCGAAGAAGCTAACTCCTCGCTTTATTGGTCCTTATCAAATTACTTATCGGGTGGCATTACCGCCAAATCTTTCAAACTTGCACGATGTTTTTTATGTGTCACAACTTCGGAAGTATGTCCCGGATCCTTCACATGTGATTGAGATGGATAACATTCAAGTTCGGGAAAATCTTATGGTGGAAACGATGCCTTTGAGGATTGAGGATCGTGAGATGAAGTCCCTTCGTGGCAAAGAGATTTCATTGGTCAAGGTTGTTTGGATTGGAGCAGCTGGTGAAAGTGCGACGTGGGAGTTGGAGAGTAAGATGCGGGATTCATATCCCGAGCTTTTCGAGTCAGGTAATTTCGAGGACGAAACCTTTTAGTGGGGAGAGTTGTGCTTTGTTTTATTTAATATTAAATTATATTATTATTTTTGAATTATCGTTTGACGATTGTTTTGACAACGAAAATAATTATATTAATCGGTATATTTATTAATATATTTAGCGACGTTTTGTTCGGTTCGGTAAAATATTTTTCGGACCGATATTTAATTTCCCGGAATTAAATTAACAACTTAAGTTAATAATATAATTAGATGTTATATTTATTGTATTAAGAATAGATGAGGGGCATGTGAGCAATTTCCTTAAGTTTGTCTAGTAACCTATGTTATATAAAACCATTTCCTCCATTTTCCTAACACATAACCAAAAACACAAAAGTTGAGAGTTTGGAGAAAAGCTAGGGCTTGAGAAGAAGAAGAAGAAGAAGAAGAAGAAGAGGAGAACAAGAAGAAGAGAAAGACTTCGTTGGAGAATCATCAAGAACACCCAAAGCTTGCTAGGTAAGGGGTTTGATTTCCATTTCATTTAGATAGGGTTTGATGGATTTAGTTTGAATTGTGGGAAAAATTGATGTTTGGTTTATAGGGTTTTGTTGATAGATTGTAAGAATGTTTAGAAGAGTTGGATTTGTTGTAGGAATCATGGGTATAGTTTTTGGTGTTGTAGTATTTGGATTGTAGAATGAAAATTGAAATAGGGATAGAAATGGGAATGAAAAACTAACAGTGAAATAAGAAAGAAAACAGAAAATTAAGAAACTGTAAACCAAAGCAAAAACGCAGGAATGGAAAAAACATATAATGGAAGTACAAGGGGGGTGAGGCGCCCACCTCCATTTGTGGGACGGTCACCCCCATTGGTGAGGCAGCCGCCTCCTATTAGCATGGAGAAGGGGACGTTCGTCCCTGCTAGAGGAGAGGGAACAGATTTTTTCCCTGTATTGCCATTTTTCTGTAACTTGAAATATTTGCTGTTTTACTGTCAAACAATGAAACCTGCATAATTCTTTGAAAATACATTCTGTTTGTTTCCAAATCCTTAATTCCACCTAGTAGCATTTGGCAACCATAAAATATAATTAGGGGATAAGATAGCCAATTAAATTTAGAACCCGATTATGTTCCGATTTTCGATTTTAAATTGACGAACAAGTTGCTCCGAATTCAACAAAAATTGACGTGCTAGCTAAGTTTGACGTGTAGAACGTAGTGGTGAAGTTAGTTTTTCGAAATTGTGAGTTTTTACGGAACGACCCGAAATAGGCTAATTGATGGTAAATTGACCCGGATTGAGTTTTAGTCATTTTAAGACGTATATATACTATCCGATTTTGAAGTTGATGTTTATAAATTATGCTGGTAAATAAGAATGGCTTTCACGACGATTATTGATGTTTTTACTATTTTTTCTGTTTTTGGAAATTGATGGATTAATTGACGGTGATGTTTGCGACGGTGTATATAATTATGAATACTTGTTGTTTATGCGATGCGATGACATGTTTATGTGATGTGAATAAATATGGCGAAGTAGACTTTATGTCAATTGTGATTAGGGGTGTTCAGATCCAAACCAACCCAATTAAAAACCGCAAAACGAACCTAACCAAACCGAAAACCGCAAAAAACCGCAATTGGTTCGGATGATTTTGGGCCATTTTTTGAAAGAACCGAGCGGTTCGGTTCGGTTTGCGGTTTTATATTCATAAACCGATCCAATCCGAACCAAACCGCGATATTTACAAACTTTTTTTTTAAAATTATAATAGACTTGGCCCAATTTTTAAACATAACAGTGGCCCAATGAATGTTATCCCGTCCGTAACCCTCTGTCCCTCTTCACTTCTCCACCTTCTTCACTTCGCCGAAACCCTCTTCACTCAATCGGATCCCTCTCTCAATCGGAACCCTCCTTCATTATACTCCCACCGGCCACCGTCCCTCTCGTCCACTCTCTATCTCTCCCTTGTGTTTCACTGCAGCTCCGTCGTTCATCCATTTCACCGTCTCTTCACCCAGCTCCGTCGTTCATCCCAACCTCACCACTGTCTCTTCACCCAGCTCACGTCCCTTCACTCATCTTCACCACCTTCAACGAAGCTCTGCAACCTCCGCCATCTTCAACAGAAGTTACAAAACAACATTCCTCCTCCTACGATGTTCGCTGTTCGGAAGTTTCGGTAACGCTCTTTTATCGTTGTAAAATTGTTGTTCTGACTTATGATACTTGTTCTGAAAATTTGAAAATGTTAGGTCTGATACATTGTTGTTCTGTTCTGTTGTGACTTATGAATATCACACCTCTTTATCTAAAATTAAAACTTGTATCTCTGCATCCTTTTCCGATAAAGTTTTCTGAAGGTGATGCTAGTTAAGAAACCACTTAAAAAAGAATTTAGTTACTTCGAGTTCTGAGATATTGCTGTTATTGTTGTTAATTTTTGCTTGGTTATTGTTGTTACTTGCTTGGATATATCTTCTATTTGAGCTTGGTTATTATTGTTAATTTTTGCTGCATCAAGCTTTGCTTCGAGTTCTGAGATGACTCTATCCTTTCTTCTTGACTCAAAGTATCCTTACAATATACAACTAAAGCAATCAATTCATGAAAAATTAGTTACTTTCTATGCTAATTTGCCTCTGTTTGGATAAACATATTTGTTAAACACATATAGCATAATTGACTGTTAATAATGATTATTTTGCTTTTTATGATTAGCAATTGTGAATGGAGACATGAGATTGAGAACAGAATTAAGGATGTAATAATTAATTATAAATACAATATATGATATCAAATCAGTAGTAAAATTGGAACGAGAAAGCAACGGTAATTAATTGATGATTAAACTATAACACGAGAATTGTTAGGTTTGATGTGTTGGAATGTTCATGTCATGATAGGTCATCCCATTTATGATTGTTCAAACGGAGTGACTCTTTAGTTTAGGCCATCATTTGGTTCCAACAGAAACTTCCATAAACATTTCCTTTCTTTAATTCACTCCACCACTGGCTCACACTTGCCTTTCCTTGTGCTTTTGAACCTAATAGCACATCCTTACAATATACAACTAAAGCAATCAATTCATGAAAAATTAGTTACTTTCTATGCTAATTTGCCTCTGTTTGGATAAACATATTTGTTAAACACATATAGCATAAGCACTGATCATATAATATAAGTGTCTGTGCATAAGCTATTTTGGTAAACATATTTGTTAAACACATATAGCATAAGCATTGATCATATAATTTGTTCTATTATGATAACTTCTGTTATGTTCTTAGATATGACTATTGATAAAGAAGTCAAGTCTGTTACTGGATCTGATGCTTCCTATTCCATGGCCGAAAATCAGGTAAAACAATGATAAATTAGTGTATTTGATAAAGTGGTTATATTTATGAGTGTATTTGATAAAGTGGTTATGTTTATCGTGTATGTATTATGTATTTTCAGTCTCAAAATAGTCCATTGATTCCTACAACAAACCTGCCCCAAACTATTGATTTAGACAAACAAGAAGGCGACAATGCTCAACAGAAAAAGAAAAGGAAAGTTGGAGAAGCGGATGATTCTAAAGTTGGTGATTCTAATGCTGGAGATTCAGGTAAACAAAAACCTTGTAAGCCTAAATCTTGGGTTTGGGATCATTTTACAAAAGATGAATCGGGTACTCGGGCTAAATGTAATTGGTGCACGAAATCTTATGCGGCTGATTCACATAAGAATGGAACCTCAAACTTAAATAACCATTTGATGCATCAATGTAAAAAAATTCCCAAACATGTTCTTGATCCTAGTCAAACCATTCTTAGCCTTCAAGAAGAATCTAAAGAAAATAGGAATGCACTTGTTGGTATCCATTTCGATGTTGAATTGTGTAGACAAGCCTTAGCTAGAATGATAATCGTGGATGAATTGCCTTTTTCTTTTGTTGAGAACGAAGGATTCCATCATTTTATGAGTGTTACACAACCTAGGTTCCCACTTCCAGGAAGGATTTCCATTGCTAGGGATTGTTTGAGTCTTTACGAGAGTGAGAAACTTAAGTTAAGAAGTATGTTTACTAAAACAAATCAAAGTGTTTGTCTAACAACTGATGCTTGGACTTCTGTGCAAAATATTAATTATATGGTTCTTACCGCGCATTTCATTGACCAAGACTGGAAGTTGCATAAAAGGATTCTCAATTTTTGTCCAATAACTTCTCACAAGGGAGCGATAATTGGGAAAAAATTGAAAAGTGTTTGGAGGATTGGATGATAGATAAGGTTTTCACCATCACAGTTGATAATGCATCTTCAAACGATGTTGCTATCGCGTACCTAAAAAATAGAATGGAGGATTGGAATTCACATCCATTAAAAGGGGAGTATTTACATATTAGATGTTGTGCTCACATTCTTAACCTTGTTGTCAATGATGGGATGAAGATGAAGCACATGAATTCTTCACTTTCAAAAATTAGGAGTGTGGTTCGATATGTTCGTCAGTCACCTAGTCGTTTAGATAGATTTAGGACATGTATTAAAGAAGTTAGGATACAAGACAAGTCTACTGTGCAGTATGATTGTCCCACTAGGTGGAACTCCACATACCTTATGCTTGAAAGTGCATTGAAGTTTCAAAAGGCCTTTAAGAGATTAGGTGAGAAATGTGTTGAGTATGCGATGTTGGAAGGTGGTGTCCCAAATAATGAGGATTGGGATAATGGCAAGTGTTTTGTGAAATTCTTGAAGTTGTTTTTTGAAATCACTACGAAGGTGTCAGGTTCTACTGATGTAACATCTTCTACTTATTTCATGGAACATTGTACAATATTGGGGGCATTAAAGACTTGGAAGGAAACTCATAAAGATGACCCATTACTTACAAATATGGCTAATGCTATGGATGATAAATATAGTAGTTATTATGGAGAAGTCAAAAAGATGAATATGCTAGTCTTTATTGCTGTAATTTTTTATCCTCGGCGTAAGTTTCAATTTATTAGGTGGGGATTGGATAAGTTTTATGAGAAGGAAGTTGCTGATTGTTTGTGTGATAAGGTGAAGAAAACATTAAACAAAATGTTTGAAAGTTATAGTCTTTTCTTAAGTAAAGACCAAGCTGAAAGTGTTGCACAAGAAATAAAGCTATCAGAAGTTGTTACATCTTCAGATCATATGGATGATCAATTTGAGAAGGACATGGATCAAGATTCAAATTCAAATAAAAATGAAGTGGAGTTGTATCTAATGGAGACGAGGGAGAAGAAAAGTTCAGATTTTGACATCTTGAATTGGTGGAAGGTAAATTCCACCAAATACCCTACTCTTGGTTTAATAGCTAGAGATATATTGGCTATGCTAATATCTACTGTTGCTTCGGAGTCAGCTTTTAGCACCGGGGGTAGAGTTCTTAGTTGTTATAGGAGCTCTCTTACACCCCACACTGTTGAAGCTTTAATATGTGCAGAAAATTGGTTAAGATCCTCTCCTTTGAAACTGGATATTGAAGAGCACTTGGAAGATTTGGAAAAACTCGAACAAGGTATGTCTATGTTGTAAACTTTGTTTATAAATCTGTTTTATTCATTTAAGTTTGTTTTGTCTAACGTTTGGTAATTTATTTGATCATTTTTAGAAATGGCTCCAATCCCACAAGTAAATGAGGGACTTTCTGATATTGAATCCGATTAGAGACATGCTTGAAAAAAATGGTATGTTTTTACTTTTTAATATTTATTTATTTGTATATTGCTTTTTGTATTCTGTTGCAATGTATTGTTGGATTACATAGTTAGTTACAAGCATGTAAAAGTATGGATGCATTTTGTTAGTTTTATTTTGGAATATAATCAATTAGCATGTGACTTTGATACCGATTGTTAATTGTTGCAAATTTAAGGGAAAGTTGCCTTTATTCATTCTCAACTTCTGTTTTTTATTGGTTTTTCTATGTCTTAATGTTAAAATTACTTAATCTTATAATTATTTGTAACTTGGTATTGTTTTGTAGTGGCAAAAGAAGCATGATAGTCAAATTTATACTTTGTCAATGGCAGCTCACTCTAAGAAGCAAGAAGAAACAAATTATTAGTGCTTTTGATAGTTTTAATGTCTTTTGTCTTGATTTAATTCTGAATTTGTGACAAACAAAAAGTTTTAGTTTATGTATTGGTTTGATTGAATACTACATTGATGACCATTTGTGACAAACAGAAAGTTTTAGTTTATGTATTGATTTGATTGAATACTACATTGATGAGTAATTTATGTATTGAATATCATTTTCATGTTAACTATTTTGAATTTTGCATTTGATTGCATACTACTATTTCAATTATTGTCAATTGTGCAAGAAGAAAAAGACAACATTACATATGAGTTTTGTTACAAAATGGAGTTGTTATATGAAATAGAATTGTAAATAGTGTTGCCACATAAATAATAATAAGAATTATTATACAAAAATTATTATACATAATTAAATTTGTTGTATGTAGTGTTGCCACATGAGTAATAATAAGAATTATTATACATAATAAAAAAATCGAACCAATCCAAACCGCATTGGTTTGGTTTGGTTTGGTTTTTTTCTTTAGTCAACCGAACCAAACCGAACCGCATGATTTTTCTTCTTGCGGTTCGGATGATTTTTTTCTTAAAAGCCGCCCAAACCGCACCGCGAACACCCCTAATAGTGAATTTCCTCCCTGGCTTGGTAGCCCCCAGATGTAGGTGTAGTTACACACTGAACTGGGTAAACAATTGATTGTGTTCTTTAATGCTGTTTAAATTAACTGTGTGAATTGTTAATAGAGTGTCAGATACTGTGTCATAACATTCTCTATGACATCACGTATCTGCTGCCAAGAATTTCAACATTTATGTCTAATCAATGTAAAATTTGAGATACATGGGTCCGATAATCCTTAGTTGACTGAATTGGTCCAGATAATTTTGAGTTGCTGAATTGATGGAAGTTATCATTGTCAGTCATTTAGAAAACAATTGAGTTTCAATGAAAAAAGTTTTAGATGGAGACTGATTATTTACTCGTGACGAAGATTTTAGATGGAGACTGATTACTTACTTGTGATAAAAGTTTTTTCTCACCGTTCTTGTTAAATTAAGTTTTAGATGATTATTTACTCTTGATGAAAGTGTTTTCTCATCGTTCCTTGATAAATTAAGTCTCAGTTAAAATAGTTCTCAAAATTACACTCGGACTATTGATTTTATTTTAGGATTTCTTACCTTTATCACATTTATCATATTTATGTAAATTCTCACATTTATCATATTTATGGAAATCCAATTTTCTCACATTTATGAAAATGTAGTGCTCCATTTTAACTTCTAATATTTTATGTTGGTTCAATTATGTTCATCCTAATATTCTTAAGAATTAGGATGGTACCTCCGGACATAAAATATGTTCAATTGTATGATTTACTTGTTATCTTACTAAATACTTTAGTGAGATTTATTTCCATGATATATTTAGAATATTTCATAATATATTTTTAAAGGTTTTTTATTATCGAAAATGTATATTCGTGGAGTGTAAATTTTTTTCTAAGAATTTGATTTAAGTCATAAAATGTAATCGGCAAGATAGAAATATCACTATATATATATATATATATATATATATATATATATATATATATATTCTATCGATGAAAGATATTTGAACAAAGACAAATTAATTTATTTTAGACAAATCGATTTATAAAATATTTAACTTTTATGTCTAATCGATGTAAAATTTGAGATACATGGGTCCGGTATTCCTTAGTTGACTGAATTGGTCCAGATAATTTTGAGTTGCTGAATTGATGGCAGCTATCATTGTCAGTCATTTAGAAAACAATTGAGTTTCAATGAAAAAAGTTTTAGATGGGGACTAATTATTTACTCGTGATGAAAGTTTTAGATGGGGACTGATTATTTACTTGTGATGAAAGTTTTTTCTCACCATTCTTGATAAATTAAGTTTTAGATGATTATTTACTCGTTATGAAAGTGTTTTCTCAACGTTCCTTGATAAATTAAGTCTCAGGTAAAATAGTTGTCAAAATTACACTCGCACAATTGATTTTATTTTATGATTCCTTACCTTTATCACATTTATCATATTTAAGTAAATTCTCACGTTTATCATATATATAGAAATCCAGTTTTCCCACATTTATGAAAATGTAGTGCTCCATTTTAACTTCTAATATTTTAAGTTGGTTCAATTATGTTCATCCTAATATTCTTAAGAATTAGGATGGTACCTCCGAACATAAAATATGTTCAATTGTTTGATTTACTTGTTATCTTACTAAATACTTTAGTGAGATTTATTTCCATGATATATTTAGAATATTTCATAATATATTTTTAAAGGTTTTTTATTATCGGAAATGTATATTCGTGGAGTGTAAATTTTTTTCTAAGAATTTGATTTAAGTCATAAAATTTAATTGGTAAGATAGAAATATCACTATATATATATATATATATATATATATATATATATATATATATATATATATATATATATATATATATATATATATATATATCGATGAAAGATATATGAACAAAGACAAATTAATTTATTTTAGAAAAATCGATTTATAAAATATTTAACTTTTATGTCTAATCAATGTAAAATTTGAGATACATGGGTCCGGTAATCCTTAGTTGACTGAATTGGTCCAATTAATTTTGAGTTGCTGAATTGATGTCAGCTGTCATTGTCAGTCACTTAAAAAACAATTGAGTTTCAATGAAAAAAGTTTTAGATGGGGACTAATTATTTACTCGTGATGAAAGTTCTAGATGGGGACTGATTATTTACTTGTGATGAAAGTTTTTTCTCACCGTTCTTGATGAATTCAGTTTTAGATAATTATTTACTCCTGATGAAAGTGTTTTCTCATCGTTCCTTGATAAATTAAGTCTCAGTTAAAATAGTTGTCAAAATTACACTCGCACTATTGATTTTATTTTATGATTTTCTTACCTTTATCACATTTATCATATTTATGTAAATTCTCACATTTATCATATTAATGGAAATCCAATTTTCTCACATTTATGAAAATGTAGTGCTCCATTTTAACTTTTAATATTTTATGTTGGTTCAATTATGTTCATCCTAATATTCTGAAGAATTAGGATGGTACCACCGGACATAAAATATGTTCAATTGTTTGATTTACTTGTTATCTCACTAAATACTTTAGTACTTTAGTGAGAGTTATTTCCATGATATATTTAGAATATTTCATAATATAATTTTAAAGGTTTTTTATTATCGAAAATGTATATTCCTGGAGTGTAAAAAAAATTTATAAGAATTTCATTTAAGTAATAAAATGTAATTGGTAAGATAGAAATATCACTATATATATATATATATATATATATATATATATATATATATATATATATATATATATATATATATATATATATATATATATATATATATATATCGATGAAAGATATATGAACAAAGACAAATTAATTAATCTTAGAAAAATCCATTTATAAAATATTTAACTTTTATGTCTCATCAATGTAAAATTTGAGATACATGGGTCCGGTAATTCTTAGTTCACTGAATTGGTCAAGTTAATTTTGAGTTGTTGAATTGATGTCAACTATCATTGTCAGTCATTTAGAAAACAAGTGAGTTTCAATGAAAAACGTTGTAGATGGAGACTGATTATTTACTCGTGGTGAAAGTTTTAGATGGAGACTGATTATTAACTTGTGATGAAAGTTTTTTCTCACTGTTCTTGATAAATTAAGTTTTAGATGATTATTTACTCCTGATGAAAGTGTTTTCTCATCGTTCCTTGATAAATTAAGTCTCAGTTAAAATAGTTGTCAAAATTACACTCGCACTATTGATTTTATTTTATGATTTCTTACCTTTATCACATTTATCATATTTATTTAAATTCTCACATTTATCATATTAATGGCAATCCAATTTTCTCACATTTATGAAAACGTATTGCTCCATTTTAACTTCTAATATTTTATGTTGGTTCAATTATGTTCATCCTAATATTCTTAAGAATTAGGATGGTACCACCGAACTTAAAATATGTTCAATTGTTTGATTTACTTGTTATCTCACTAAATACTTAAGTACTTTAGTGAGAGTTATTTTCATGATATATTTAGAATATTTCATAATATAACTTTAAAGGTTTTTTATTATCGAAAATGTATATTCCTGGAGTGTAAAAAAAATTTATCAGAATTTGATTTAAGTCATAAAATGTAATTCGTAAGATAGAAATATATATATATATATATATATATATATATATATATATATATATATATATATATAATCGAAGAAAGATATATTAACAAAGACAAATTAATTTATTTTAGAAAAATCGATTTATAAAATATTTAACTTTTATGTCTAATCAATGTAAAATTTGAGATACATGGGTCCGGTAATCCTTTAGTTGGCTGAGTTGGTCCGGATAATTTTGAGTTGCTGAATTAATGGCAGCTATCATTGTCAGTCATTTAGAAAACAATTGAGTTTCTATGAAAAAAAATTTAGATGGAGACTAATTATTTACTCGTGATGAAAGTTTTAGATGGAGACTGATTATTTACTTGTGATGAAAGTTTTTTCTCACCGTTCTTGATAAATTAAGTTTTAGATGATTATTTACTCCTGATGAAAGTGTTTTCTCATCGTTCCTTGATAAATTAAGTCTCAGTTAAAATAGTTGTCAAAATTACACTCGCACTATTGATTTTATTTTATGATTTCTTACCTTTATCACATTTATCATATTTATTTAAATTCTCACATTTATCATATATATGGAAATCCAATTTTCTCACATTTATGAAAATGTAGTGCTCCATTTTAACTTCTAATATTTTATGTTCGTTCAATTATGTTCATCCTAATATTCTTAAGAATTAGGATGGTACCTCCGGACATAAAATATGTTCAATTGTTTGATTTACTTGTTATCTCACTAAATAGTTTAGTACTTTAGTGAGAGTTATTTCCATGATATATTTAGAATATTTCATAATATAACTTTAAAGGTTCTTTTATTATCGAAAATGTATATTCGTGGAGTGTAAAAAAAATTTATATGAATTTGATTTAAGTCATAAAATGTAATTGGTAATATAGAAATATCACTATATATATATATATATATATATATATATATATATATATATATATATATATATATATATATATATATATATATATCGATGAAAGATATATGAACAAAGACAAATTAATTTATTTTAGAAAAATCTATTTATAAAATATTTACCTTTTATGTCTAATCAATGTAAAATTTGAGATACATCGGTCCGGTAATCCTTAGTTGACTGAATTGGTCCAGATAATTTTGAGTTGCTGAATTGATGGCAGCTATCATTGTCAGTCATTTAGAAAACAATTGAGTTTCAATGAAAAAAGTTTAGATGGAGACTGATTATTTTCTTGTGATGAAAGTTTTAGATGGAGACTGATTAGTTACTTGTGTTAAAAGTTTTTTCTCACCGTTCTTGATAAATTAAGTTTTAGATGATTATTTACTCCTGATGAAAGTATTTTCTCATCGTTCCTTGATAAATTAAGTCTCAGTTAAAATAGTTCTCAAAATTACACTCGCACTTGATTTTCTTTTATGATTTCTTACCTTTATCACATTTATCATATTATGTAAATTCTCACATTTATCATATTTATCGAAATCCAATTTTCTCACATTTATGAAAATGTGGTGCTCCATTTTAACTTCTAATATTTTATGTTGGTTCAATTATGTTCATCCAAATATTCTTAAGAATTAGGTTAGTACCTCCGGACATAAAATATGTTCAATTGTTTGATTTACTTGTTATCTTACTAAATACTTTAGTTAGATTTATTTCCATGATATATTTAGAATATTTCATAATATATTTTAAAAGGTTTTTTATTATCGAAAATGTATATTCGTTGAGTGTAAAATTTCTTTATAAGAATTTGATTTAAGTCATAAAATGTAATTGGTAAGATAGAAATATCATTATATATATATTCAGTCGATGAAAGATATATGAACAAAGACAAATTAATTTATTTTAGAAAAATCTATTTATAAAATATTTACCTTTTATGTCTAATCAATGTAAAATTTGAGAGACATCGGTCTGGTAATCCTTAGTTGACTGAATTGGTCCAGATAATTTTGAGTTGCTGAATTGATGGCAGCTATCATTGTCAGTCATTTAGAAAACAATTGAGTTTCAATGAAAAAAGTTTAGATGGAGACTGATTATTTTCTTGTGATGAAAGTTTTAGATGGAGACTGATTAGTTACTTGTGTTAAAAGTTTTTTCTCACCGTTCTTGATAAATTAAGTTTTAGATGATTATTTACTCCTGATGAAAGTGTTTTCTCATCGTTCCTTGATAAATTAAGTCTCAGTTAAAATAGTTGTCAAAATTACACTCGCACGTGATTTTATTTTATGATTTCTTACCTTTATCACATTTATCATATTATGTAAATTCTCACATTTATCATATTTATGGAAATCCAATTTTCTCACATTTATGAAAATGTGGTGCTCCATTTTAACTTCTAATATCTTATGTTGGTTCAATTATGTTCATCCTAATATTCTTAAGAATTAGGTTAGTACCCCGGACATAAAATATGTTCAATTGTTTGATTTACTTGTTATCTTACTAAATACTTTAGTTAGATTTATTTCCATGATATATTTAGAATATTTCATAATATATTTTTAAAGGTTTTTTATTATCGAAAATGTATATTCGTTGAGTGTAAAATTTCTTTATAAGAATTTGATTTAAGTCATAAAATGTAATTGGTAAGATAGAAATATATATATATATATATATATATATATATATATATATATATATATATATATATATTTAATTGATCAAAGATATATGAACAAAGAAAAATTAATTTATTTTAGAAGAATCAATTCATAAAATATTTAACTTTTATGTCTAATGAATGTAAAATTTGAGATACATGGTCCGGTAATCCTTAGTTGACTGAATTGGTCCAAATAATTTTGAGTTGTTGTATTGATGGCAGCTATCATTGTCAGTCATTTAGAAAACAATTGAGTTTCAATGAAAAAAGTTTTAGATGGAGACTGATTATTTACTCGTGATGAATGTTTTAGATGGAGACTGATTATTTACTTGTGATTAAATTTTTTTCTCACCGTTCTTGATAAATTAAGTTTTAGATGATTATTTACCTGATGAAAGTTTTTTCTCATCGTTCCTTGATAAATTAAGTCTCAGTTAAAATAGTTCTCAAAATTACACTCGCACTATTGATTTTATTTTATGATTTCTTACCTTTATCACATTTATCATATTTATGTAAATTCTCACATTTATCATATTTATGGAAATCCAATTTGCTCACATTTATGAAAATGTAGTGCTCCATTTTAACTTCTAATATTTTATGTTGGTACCTCCGGACATAAAATATGTTCAATTGTTTGATTCACTTGTTATCTCACAAAATACTTTAGTGAGAGTTTTTTCCATGATATATTTAGAATATTTCATAATATATTTTTAAAGGTTTTTTATTATCGTAAATGTATCTTTGTGGAGTGTAAAAAAATTTTATAAGAATTTGATTTAAGTCATAAAATGTAATTGGTAGGATAGAAATATCAATATATATATATATATATATATATATATATATATATATATATATATATATATATATATATATAATCGATGAAAGATATATGAACAAAGACTAATTTATGTCTAATCAATGTAAAATCTTAGATACATGGGTCCGGTAATCCTTAGTTGACTGAATTGGTCCAGATAATTTTGAGTTGCTGAGTTGATGGCAGCTATCATTGTCAATCATTTAAAAAACAATTGAGTTTCAGTGAAAAAAAGTTTTAGATGGAGACTGATTATTTACTCGTGATGAAAGTTTTAGATGGAGACTGATTATTTACTTGTGATGAAATTTTTTTCTCACAGTTCTTGAAAAATTATGTTTTAGATGACTATTTACTCCTGATGAAAGTTTTTTCTCATCGTTCCTTGATAAATTAAGTGTCAGTTAAAATAGTTCTTAAAATTACACTCGCACTATTGATTTTATTTTATGATTTCTTACCTTTATCACATTTATCAAATTTATGTAACTTATCACATTTATCATATTTAAGTCTCAGTTAAAATAGTTGTCAAAATTCACGTCAGCATAGTCTTCTGGTAAATCGTTTCCCCATCCGGTTGCCTTGACGTCTTCAATAGGAATTTTGTAGGTTTCAGGAGCGGTATACTTCACCATGAAATCAAGCTTTCCACTTGGCTGTTCCAAATTATCCCAGACTTCTGGTAAGGAACAAAGTGTAGATTATACACATTAGAATGGCGATCAAAGTAAGTGAGATTTAGATAGGTGTTGGAAGGCACTCACTAACCTATATCTTTTATAATTCCAAAACTATATATATACTTATCATGCCTTTAATTATATGTTTTGGAGTATCTCACCTTTACTTGTTTAACGTTACCTTTATATTGGTAACGTGTTATGAAGACGGAGTTTATAGTCGCTATTAGTCGCGTCGGCTACGTAGCACTCGGGGGGAATTACTATGTTGTCTTGTTGTTGTTCTTTTGTTGTTTTCCTTTGTAAATAAGAATCATAATTTATGAAAACATGATTTTGATGAGGAAGTTTAATAAAGGAGATGTTTTATTTTTATGAATCAATTTATGATTTTGACGAGGCTATGTATCCGAGATTTATACTTTAAAGTGAATTGTTTAAAGTGATTTGGTTTTGAAGGTGTGACGCCTCAGTATTTAATTTATGAAATTTTTAATTACTCTGATTTTAGCATATTAAACTTTGGTTAATATTGGGGTGTTACACATGAGGAGCATCGGGTCATCCAAAGTGTCGCACTAACGTAGCCATCATGTTGACTGTTTCAGTATACGCCTAACGGTCGCGACGATTTATTGCTACTTACCTAAGGAAACCTGGATTCGGGTGTAGGATCCCCCACAAGTATAATACCCAAGCAACCCCTAAAAGTAAAGCATACAAGTCAAGCAATTTTGAGTGATCTAAAAGACCCTAAGGTAAACTCTCTT
Organism: Vicia sativa; assembly: GCA_021764765.1. Lineage (NCBI taxonomy): Eukaryota > Viridiplantae > Streptophyta > Magnoliopsida > Fabales > Fabaceae > Vicia > Vicia sativa. Next base: position 167,953,863 of record CM038792.1, on the reverse strand, counting down.
TATTTTCCCCATCAGAGTCGCCAGTTCGGTAACACGGTGGGAGAACTGACTTGTTGGTTTTGCATTTTATCGCAAATGTTGCAGATAGCAAGAGTTGCCACCGACTTTTCTTTTATCTAATTAAGGGAAGGCAAAAAGAACAGGAAAAGACCTTCGTTAGATTCGGAGTAAGGGTGTTGGTTATGAAAATGGAAGGTATTAGCACCCCTTTTCATCCGTAGTTATCTACGGGCTCTTAATTGCTTTAGCTCACTCTAATTGTTTGTGTGTGTGTGTTTGAAAAGATTTTTTGAAAAAAGGCATTTCACTTTGACTTCGTAATGATTCACGCTGGAATGTATACAAAGTGTTCGGAAATGTTTTGTTTTTGGAAAGGACTTTGTAATGATTCACGCTGGAATGTATACAAAGTGTTTTGAAAGATATTTTTTTGAAAAAAAGTGTGAGGTGTAAAAAAGATGTTTTAATTTGAGCAAGCAAAAGAGACTTATTACCTACTCAGAACGGTCGTTTCCGTGTTGTTTTGCTTTCCTTTAGAATAAAGCTATCCATACCATTGTTTGGCAGGTAACTTTATTCGTTGGATGTAAAGGAACATTCGAAGGGACATCGGTTGGTCATAGAAGGCAACTTGTAGGGATATCCTACCACATTCGTAGGGACGATCATCATTTTTCGTAGGCAACAACCGAGGGACTGGATCATGTATTCGTTAGGCAACATTGAGGGACTATGATCTTTTAAGTCGAAGGGACTGTGATGATATTTCTAGGCAACCGTGCTAAGATACCCCTACGTTCGAGGGACTTGACCATTTATAAGGAAACGATAGAGAGTACCCTAGGGGGTGCATGTGTGAGAAGATTGTATTGTTTTCAGATATTTATCTTGTGATTAGTGATCTATGTTGATTTTATCTTGCCATACACGCCTAGTTACTAGCAGTTTAATAGGTGCAGAAAGTAAATTGCAGAAATATAAAGGGTCCTACGTTATTACATGGCTTTGGGGCAGACACATAATAGGAGGTGCGGAAAGTAAAGTGCAGAAAGTAAAATCCACGCTATTACATGATAAAAAAACTTGCAACCTATACATCCTTTCTAAAATTTAAAGAAAATGCAAGGAAAAATAAATAGCAGAAGAAAAGACTAGTCCTAGTATTTTTTGTGTTTTTTAAAATTAGAATTTATGTGAAAACAACCTAGTTCTAGTTGATTTTAATTAATTAAGAAAAAATTATTAGTGAATACTAACCTAAATTAATTAGTTAGTTAAAAGAAAAATATTTGTAAAATTATCTAATTAACCTAATTATTAATTAATTAATTATTTTTAAAAAACAGAAAATAGATAAAAATATGGAAAAGAACCAAAAACGAACATCTGGCAGAAGCTATCCCGTGTCGGAGCTCGGAGGTTCCGTCGGAGGCGCCCGTGTCGGAGCTTTTGGGGATTCTAATGCTGGAAAGGGTCCGTGTGGAACTCGGAGACTCGATCCGGGACGCCCGTGTCGGAGTTTTGGGACTTCTCATCTGGGCCATCCGGTGGAGCTTCGGAGGATTTTGTCGGGGGACCCGAGTTGGAGCTTCGGTGTGGTGAGCCCGTGTCGGAGCTTCGTGTGGAGAGGGCCAGTGGAGCTCGAGGCGTGACTTCTGAAGATCTAGAAACCTGCAAAAAATAAAAGAGCAAAAGGTGGGGTTTGAACCCACGACCTGATAGAGAGAATGACATAGTGCGCGCAAGATGAACCGATGGGGCGGTGATACATCCATTCATATTGTTGGACTCATGAATATGTATGTGTTATTGGCCTCTGAGTCAGAAGCACCAGAGGAATGCTCCGGTCGTCTTCTCTGATTGGCATCAATGCTAAAAACCTGAAAAATCAATGAAAACGTAAACCAAAACAATCTAGATCCATTAAACAGGATGCTACGAAACTAATGGTGGTGTTAGTTTGTTCTGAATCGGCATGGAACTACAGATACGAAGCTCTTCCAGTTCATTCCCTAACAATGGCAACTAGCGATTAAGCCATGGAAAACTTCAAACGATTGCCCATATCTTTCTATATCATGGTATAAACATATTAAAAACATTAGTTGCAAGCAAAACACACTCAAATATAAAACATGAATTCAAAGAAAAATGCAAACCAGAGCAGTATGTATGGCATGTTTCAACGTGTTATGGTCATGTATAATGATGTGTACTTACTCAGACTTACCTCAGGATCACAATGGAATGCTTAAAAGTAACTGAAAGTGGCTGGAAAGTAGAATACGAGTTTGCCAATTTTGAGAAAATTTTGAGAGAATTCTAGGGTTTATGATAGGCTGGCAATCCGTGTAAGAGCTACTCCAAAAGTCTCTTTGTCTTGTAAGAATGCTAGGTATATATAGGAGAGTGGAATTAGGTCAAGGCATTAAGAGAAAATATTCTCCTTAAATGGAGAATATTTGATTTGAAAATTTGCACAAAATATTTCCAAACTTGCTCAATCTCTTCCTCAATCTTCTTGCACGAAATTGGCAGCTTGTAATGAGCTATCTTGGACCCCAAGCCATGCAAATATCCAGCCCAACTTGCCTTATCTTTTATTTTTGCATTTTATTTAATTAAATTTGAATTTAAGCTATTAAATTCAAAATATAAATAAATAAAAGGGTGAGAGGCGTGGCATGCAGCATAGTAGTCATGGATAATCTTATGATCAAGTTTAAATCATAAAATCTTAGGCCCATTTGAACAAAATTTGCTTTTGCTAGGTATTTTCCTTCATGCACCTCCTCAAAAAATGCTCAACTTGCACAATTTGTATCTTGCTCAATTTTCAACATTTTTTAGTGTTCTTGGACTTTGTAGAAAGCTCAAGATGTCTTCTAAATAGACTTTTTGGTTTCATCTTCATTGGAGTTTCCATGCTCATGAACACTTCTTTACAAAAAGATGACTTTTGTTGACTTTTCTAGAAGGACCTGTAATGTTTTGATCCATAACTTCCAAATGAAGCATTTCCTGCCCAAGCTTGTGAGACATGAAGTTGTAGATAATGGAATTCTCTTCAAAATGAGATTTGGTGGAGAAATTTCTGATGAAGTATGTGAAAGTTATGCTTGGTCAAAGTTGCTCTTTCTGGCACGGAAGCTGGCGTACTTTCTGGGAATCCGGAAGTTGGAACTTCTGGAGACAACACTTTTGAGGGTCCAGAAATTGGAACCTCTGGAGACGTACTTTTGAGGGTCCAGAAGTTGGAACTTCTGGAGATGTACTTTTGAGGGTCCAGAAGTTGGAACTTTTGGAGATGTACTTCTGAGGGTCCAGAAGTTGGAAATTCTGGAGATGACGCTTCTGGGGGGTCCAGAAGTTGGAACTTCTGGAGATGTAGCTTCTGGAACCTGTATTAATCAGAAAAATATTAGGAAATCTGGAAAAAGGCAGGGTTCGAACCCGTGCCTTTGGGAGGGAATCACTTAGTGCGCGCAAGGTGAACCGTTGGGGCGGTGATACATCCATGAATTATGTTACATGAATTAATATATGTGTGTTGCTTCTTCTCCTTGCTGATTGACCCAAAGTCAGAGGCACCGGAGGTGACTTCCGATTGTCTTCTCCGACTGCTATAAGTGCCACACCTGCAAAAATCAATGAAATGCAAACCAAAATAACCCAGATCCACTAATTAGGATGCTACAAATCCAATGGTGGCATTATCTTGCCCTGAAACCGATTGTAACCATGGATACGAAGCTTCAAAAGGTTTGTGCCCTAACAATGGCAGGTTGTGTTCTAGCCATTAAAAACCTCATGCGATCGTTCTAAACTGTTCCATAGCATCTCAGGAAAACATCAATAGCATTAGTTCAATCAGAAGCACGATAATATTTAAAATACAAAAGTCAAAATTTTAAAGCAAACGGAGTTCATGATGTATGCAATTCAGGGAATTCTAACCATGGTTATGGATCCATACTTACCCTATGTTACCTCAGGAGCACGTTGGAGTGCTTGGAAGTGGTTTAAAGTGGCTGGAACTTTGAAACTCGAAAATGCAAGTTTGTATGAAAATTTTGGAGAATTCTAGGGTTTGTAAGAGGCTATCAATCTGTTTCCTTGGCTTCTGAGTGTGATAAGTATATATAGAGGAGTGGAAATAGGTCAAGACTTTAAGAGAAAATATATTCTTTCAATGCAGAATATTTGATTGAAAAACCTCATCAAAATCTTCCAAATTTGGCTCAATCTTGTATTAAACACATCCATTCATTTTTTACATCTTGCACATCCTTCCTTGGACCTCAAGAAACTTGGGCATCAAGCCCACGCGCCTTGTACCTTGTCTTAACATTTTGTTTTAATTAAAATTGAATTTTAATGATTTAATTCAAAAATAAATAAAATAAATGGAAGGAAGTCGTGTAGCTGGGCTTAGAGGCTCTTGATAATGTGAAGATTCGGTTTGAATCATAAAATTATAGCCGATTTGAAAAATATTTGCATTTGTCAAGTATTTTCCTTTATGCACCTCCTCAAGAATGCTCAATTTGCACAACTTGTATCTTGCTCAATTTTTAACATTCTTTAGTGTTCTTGGACTTTTTAGAAAGCTCAAGATGTCTTCTAAATATCCCTTTTGGTTTCATCTTCATTGAAGTTTCCATGCTCATGAACACTTCTTTGCAAAAAGATGACTTTTTTGTTGACTTTTAAAAAGACCTATAATGTTTTGATCCATAACTTCCAAATGAAGCATTTCTGGCCAAAGCTTGTGAGACATGAAATTGTAGAGAATTGAATTCCCTTTAAAATAAGTTGTGGTGGAAAAATTCCTGATAATGCATGTGAAAGTTATGCCTGGTCAAAGTTCTGTTGACTTTTTGTTCAAAAACCCTAATTTTGGAAACTTTGACTTTTGATCAAATCTTGAATTTTCTTGAGGAATCATGATCAAACCTTGATCAAATGATGAATATTACTTCAAAATATTCATGTTGACCAGAAATTATGAAGTTTGACTGTATGTTGACCACAGTTGACTTTTTGTCCAATACAGTTGATTTTAACCATCTAAGCAATTGGATGAGCAACTTTGACTTGTAAGACCTGAAACTTGTCATGATGATCCCTTGGAACATAGGATGAGGTATGATGACCACCTTAGAGCTCTGGAAATCCATCTTGACTTGAGAGGAGCACAAACCCTAGTTTGGATTGATTGCTTATGAGGGTTTGTTTGGTCCACCCTTGTGAAATCCTTGAGTATGGAGTTGTGGATTGTCTTGAGAAGTAGGAGGGCAAATTTTGCGGTATAACAATACCACACTTAGATATGAGAACCTCTGCTCACTTCCAATCACCTCAATGGTGTCTAGCAATCACATCCCAACAATTGCATTAACGACTTGGCTCCTAATACAATCAGCTCGGAAATACCTCACTCTAAACACAATTCAAAACAGTTTGAAGATACCTCACTTCAATCACAAACCAGCCAACTTATGAAACAAACTAACTTGGAATTACTTCACAATTTCTTCCAAGGATACAACTATACTATTGCTTCACATCTTCTGAGTGAGTAAAATAAACCTCTTACCTACAGGCTTCGAGGCACAAATTAGTGACCATCCCACAATCCGGGTGGTTCACTTACATGGTTAAACGTAAAGACTACATATTTCTAAAACCGGATAGCTTACTAAAACTAGGTTACAAATGCTTATTTATAACCTATTACCCAACTGGATTTGGGCCTTCAAAATAATAACATAAGTTGTAACAAACTTTTGCAGTAACAAACTTTCTGCAGAGATAAACAAGCAGATAACTTCTGCTACAATCAAGGTCTTTGCTGATCTTTCTCCGTAGCTCTTGGACCTCCACATATGCCTTCGATATCACGCTACTTATGTTGCATAATTCCCAGAATATTCTGCACTAATTAAAACAGAGTTGTACAAATTTAACAATTTTTGTAGCGTGATGTCCTAATGTCTGATGTCTCGACATCTCATAGGACTTTTGTTGCATATATCCTATTGTATAATACACGGTTGCTGCTTATTATTTGTTTTATTACAATTGAGCCAATCCTTAAGTTCAAGGAACTTACAATCTCCCCCCTTTGGAAAATTTTAGCTAAAACAAATAAATACAATTACAAGCAGTTACATCAAAATAGCAGCAACAGTTACAATTAATAATTTACAATTAAAATATGGTCTTCTGCTCACAACTTCAAATCTTAAGTTGTATGGGATGTTTGAACGTCCATCTTGACATCTTCTTTTCTCCGTTGACCCAACACCGGACGTGCAAGGTACAAGAAGAAAGAGACTCGGTATTAGATTTGGAGTTGAAATACCTCCTGAGTGAGTTGAAATACCTCCCGAGTGACATAAGAACACAGTCTCATGTAACTCAGAACACAGGTCACAACTATGTTCACTCAATCTCCATGTACGAACAAAACTCAGAATATAAGTCACAAAGGATTTTCAACCATGGATTTGATATTTGGTTTGGGATCTTCTGTGGATATGCTCCTTTGTTCGTAGTAGTAGTAGTAGTAGTAGTAGAAAGACCAACAGTAACAGCGGCAACAATATAACTTTTCTCCCCCTTTTTAGCAAAAATTTGACAATGGAAGCCTTCACAATACCATATCCAAGCACAACAAGCCCAGATTCGAACAACTTTCATGATGTTGAACATATAATTATTTACTTGAAAATAGAGGTAGGGGGTCCTCTATAAATAAGTATAGTTGAAGCATATGTATTTTCAATCCTTAGTCCGTGGTCAAGATTTGGTTGAAGGACTGCACTAGAGACAAACATGTACTGTCCAAACTAACTCTGACTGTCTTTAATCGATTCTGCCAGATTCCTTTGAATGAGTTAGTTCCAATAAGTTGTGTACCATGCATGAGCATGTGATTGCCACCTCTTCTTTCACCACTATGGATTGCTTCTTTTTGAGATGTCATTCTTTGATACTTTGACCATATTCTGAATGATATCTAACCTTTAACAACTAGCAAGGACATTGTTTACTCGAGTTTCTAGGTGTCCCCACATATCCATGACTTCTCAATAATTCATGCTCCCATAATCTGAATTAGTTTAATTAAGATTTATTTGTCTTTAGACTATGATAACAGAAGAGTTTTCTATTTGATACTTGGCAGATAATTATTTCTTCTGTTTGTATACTTCACTTATGGTTGACAATACTTAGTGAATTTTAAAGATGCCAATTATGATGTTTCAACATCTTCTGGGACATTCGCACAGAGTCCATATGCCTTGGCTCTGAGAAAACAATAATACTGCTTCTTTAAGACCTTATGTCACTTCAGCACATAGCAGTATATACTCCCCTTTACATCAGCTAATGAGCAATCTCTCCCCTTCAACAGCATCTTGACATAGATATTAGCTTCAGGAAGAATATATGTCCAAACATCAGATAGGACTGATGTACACATAATTTAACAGATGCTCATACAATTTAACCATCTCCAATAGCTACTTCCTTTCCATTCATAGCCCCTACTAACACTCAACACATATAGTAGTTGCTCCTTCATATAGACAGTTGCTCCTTAATAAGATTGTTGCTCATTATATGAACTTTTGCTCCCCTTTGATATCAATACTTCTCCCTCTTAGCTTCCAGAATGAAGCTTACCATAAATTGTTACTCCCGCTGAGTTATACAAAATAAGGACATCTTTGATGTTGGAATTTGCCACAGTTTCCAAATTAGGAATCCTTAGTTTGCTTGATATACAAGATTCAGATTGCCACACTCTGTAACTTGTAATAGAAGAAACCTCATGGTTAAACATGTGTATAACTAGTTATAAGTCTTCAAGAGATAAGTCTAAACCTTATCTACTTTCTTCAATCTTTGGTGTCTTCAACAGTTGTGTGATGTTACATCTTCATGTAGAACATTCTCTTTTATACATTACATACTTCATCTCTTCTTGATTCAGATTTTTCACACAGTTATCACACAAATATCCAGCTCCCATCAAGATATTTGATAGCATCTATATGAATCTCCCAAATTGAATCAGTTATTCAAATAATCACCAGAAAATGTTGCCACACATCCTAAACTTGTGAAGATCACAATGAAATTTAATATTGAGATTCAATTCAAATATACGTTGAATCCTTTAGATAAATACTCAACTCTCAACAGAGTATAAGTGGTTTGGTGTTCAGGTTACATACTAATAAGTACTAAGTCTCCCATCAAAGTACCTACCATATTAGTCAGTTAGAATTGTCTACTCACACTAGATCATCCTGACTGATTACATCTTCACACTCACATACTTCCTGGAAATAATACATACATCTCATGATTGAAGATAATAAGATGATGTTTCAACATCTGACACGACATCATTCATGATGGTTATGGGGTTAACATCCATAATATCTCATCCATAACAATTGGGGGGAATAAGCACAATGAACATCAGCTTTACATTCAAACAATTAACATGATCAAGGAATAATATGATCCATATCTCAATAAGCTTTTCTTCAGACTTTCATTCTGATTTTGAGATGATGGATGACATAGTCTGTACCTACAGAGGATATTCCCTCAGACTTACTCATGGCATGACACAAGTAGTTTGCAGATTCTTCAAAGCAATCTGTCTCCCTTGATCCTTCTAGACAATACCCTTCCAGGATAATATTTAGGGAAGTCAACATTCATGACCATGATTCACTGTGGTTGAGACACATTATTCAGCTCCAAAAAATATTTATTCTATGGTCGTGATTAATTTTTCACATATTTGGTTCCTTTGTGTAGCGGCAAAAACTGCGAGTATAAGCCATTGAATTGACTTAACTCAAAAAAATAACAAAATAGTAGCCATCGCGCTTTTATTTTATCCAAAGGACTAGGAAAAAGAGCGTATAAAATCCTAACAAAAAAAGGATCGGAGATCTGAGACCGGGGGTTAGTTATGCAAAGGGAGGGTGTTAGGCACCCAAAGCATCTACGGTACTCCGCAGGAACCTTTTTGAAAATTTGTATATGTGTGCTAAAAAAAGAGTATATGTACAAAATGGATGGTGGGGGGAGAAAAAAAGTATTTTTTATAATTTTAGAACTTCCAATGAGTTTCAGGCCTATATGCCAATAATGTGCAATGTTGAAATCAAAACCAAGTAGTTCGGCTAAAAATATCAAAGTTGTGTGTTGGTTGATTTTAAGAAAATGTTAGTTTAGAGAAGCCACAAAGAGCTCAAAAAAAGTTTGGATGAGGTTAGGCTTTTTTAGTCTTATGAAAAGAAAAGTCAAAATATTATAAAATGAATTGAAAGTTTATTAAGAAAAGAAGTTTGAAAATTCATGGACCTAAGTCCAAGTTTTTTATGAAAGTGGTTCGAGTTTTGAAAACAAGAGTCCTTTGAAAAAAAAGAAGATTTTTGAAAATTAAAGAATGAGGAGGCGATGAAGAGGCTAACCTAAGTACATAAAGTAAAAGGTAAGGAAAAGAAAGATCTAACCGGGTGAAAAAACTAGTACTTGACATTAAGAGCCAATACCATATCCCATCATTTGAATTACCACGCAAGCAACAAATAACCAGACAAAAAAAACAAGCTTCAGATAAGTCAATGCATCAGATGAACTCTTGTCTTAAGAAAAACGGGCAGAGTAACGGCTATATTTGGAGGAAATCCACTCTTAATCGAGTATAACAGAATAACTTGCATACAAAGATAATAACCAAACAAGACAGATAACACCAAGGGAACAAAAATCTCCAAGCTGAGGTAGAGGTTCTAATCCTAAGTCCAAAGATCAAGCTCCAAGCTCAAGGATAGTAACCAAGTCCAATTAAAAGTTTTTTATGTTTAGGTTGAATTATTAAGTGTTTTGGAAAAGAAAAATAAAGCTCAAGTGAGCAAATTCAAAATAACAAGAAAATAAAATGCTCAACTGAGCAAAGGAAGAATGACATAGAAAATAAATGCTTAAGTGAGCAAAGAACAAAAAATGGCATGAAATGTAAATGCTAAAAATAAAGGTGCATAAAAATAAAGAGCATAAAAGTAAATGCGGAAAGTAAGAGCAAAAAATAAAAAGCAATTAATAAAGGTTAGCAAGATGACCATCTTGAAACTTGTCAAGTATATCATCAAATTCTTAATTATTAGTCGTCAGCAAGGTGACCATCTTGAAACTGACGCATGAAGACTTTCTAGAAGCTTGATAGAATCAACGCGACCACACGACAAGTTTCAATTGTTTTTTTGTCAAGTATATCACCGGTTTTAGAATTATTACATCACTTGATCAAAGATGATTGAGAATTTCAAATGGACAAGGTTAGTGGAAACTTACCAGAAGCTTGATTAGAAATCAACGCGACCATACGACAAGTGCCACAGGTGTTGAACCAAGATCAAAGCTCAAGTCATCTTTTGGGGCTTATGTTAGAACATTAAAGTTTATGCCACCAATTGATCACTTTCTTCGAGTCGGGGCAAAAGAAAAATAAGATGAAGAAGAAGAAATGATTTTCAATTTTATTTTGCATCAGATGAATTTATGCGGTCTAACTTCGTCAAAATCAATCAACTTTCTTGGTAGATTTGGTCAAGAGACATATCAACACCCAAATTCCATTGATGTTGAGGAAATTTGTGACTCTAAAATAAATTCAAAAATCGGCAAAATAAAATGAAAACAAAAATCCAATAAAAGGATTAAAAGTGATTTTGAAATTAGATTATTTCATTGGACTTTATTGACGAAATACATAAATAGTATTCTTTTTCATCAAAATAAAATTCCAAGAAAATTACCCAAAGTCAAACAGAGGTCAAAAAGTGTTGACAAATTTTTTAAATAATATTTTGAAGTCAGAAAATATTTTTAGAAAACAAAATAAAAGGTGAAATAAACCAAAAATGACAAAAAATAGTAAAATCAAAAATAAAAATAAAATGAGGTCACCAATATTTGTCAAATGACTATTAGATCCTTCCATAATTTTCCAGAATTTAAAAATGTCAAAAAGTATTTAAAAACAATTAAAAACATTAAATAAAAGAGAAAAATCATAAAAAAAATATCAAATTTAAAAATAAAATAATGAAAAAATAAAATTCAGAAAGATAATATGGAAAAATATTTTTGTGAATTTTTTGATAATTTTTTAGTCATAAATGAATTTTATATGATTTTTTAAAGTTTAAAACATTTAATATATGAAATCAGAAAATAAAAATAAAAGCCAAAAAAAACGTGGACCATCTGATCATAGTCAAAACGCATTAGTAATCACATCCATTGGACATGGCGCACTGTGCTTGATATGGAACTCCATGGTTTTCACACCGGATTACAATTTAAATTAAGTTTTTAAAAACAAAATCAGAAATAATGTCACGCGTTGGATAGAGTCTGACTAATAAAAGTAATCAGATCCAATGGCTCCTATAACGCGTGCACGGTAAAGCAAACACACCGGATTGAATTCAAAAAAATTACATGTCAAACCCTCATTGGTTGAAGACAGATACGTAGGTCATCTTCAACCTCCAGCCATCATCTATGCTCGATTCTCAAACTATGAAATAAATTCTTCATACCACTTTGTATCATCCACTCTTAAAGGGACGCGCTAGAGGATGCAAACATGAGTTCATTCGCTCAAACGATTTAATCTTTTGATTTGTTTATAAAGATGCGAGCATCAAGCTTTATTATTTTTAACACAAGAAAGATGATTTAATGATTATGAAAAGGGAAAGTCAAATACCCTCAATTGATATTGGTATGTATGCGAACTAGCGCAAACTAGACGCAACGCATTTGGGAGATTCCGAGTAAGGGGATTGTTATATGAAGGGAATAGATGGAGCACCCTAAATATATATAGTTATCTATAGCTTTATATATGAATATATTTGATATGTTTGTGTGTTTTAATTGCTATTTCTATGATTGGGAAAGTTTCTCCTTTGGGATTTTAAGAATGATAGATTATGTGGGATCCTAATGTTTGTTATTATTGTGCTCGCAAATATCGTGGATCCCGCATACATATCCCTAGTGGGAATCGAGCATTTGTAGCTCGGATCTCAGGTTCTATGGTTTGTTTGGTCCGAGGAGATAGAAATTTGCTCGGCAAGGATGAGACCTGCCACGTATTCTCAAAAGGATGTTGAGAAAGTCGAGCAATCGTAGTTCCCACTTATGCTAGTGGAAAGCAACGGATGTTAGTAAGAGAGACAAATGTCATCTTAATGAAAAATGTATCTAATCTATTTCATCACATACATTTTGAAAGGTTTGATTGAAATGAAATCTTTCATCGTAAGTTACGTGTTTGCTTGAGTGTACAAGCGCTACCACTTACATGTTTAAGAAAGATGTTTTAAAAGATGATTGAATCTTTTAACTGTAAGTATTGGGTGTTTTGCTTGAGTGTACAATTACCACTTACAATTAAGAGATGTTTTTGTTTGAAAATTTGAAAAGATTTTGATCAGATGTGATGTGATAGATTAGATACTTCTTCCATACGATGATAGATGTCTAAATCTCGAGGAGAAATTGATTGGATTAAAGGGATGCTTTTAAGAAGCCCATGGGTCCTTGTATTGTTAGCCCAAGAGGAGGCATTCCATCGAGGTCATCGAGGGTCCTTGTATGAAGCTCAAGAGGAAGCTATAGGGTATGGTCGGCTTTGTGTTAAAAGGATTTCACCGAGAAACCATCCTTTTTGAATAAGAGCAATTTCACCGAGAAATTTTACTCTGGGATTTGAAAGTGATTTCACCGGAAACCATCCTTTCGGGTTCTATCTTAGTGCGGGTGATTCTTTGTATTGAAGCCCAATAGGAGGTAAGAGATTCCCTATCTCTTTCATTTTATGATGCCCAAGAGAAGGCTAAACTCAATGAGGAGTTCTTTTGAACGAAGCCCAAGAGGAGGACTCAACAGAGTGTTGTCTTATAGCCTAAGCGGAGGCTAACTCAGATGAATGAGTTTCTTTGTACAAAGCCCAAGAGAAGGCTAAACTCTGTGGGGAGAGTTATCTTGTATGAAGCCCAAGCGGAGGCTAAATTCATCCTGGTGATGAATTGTCTTGTATGAAGCCCAAGCGGAGGCTAAAGGAACCTATTGATTAGTCTAATTGTTATGTTATAATTAGACAGTTGTATAAACAAGTGTGTGTGTGTGTGATATGTATTCACATGAGTTTATGAAGGAAATATAAACAATGCAATGATGTTTATTTACAAGAGTTTATGAAATATAAACAAGTGTCCGTGAAACGAACGCTTAAAACGCTTGATTATTTACAAGTTTTTTGTACAAGGAAGTGAATATGTACACGAGCAGTATTTATGTACGACAAAGATGGATGTACATAGGAGGTTGGGACTTACACCATAAGGGAGGCCCATTGGTTTAAAAGCTCATGTGGAATAATGCTCCTTTCAATACCAATGGTATTAAAATATAAAAAAAAAAATGACGATCAAAGTTTATGAAAAGGTATCCGTATGTATGTATAAAAGTTTTGTATGAAAAGAAATTGATATGTACAAGGAAAAGATATATGTACATAAAGAATGTTGATTTGTGTATACACAAGTGAAATGAAAAAAACAAACGATCGAAGTTTGTCTGTACTTGAGTATAAAAAGTATCTGTGTTATGTACATATGAAAATTGTATGTGTTTAAAAAGAATTTGATATGTACAAAGAAATATTATGTACATAAAAGAATGTTATGGGACTTATACCGTGAGGGAGGCCCATTGGTTGAAAGCAGTTTCACAGGGAATAATGCTTCTTTCAATACCAATGGTATCGGTGTATAAACAAACGAATGAAAACAAACCCGAAAAAATTTGTTTATGTTTGAATATTGACAATGATGATTTGAATATGTACAAGTAAAACTAAGTATGTACATAAAGGATTGGGACTTACACCATAAGGGTGGCCCATGATCGATTGAGAAATTCGAGAAAGAACGAATTTGATTTTATCGTTTAAATCGGATCGATCGTGGTAAAAAGATGTAAGTTTTGATGAAATGTTTTGAAAAATGATTTGAAAATGTTTTGAAATGTTTTGAAATGTGAGGTTCATTTATGAAAAGTTTTGAAAAATCGAAGTCGAAAACTTGAAAATTTCACCTTTAAAGGAGGTTTGAAAAAATGTTCGTGACGCCGTTTTCGATTAAAATATGATCGATGAAAGTTTTTCTGAAAATTTTGCACTATCATAAAATAGATGTATTTATTGACAAGTGTTTAAAAATCATCTCAAAATGAGAAGTTTTGATTGGTCAAAAAATTGTGAAAGTTTTATGAAAAAAATTGGAAAGTTATAAAAAGAAATGGTCTGATGGGAGTTGAACCCATGACCAAAGGGTGACACACGTGGCGTAGAAACTTAAGAGCAACAGCTACCATCGAGCCAAACGCGCTGGTGTTAGTGGACTCGTAACACGTAGACAAAGTGTTGGAACATTTAAAATTTAAAAATGAAGAACACGCTCTTCGTGGTTTTGATTTTCAGAAATCATGATTCAAGCTCAAATCTTTGTTTCTCAACGAAATTGAATGAAATAAAAATCAAACTTGCTCGTTTTTTCATCACGAACACGATGGCACTTGTTAATTGCATTTATATTCAGCCTAACATGTTTGGATTTCTGGAAAATGCTAAGAACCCTAAAACTGATTTTTCAAATTAAATGATGTATGTTTGATGATTCTTTGATTTTATTGAGGGTTATTGATCGTTATGAGTGCAGAAAGAGATCGGCCAAGAGTTTTTTCAAAAAGAATCAAAGAGAATGGATATCACAGTTCGTGTTCATACTTGGTAAAGTGAGAATCGAAGAAGGTCTTAGAGCGTTTCCAGAACAGATTTCTTGATCATTTGAGCTTCATCGGCATGTATGGAAGCTATGTGGATAGGCTGCACTCCTTGAATCCTTCCTAATCAATCCAGCCAAGTCCACCTACACAGTTCAAAAATGGAAGCTCGATTTTGATGTAAATCGTGTTACAGTTAGCTGTTGATGGCCTGGATCATATACATGAGGTATAGTGATGATATTTGAATGATTAGAACACAGTTTGATCAAGCCAAGCTATGGATTCAATTGCTTAGGCAGTTTTGCAAGTTTATGAGCATGAAAGATGAAAACTGATTTTTGCTTGTTCTTGCTATGATCTTAAGTTCTAAACAAGTTTTATATCAATAGTGAAGCATGTTTGACACCAAATTTTAACATGTTTTCAACTGTTTTTCAAAAATGCAAGAATTCTCCAATTTGCACTATGTTTTGTAAATTTTGAGAAAGTGGAGAGAAAGCATGAATTTGTGATGCTTTGGTGTGATTTTGGACTTGA
The DNA here is from genome assembly GCA_021764765.1 of Vicia sativa. Taxonomy (NCBI): domain Eukaryota; kingdom Viridiplantae; phylum Streptophyta; class Magnoliopsida; order Fabales; family Fabaceae; genus Vicia; species Vicia sativa. The sequence goes on along the minus strand of CM038792.1, from coordinate 167,938,425 downwards.
ATTTGTGAGCTATTTATAGGCAACAAGTTCTGAAATGTTAGGCAAAGAGGTACAAGCTTTTGGAAAATCAAGGATAACTTAGAGGGCAAGAATGGTATTTGCCAAAAAAGGAAACTTCTTTTTTTTCACCATGTGCTCATTTTTACAATTTGATCCAATCCTCTCAATTATTACCTCTAACTGATATTTATCAGTTCAATCATCCATTTGGCAAGGTTAGATTGCTTCTAAACGAAGAAAACACAAAATGACCTATAACTTGAAGTTTTGAATTTTGAAAATCAAGTTTCATGGAGCCTTATGTTTCAATTTCAAAAGTATGGCTAGACTCCATGGATTTGAGAGTTCTTGGACATTTTGGAAAGCTTGTTTCACAAGCTACAACTTTCATGTTTTGAGTTTTTTTCAAATTCAAATTGGAACTAGGTGAAAAAATGGCATGAAGTTTGGAAAAAATAAGAAATTTCAACACTTAGAAAATTTTCTAAGTATGAAAACTTTGACTTTTGTTGACTTTTCCAAATTCTTTGATTTTTATGATCATGATGGATCATTTGAAGTATTTTGATGATGGAAAAGTTTTGTTTTGAAAATTTGACCAAAAGTCAAAGTTTGACTTTTCCGCGATGAAAATTCATCGATGTTTCGAAATTGATCGATGAAATCTGTGAACTCGTGATGTTTTGAATCCGTAAATTAGGTCAAGATGTTGTATCTAAGATATAATGACCAATCTCTATCCAAAAAAGTCATTTCTTGCTCAAAAAGTCAGAGAATAATCATGCCCGATCAAAACCCTAATTGGTCGATCCTTGATTGATCTGTGAGAGAAATGGGTATCTGATGATCAGAGGCTGATGATTTGATCAAGATAGATCAAATGAGGTGAGAAAAATTCAAACCCTAATTGATTGCCTCTTGAATCAGATGAAAATCTGATGAAACCCTAATTTTGACCTGTGACTGCTACACCCGATTAATGATATCTGAACAGTTAGTTATGCAATGATGCAAATGTAGGGTGGTATCTTAGGTCAAAAATTGGGGTATGACAGATGCCCCTATTTAAGTTTCTTTAACCTGAGAGATGAAGATGAATATCTTCGCTTTGATAGGTGTAAAGAGACTTAAATATCGAATCGCAAATTTTGGACCTAAGATACCAAAAGATGCGGAATGATGCAAAACGATTGAAAAAGTTTCACCCAGATAACTATCAAAGAAATGACATGACGGGGAAAAAATTTGTGGATACGTCCCTGCTGGGGAAGAATGATTCACAAAGTATGTGAATATTTGTTTCATTTTGGGAAACAAAGAGATTACCTTCTGTCAGCCTTGTGACAATGTTTAAGGTAAGTGAAAATGTTATTACCAATTATCAGCCTTGTGATAGTTCATGGTAATGAGTTTTGAAGATATTACCAATTATCAGCGAAGTGATAACTATAACAAGGTAAATCTTTGAGAAATTTTGTTGAGTATTCAGCTTTGTGAATAACAGACAGACGAAAGAAACGGAACTCAAATGAGTTTCTTTCTTCTTAGATAAAATCTTGCCGAGGATCTCTCTTTTTGAGAAGATGCAGGCATTTTGATTGGAAGGCACAGGTTTTCTTTTAGACAGAAAAACAACTGTTGGGAAATTTCTCGTATAGTCATGATTTTGACTTTGTCGAGAAAACAAACTTTTATGATAATTTTATGAATGAAGAGAAAGATAAGCGGCTCAGACGATGAGGCTATTGCTTATTGCTTTGTTGATTATAGACAGCGTTCTATCCAGGAATGAACTGGAAAGAAAAAATCAATCAAGACATTATTCCCAATGAGGAATGATCTCAGCTGGGGAATGTGGTGGAGAGAAGAAAATGTATTTCTCTGTTTGGGGACTCTGCCGGGAAAAAAGGAAAATGTATCCTTTCTGTTTAGAGATATTCTACTGGGGACAGACTTGTACTTACATGAGTAAGTGTGACTTATACCAGTGATATGGAAGCAAACATTTCAAAAGATGCAAAAATGCAATGAATGATGCTATTATGTATGAATGTCATGAATGTTATATGCATGCTAACAATACTTGACAAAGACACTAAAGAGATATTTGGGAAAAGGACCACGTCACAGTTCGAACAAATACTTGGTGAAAATTGCAGCAATGGTGCAGATGTTCACTAATGAGGAAATTGAGTTGCATGCTTTGAACTTTCTGAGAAAGGCATCTTATTGGCAACTTGGTTGGGGATTCTTTTTTTTTTGGAATAAGAATACCGTCCTTTGATGATTTCTACTGAGGAGAAGATTGTTGTAACAGTTATTTTATCCTTCGGAGATCGAAACATTCTTGGAGAAACTGTTGAAGTTTTTTTTCGTGTTCATAGCTCAAAGAATTTTTTTTTTTGTTTCAAAATTTTGAAGTAAAAATTCATTTAAAACATTTTAGTTTCAAAAAGTGATTTTCACAATAAAAGCGTTATTTTGCAAAACAGAATAAAGTAGGAATTGCAAACAAAAAACACAAAGCTCAAATTTATTGATAGAATGGTAATCAGCCAAATGCGTGATTCCATGAACTATTTACAAAAGTTGGAAATGATAATTTATTGGGAAAAGGCTACATTGAAAGCAAATAACCATTACTATCCCTAACAACTTTGAATTCCCACTGTGCTTATTGCTTCAAAAGAGTTGATTGAAGATCCGTTGATGGAAAATTCTTCATATGGACAAAATACAGACTGACTGCAGTTACTTTGTCATTTTTTTTTTGTATCCTTGTTTTTTTGCCTAGATTGCCCTTTCAGGTGTTCAATCTATCAGGATAATTTCTGTTTATTGTCTCTAATTTTTGCCTGGATTGCCTTTTCAGGTTTTCAATCCACCGAGACGCTCATTTTTGCCTAAGCCGCCCTTTTCGGGTTTTCGACTTACCGAGCTGTTCTTTTGTTTTTTTTCTTTTAGACAAAGTATTTCTTGACTGCATCAGCGTTCACAAGATGCGGGAGTTCATCACCGTCCATGGTTGTGAGAGTCATAGCACCGCCAGAGAAGCTTCTTTTGACGATGTATGGGCCTTCGTAATTAGGAGTCCATTTGCCCCTAGAATCTGGTTGAAAGGACAGAATCTTTTTAAGCACGAGGTCGCCTTCTCGGAATTCACGAGGTCGGACCTTTTTGTCGAAAGCATTCTTCATTCTTTTTTGATACAGTTGTCCGTGACACAGAGCGGTCAGGCGCTTTTCTTCAATTAAGTTCAGTTGGTCGTATCTGCTTTGACACCATTCGGCCTCAGATAGCTTGGTTTCCATGAGAACTCTCATTGATGGGATCTCAACTTCTACGGGGAGCATTACTTCCATGCCGTATACTAGAGAAAAGGGAGTTGCCCCTGTTGAAGTGCGTACTGAAGTATGGTACCCATGCAGAGCAAATGGCAACATTTCGTGTCAGTCTTTGTAAGTGATGACCATCTTCTGGACAATCTTTTTGATATTCTTGTTGGCTGCTTCAACGGCGCCGTTCATCTTTGGCCGGTAAGGAGATGAATTATGATGCTCAATCTTGAATTCCTCACACAGTTCCTTCATCATTTTGTTGTTCAAGTTTGATCCATTGTCTGTAATGATCTTGCTCGAACTCCATATCGGCAAATGAGGTTGTTCTTGATGAACCTCACAACCACTTGTCTTGTAACATTGGCGTAAGATGCTGCTTCGACCCATTTAGTGAAGTAATCAATAGCCACTAGAATGAAGTGATGTCCGTTGGACGCTTTTGGTTCGATCATCCCAATCACGTCGATGCCCCACATGGAGAAAGGCCACGGAGAAGAGAGAACGTTGAGTAGAGTCGGAGGCACATGGATCTTATCTGCGTAGATCTGGAACTTGTGACATCTTTTGACATGTTTACAGCAATCGGATTCCATCGTTATCCAATAATATCCTGCTCTCAAGATTTTTCTGGACATTGCATGCCCATTTGAATGGGTTCCAAAGGACCCTTCATGCACTTCATGGATGATCGTGTCTGCTTCTTGTCTATTGACGCATCTGAGCAGAACCATGTCAAAGTTTCTTTTGTATAGCACATCCTCGTTCAGGAAGAAATTCCTAGAAAGCCTCCTTAGAGTTTTCTTATCTTTGTACGATGCCCTGAGTGGGTACTCTCGTGTTTGAAGGAAACGCTTGATGTCGTGGAACCACGGTTTATCATCGAAGACTGCTTCTGTTGCAAATACATATGCAGGTCTTTCAAGGCGTCTGATGCGGATCTTAGGCATATCGTTCCAATCGTTGACTTTGAACATGGAAGATAGAGTAGCTAAGGCGTCTGCCATTCGATTCTGATCTCGAGGGATATGATGCAGCTCTACTTTGTTGAAGAAAGTCAACAATCGTCTTGCATAATCCCTGTAGGGAACTAGACCAAGATGATGAGTTTCATACTTGTCTTTGATTTGATTGATCACTAGGGCTGAATCTCCATATATGTCAAGGATCTTGATCCTCAGGTCGATGGCTTCTTCAATACCCATGATGCATGCTTCATATTCTGCTATGTTGTTGGTGCAATCAAATAGCAATCTGGCGGAAAACGGGATATGAGAACCCTCGGGAGTGATGATGACTGCCCCAATTCCATTGCCAAAAACATTAACTGCTCCATCAAAGACTAGGCCCCATCGGGATTCTGGATCTGGTCCTTCTCCGGGTAGCGGTTCGTCGCAATCTTTCATCTTCAAGTACATAACATCCTCGTCCGGGAAGTCATATTTGAGAGATTGGTATTCATTGAGCGGCTGATAAGCCAAGTGATCGGCGAGAATGCTTCCTTTAACCGCTTTCTGGGCGCGATATTGGATGTCATATTTGGATAGTAGCATCTGCCATCGAGCGATTCTCCCGGTTAAGGCAGGCTTTTCAAAGACGTACTTGATCGGGTCCATTTTGGAGATTAACCAAGTCGTGTGATTGATCATGTATTGGCGGAGACATTTTGTAGCCCACACCAAGGCGCAACATGTTTTCTCGAGCATGGAGTAACGAGTTTCACAGTCTGTGAATTTCTTACTCAGGTAGTAGATGGCATGCTCCTTCTTACCGGTTTTGTCTTGTTATCCAAGTACGCAGCCCATGGACTCTTCTAGTACGGTAAGGTATATGATCAATGGTCTTCCTTCTACTGGAGGGATCAGTATTGGTGGTTCTGACAAGTATTCCTTGATACTGTCGAATGCTTTTTGACAATCGGCTGTCCATACAACCTTCTGATCTTTGCGGAGAAGCTTGAATATCGGCCCACAGGTAGCAGTCATCTGAGAGATAAATCTGGAGATGTAATTCAATCGTCCAAGAAATCCTCTTACTTGCTTTTCCGTACGTGGCGTAGGCATTTCCTGAATAGCCTTGACTTTGTCAGGGTCAACTTCAATTCCTTTTTGACTGATGATGAAACCTAGGAGTTTTCCAGACCTCACCCCAAAGGTGCATTTGTTAGGATTCAGGCGAAGCTGAAACTTCCTTAGTCGTTGAAACAATTTTAAGAGATAGTCTATATGCTCTTCTTCATTGTCAGACTTTGCTATCATGTCGTCCATGTAGACTTCGATCTCTTTGTGCAACATGTCGTGGAAGAGAGTAGTCATTGCCCTCTGGTAAGTTGCGCCTGCATTCTTTAATCCAAATGGCATTACTTTGTAGCAAAAGGTGCCCCACGGCGTGATGAAAGATGTCTTCTCCATGTCTTCGGGAGCCATTCTGATCTGATTATAACCAGAGAAACCGTCCATGAAGGAAAAGACACTGAATTTTGCAGTACTATCCACTAGCATGTCGATATGCGGTAGTGGGAAATCGTCTTTCGGACTTGCTTTATTCAGATCCCGGTAGTCAACACACATTCTAACCTTCCCATCTTTCTTGGAGACAGGTACTATGTTGGCTAGCCATTTAGGATATTCAGAAGTGATGAGGAAACCAGCGTCGAGCTGCTTTCGAACTTCCTTTTTGATTTTGTCGGCCATTTCAGGGTGAACTCTCCTCAATTTCTGCTTGACTGGCGGACACTCTGGTCTTAACGGCAAGTGATGCTCCACGATGCTGGTGTCTAGACCTGGCATGTCCTGGTAGGACCAAGCGAACACATCAACATATTCTTTGAGAAGATTTATCAATTTGCTTTTGACACTGCTGTTGAGTGAAGCTCCGATATTTACTTCTTTTCTATTTTCCTCAGAACCCAAGTTGATTGCTTCTAGAGGTTCTTTATGAGGCTGAATGATCCTTTCCTCGTGCTTTAGCAGTCTAGAAATTTCATCCGGGATCTCTTCTTCAACTTCTTTTTCAACGAATTCACAGGGAATTTCAAAGTTGGGAGAGAGCGTAGAGTTACTGCTTTCAATGGATTTGTCCATTTGTTAATCTGCAAATTTTGATTTATGTTTGATTAATTAACTCTTTATCATTTTTTTTTTTGAAGAAAGTTAATGTGAAAGTGTATGCAGATTAATTTTTTATTATGATTTTTTTTTCGAAGATTTTTTTTTATTGTGTTTTTTAGGATTATCATTTCCAGAAAAAGGGTAAAAATGAAAATAAACACAAAGTGTGGAAACAAAACAACGCATTTTATTTATGATTTCACAATATGAACAGGGCCCTAAAATACAAACTCATTTGTCTTGGGCAAAACAAAGAGAAATTTATTTAAAAGCTAAGCCCTATAAAACATCTCTTCACTTTGGGCGAAGCGAGAGTTCAAAACAAAAAGCAAAAATAAACTACTTAGAGCTATGAACATTAGTCCTAACTTCAACAGGTTTCCAGTAATGACAAACTCCTTGGAAGTCGAGGTACTCAGGTAATTTTCCGCTTGGTTTAACTCTTGAGTAGACTTTGATTGCTGGCTGAGCAGGCTTTGAAGACTCTGGACGATGGCCCTTGCCTTTTGTGCTGCTAAAGCAATCTTCTTGATTAACAGATCGGGAAGTACGAGATATAGCATTTGTACTACCTGTTGATCTTTGTGTTGAATACTGGGGATGTTCCTTCCAGTCTTCTGAGTGAAGAGACTCGTTGTCAGCGACACTTTCTAGATCGTATCCCGAGTCGCACTCTTGATCTTCAGTGATCATGTTGATGTAGTGGTAATCAGATTCTGGCTTGGTGAAATCCACAGACGTGTTGAAACAGAGATCTTCGTTTGGGATCTCGATTTGCTGATTAGGTTGAGAAGACGAGTATTCCTCTTCTAATTGACTAGGGTATTCAAAGTCATCACCCCATCCCGTAGGTTGGATATCTTCGATCCGGATTTTTGAACTTTCTGGCGCAGTATACTTTACCATGTAGTCAAATTTACCACTTGGTTCTCCCAAGGTATCCCAAACTTCAACAGGGACTGGCGGATTTTCACGTTGTTGCAAGGACATGTCTTTGAATTGATCAGTCGGTGCATATGATTCCTCTTGAGACACATATTCAGGGATATTCAAATAAGTGCTCCACTCTTCAGATTCAGATGGATCGTCTTCATCTTCTTCAATGGTTACAACATTAACCTCTTGCGGAACAGGGTTTAAGAGACCTCCACTATGAAATACTTCCTTGATCGGGGGAAGTGCTTCATCCTTTTGTTTGTTCTGGGAAAATACAGGTGTGAACCCAAGTCCGGCTTTCGTTTCATTCTTGACAGGTTTGATGACTTGTCCCCATCCTTGAGTATTGCCATCTTTCATCATTTGTGCCGCTTCTCTATATGAAGAGATAGATGATCTGTTTTTAGTAGATTCATCTTCTAACGGATTTTCTGGGAGATGCGTCCCTTAAATGTCATTAGCTGTAATGAAAGAGTAACTGGATAGATGACTTACAAGCAAAGCTTGTTCACCACTGATGGTCACCAACTTTCCATTTACTGTGAATTTTAATTTCTGATGGAGAGTAGAAGTTACTGCTCCTGCATCGTGGATCCAAGGTCTTCCTAGTAAGCAACTGTATGCAGTTGGTACGTCCATGACTTGGAAGGTAATTTGGAAAGTGTGCGGGCCAATCGTCATCGGGAGATCAACTTCCCCAATAACTGACTTCCTTGATCCGTCGAAAGCTCTTACTATTATGTCGTTGAACTTCATCGGCGTTCCTTTGTAAGATAAACGAGTGAGCATCGTTTTTGGCATTACATTTAAAGATGAACTCGTATCCACCAACACATTGGATAGGGAATCTGACTGGCAAATCATCGAGATGTGCAAGGCCAAGTTGTGATCTTTCCCTTCTTCCGGAAGTTCCTCGTCACTAAAACTCAAATTATTGCAGGCTGTTATGTTGGAGACGATCCCTCCAAATTGATCTGTAGTCACATCATGATCCACATAAGCCTGGTCTAGTACTCTCATCAAAGCTTCTCTGTGAGCTTCGGAGTTGAGGAGTAAGGACAGTATTGAAATTTTTGAAGGAGTCTGCATCAATTGGTCTACGACTCGGTATTCGCTTTTCTTGATCAGTTTCAGTATCTCTTCAAAGTCTGAGTTGATGTTGGTTCCATCAGTAGAACCAATGTTTGTACTCGGGTTAACAATGGGAATCGTTGCAGGATTCTCAGAAGATATGTTAACTGGGTTTTGTTTGACAATGGGAACTGCAGGCGGTCTTGGTGGTAATGGAGTGTGTACTCGTCCACTTCGCGTTACTCGTCCGATTTCTGTTATATTGACATTAGCTGGCAGTGTAGGCATGGGTTTCTCCTTCCCATCCTCTATCAGGGTTGCATTGTACTGGTAAGGAATTGCTCTGGTAGAACTGTACGGAACAGGACCGGGTGGGCAAATCACCAAAGGAGATGTTGGAATGTTGGAACCATTGTACGCGATCTCCACATGCTCGGGTATGTTGAAACAAGGAATCACAACGTTTACTTCGGGATTTTCTGAGTTGATATCTGAGACTAAAAGCTCATGCGGAAAATACCCTATTGTATTTACGTCATGGTCATCTCTATTTCTGTAAACTTGTAAATCACCGATGTCTAACAAATGCTGGATATCTGCTCTTATGGTGGAACATCCTTGAATATCCTTGGAGCAAATGTCGCAGGCTGAGTAATCGTGCTTAGCGAAAGCGCTCATTGCACTGTATGTTTCGTATAGATGTACCAAGTTTCCTCTGATTAAGCTTACGTCCATGACAAGGTACCTGTCTGTATTCCTTAGCATTAGATTCACTGAGTGCCCACTATGATGGGAAGTGGATTGGCTTGCACATTCGGACTTGTGTTTCTGAAGGAAAGAAGATTAGTTTTCACTAATCTCTGTACCTCTGCTTTCAACTCTATGCAATGCTCAAGGTCATGGCCTGGTGCCCCTTGGTGAAAAGGGCAAGATACATCCGTTTTGTACCACCATGGTAATTTTTCGGGAACCGAAGGTGGTAACCTTGTCTGTATTAGATTCCTTTCTATCGGTAGGTAAAGTTACGTGTGCGTCATTGGAATTGGGTCGAGGGTGACCGAGGCGTCTGTTTTGGTTGTTAAGCTGAGCCTGGCGAGGCTATTGAGTTTGTTGATTTTGTTGAAGTGCGGAGCAATTCACGTGTTTGGAGTTGTGTTGACGGAGGGTGCTATGGCGACTACATCGTTGTTGAATGACATTCTTCGCGGTTTTCCTCGGGATACCATTCCTCGTCATGTTCTTTTTTCCTTGGAAACCTGGTTCCAACCTTCTTTGTACCACTAGAAGATCCTACTTCCTTAGTTAGGCATCCGATTCGAACTCCCTCTTCTAATCGTATTCCCATGCTCACCATCTCAGTGAAATCTCCGGGAGCGCTAGCGATCATTCGCTCATAGTAGAATGAGCCTTGAGTATTCAAGAATACCTTAGTCATCTCCTTCTCTTCCAATGGTGGGTTGACTTGGGCAGCAATTTCCCTCCATCGTTGCGCATATTCCTTGAATGTCTCTCTTTCCTTTTGAGACATGGAGCGGAGTTGATCCCTATCAGGAGCCATATCCAAGTTAAATTTGTATTGCTGGACAAAGGCTTTGCCTAGGTCGTTGAATGTTTGGATATTCGTGCTGTCTAAACCCATGTACCATTTCGATGCGGCCGGTGAGGCATCACGGAAGTAGTGAATTAGCAGTGATGATCCTTATTGTACGTAGACATTTTCCTGGCATACATCGTGAGATGACTTTGCGGGCAGGAGTTTCCTTTGTACTTTTCAAAGTCAGGGACTTTGAATTTTGCGGGTATTCTTACGCGAGGAACTAAGCATAGATCCTGGGCGTTTTTTCCAAACAATTCCTTTCCTCGAATCGTTTTTATCTCAAGCTGCATTTTATGAAGCTGTTCCTGGAGATTTTCCATTAAACCACGGGATTTTTAGTTACTGCTTGGAGTGTGGTGAACTTCTTCGTCCATGGTAGCGTGCACTACAAAAGTCGAGTTCGTCATGATCGGTTGAGAAACCGACATTGTTACTTGTGGAAAAGTTAATCCACGTTGCGGAGTAGAGTTTTGCTGCAAAGTAGGTATTTCAAGCGAGATTGTTTGAGAAGTCGGTTGGCGAACTCCGATGCCAAAGTTAAAGGCATTCCCATGGATAGCCTTACGGCATCTTTGAAAGGTGAACTCTGGCTGCGATAGCTATGCTGGAGTAGTAGTGTCCTCTGAAGTTCTGCTTGGTTTTTTTTCGATCTTGCTTGTTGACTTTCTTGTTGTGGCAAGTGAGTTGACCAAAGGCGTGAGTCTTTCCACTTCTTCTTGTAGCGTTATTCTTTGTACTCTGAGTTCAACGTTCTCTTGCTCAAAGTTCTCCATTACTTTTCTTCTTTTGATCTAGTATAAATGCGTTAGAGTCGGTACGTGGGCGGTCGAGAAACTCTAAGATGCGACGACAGCGATCTTTCTATCTGTTGATGTTAAGCTTTTCAATGTGAAAATATGGCGGTAAAGTATCGGACTCTAAACAATAAATTTCAAAGAATTTAATGCTAAAAGAGATATTTACGGCAAATATTTGAATGGAAAACACGAATTTTATTAATTATTGAAAGAAGATTACAACAATTGTTTTTTGTTGGAGCATTGCTCACACAAATGATAAAATAAATGATAAAATTACAAACTAAATTAAACTAATTAAACGTCTTCGTCGGATGGCGATCAAAACTTGATGCGACTTGACGAGTTTCCTTCCATAGTGAGCTTTTAGTTCGGCTTTCTCGGCTTTTAGCTTGCTAATGACTCTCTTCCACTCGTTGGGAGCGGGATCGTGGTTGTCATTTCCTCAAGCTTTCTTTTCCTTTCCTTGCGTATCTACGGATTGCGTTATCCTACAGCGAATCTTCTCATCTTTCTCCATGAGCCATTCATCACGGAAGTAGGCGTCTTTTCATGATCTTTGACTTGCTTCTTGAGTTTTTCATTCTCAAGGTTAGCCTTAAAATTTGTTTTCCAAAGCTTCTTTCTCAAACCTTATTTTGGTCAAGGCTTCTTGGTATTCTCCACGGCTTGACGGGAAAATTTGTTGATTTGGAGGCGATTGAGAACATGGGATCCTCATAAGCGTAAGGCATTGAAATTCCTTCGCTCTTTCTTTACCAAAGTGTAGGTTTCCATGGCTACACAATTCTTTGCTTTCCCTTTTCTTTCCTTCGGATGTGATGCCAAGCTTTGATCCTCTTAGCTTTCAACCCCAGGAATCCTCTCCTTCATGATAGAAGTAGCTTCTCTTGTAAAACCAAAAGGTTTACGAATTTGCGTATCAGTGACGTCTCGCTAAAAATGGGTTGTAGTTGATTCCCCTTCGTACCAATGAGAGGTGCGTTGGCAAATTCTCCATGACTCTCAATGATTTCCATCTCATTATGCAAAGGTATACCAATGGATATAAATCGTTTGTAAGAGACATGATCCTTCTTGACCAATGTTACTCGTCTTTGTTTTCGCGGAAGATAGGAGATTTAGGCAAATGCAAGGTAATCCATTTGAAAAGCAGTACAACACACGATAGTTCCGTCTCCTTGCGATTCCTATGATGAATAGAGGCGTACGTATCTCCGGCAGGAGCAGGATTTCCAATCAGAAAGATCCTTATGGCGTTAATATCAGCGAAATTTGGGACGTTGGGAAACAACACCAATCCGTAGAGGAGTAAAGCTAAAATAACTTCAAAGGCTACCATACTACGACGGAGAATTTGAGAGCCTTCTCCATTAGGAACTTTGAAGTCGAGTCCTAAGAGTTTTCCTCGGTAGTTAGGTTTTGTCTATCTCGATTTCTTTATGTGAGTCATCGTTGCAATGATGGTGACTTAGGAATGGCTTCAAACCATTGAAAGGCACTTTGCGATCTTGAGATACCTAGGATATGCATACTCTTCCAAAGTAGGCATCAGCGATAATCGGGAAAGTGAAGCGATAGGCGGATCATAGAACGAGCGAAAGTTTTGAGAAGTCCTTCATCACGTTAGCGTTCAAAGAGTTAAAAGAGTTCCATAGCGTTTTACGAAATCAGGGATCTTCTACCAAGGATGCTAACTCTTTCAACTTTCCTACGTCAGGAATTCTAAAATTGTATCTTTTGGTGAATCTTCCTCTGACGTCCATCACTCTAACCTAAAATATTTCACAAAGAAAAATCTCTAAATTCTTTGGAAATGGGAAGAGAAATGAAAAAAAAAATTTGGAATGAATGAATGCATGAATGCGGCAAACATGGTTAGTAGTTATACACACGGGCAAGCATTCGAAGTCACGAGCATGAAGCCAACGATAAGAATCAACGTGGTTAAGTTCTAAGGGCTTATTTATTTGTGAAACAGGTTCTCACGATAATCTGAGCTCAACACTCCTCTTTGAAATATTATCGGATTTGTTGAATACTCGATGGTCCAATAATATTTTCAAGAGAAACTACTTTGATCATAGTATCGCATGACAATTACTCTAGGCTTACACCCGAATAATCTCTGCACTACATCCTAATGGCCAGGATGGTTTATGTGTTCTACAGCCCACTCAGCTTCTTAAGTTCCCCGAAAGTACAGCGTCTTCGCAATTACTTGCTAAACACAATACCCTCAAGACAACCTCCACTGAGCGGGAGATATTAACTTCGTAAGCATTGAACTTCTTACGTATTAATACCTCCACCTAGATCTTAAAATGTTTCTTAAATCCGGGTTAGGATTTCTTTCCATCAGATGAAATCGCGAAAACACACAATAAAGAAAACAGATATATGCAAAACATGAAAGCTTATCCCCTTTCTTTTCTTTTTGAAAACAAAAAAAAGCTTGGTGCTCTCGGGCAGAGTAACGCGTTTTCTTTTTCTTGAAAAATCAAAAATTTCAGCGTTCTCCCCAGCAGAGTCGCCATTTTTCCTGTTCGCGTTAAAAGGTGACGCGCTAGAGGATGCAAACATGAGTTCAATTCTCTGGCTCGAAACGATTTAATCTTTTGATTTGTTTATAAAGATGCCGCGAGCATCAAGCTTTATTATTTTCAACACAAGAAAGATGATTTAATGATTATGAAAAAGGGGAAAGCTGAAATACCCTCAATTGATATTGGTATGCGTAACGACTAGCGCAAACTAGGCATACGCATTGGGGAGATCGAGTAAGGGGGATTGTTATATGAAGGGAATAGATGGAGCACCCTAAATATATATAGTTATCTATAGCTTTATATATGAATATATTTGATATGTTTGTGTGTTTTAATTGCTATTTCTATGATTGGGAAAGTTTCTCCTTTGGGATTTTAAGAATGATAGATTATGTGGGATCCTAATGTTTGTTATTATTGTGCTCGCAAAGATCTGTGGATCTTACGCATACATATCCCTAGTGGGAATCGAGCATTTGTAGCTCGGATCTACAGGGTTCTATGGTTTGTTTGGTCTGAGGGAGATAGAAATTTGCTCGGCAAGGATGAGACCTTGTGCCTACGTATTCTCAAAAGGATGTTGAGAAAGTCAGAGCAATCGTAGTTCCCACTTATGCTAGTGGAAAGAAACGGGATGTTAGTAAGAGACAGACAAATGTCATCTTAATGAAAAATGTATCTAATCTATTTCATCACATACATTTTTGAAAGGTTTGATTGAAATGAAATCTTTCATCGTAAGTTACAAGTGTTTTGCTTGAGTGTACAAGCGTTACCACTTACATGTTTAAGAAAGATGTTTTAAAAAAGATGATTGAATCTTTTAACTGTAAGTACTGGGTGTTTTGCTTGAGTGTACAAGCGTTACCACTTACAATTAAGAGATGTTTATGTTTGAAAACAGTTTGAAAAGTTTTTGAAAAGATTTTGACTGTATGTGATGTGATAGATTAGATACTTCTTCCATAGAGATGATAGATGTCTAAATCTCGAGGAGAAATTGATTGGATTAAAGGGATGCTTTTAAGAAGCCCATGGGTCCTTGTATTGTTAGAGAGGAGGCATTCGAGGGTCATCGAGGGTCATCGAGGTCCTTGTATGAAGCTCAAGAGGAAGCCATAGGGTATGGCTGGCTTTGTGTTAAAAGGATTTCAGAAACCATTCTTTTTGAATAAGAGCAATTTCAGGAAATTTTACTCTGGGATTTGAAAGTGATTTCACGGAAACCATCCTTTCGGGTTCTATCTTAGCGGGTGATTCTTTGTATTGGAAGCCCAATAGGAGGCTGTTAAGAGATTTCCTATCTCTTTCATTGTATGATGCCCAAGAGAAGGCTAAACTCAATGAGGAGTTCTTTTGAGCGAAGCCCAAGAGGAGGCGACTCAGGAGTGTTGTTTATATGAAGCCTAAGCGGAGGCTAACTCGGATGAATGAGTTTCTTTGTACAAAGCCAAGAAGGCTAAACTACGTGGGGAGAGTTATCTTGTATGAAGCCCAAGCGGAGGCTAAATTCATCTTGGTGATGAATTGTCTTGTATGAAGCCCAGCGGAGGCTAGCTGTGGGAACCTATTGATTAGTCTAATTGTTATGTTATAATTAGACAGTTGTATAAACAAGTGTGTGTGTGATATGTATTCAGGAGTTTATGAAGGAAATATAAACAATGCAATGATGTTTATTTACAAGAGTTTATGAAATATAAACAAGTGTACGTGAAACGAGCGTTTAAAGCAGCGTAACTTGATTATTTACAAGTTTGAGCGTGTACAAGGAAGTGAATATGTACACGAGCAGTATTTATGTACGACAAAGATGGATGTACATAGGAGGGTTGGGACTTACACCATAAGGGAGGCTCATTGGTTTAAAAGCAGTTTCACAGGGAATAATGCTCCTTTCAATACCAATGGTATTGATAAAATATCTGAGAAAAGACAGTGATCAAAGTTTATCTGTAAAAGGTATCTGTATTATGTACAGATAAAAGTTTTGTATGAAAAGAAATTGATATGTACAAGGAAAAGATATATGTACATAAAGAATGTTGATTTGTGTATACACAAGTGAAATGAAAAAAACAAACGATCGAAGTTTGTCTGTACTTGAGTATAAAAAGTATTTGTGTTATGTACAGATGAAAATTGTATGTGTTTAAAAAGAATTTGATATGTACAAAGAAATATTATGTACATAAAAGAATGTTATGGGACTTATACCGTGAGGGAGGCCCATTGGTTGAAAGCAGTTTCACAGGGAATAATGCTTCTTTCAATACCAATGGTATCGGTGTATAAACAAACGAATGAAAACAAACGAAAAAATTTGTTTATGTTTGAATATTGACAATGATGATTTGAATATGTACAAGTAAAACTAAGTATGTACATAAAGGATTGGGACTTACACCATAAGGGTGGCCCATGATCGATTGAGAAATTCGAGAAAGAACGAATTTGATTTTATCGTTTAAATCGGATCGATCGTGGTAAAAAGATGTAAGTTTTGATGAAATGTTTTGAAAAATGATTTGAAAATGTTTTGAAATGTTTTGAAATGTGAGGTTCATTTATGAAAAGTTTTGAAAAAAATCGGAAGTCGAAAACTTGAAAATTTCACCTTAAAAGGAGGTTTGAAAAAAATGTTCAGGACGTCGTTTTCGGCTCGATTAAAATATGATCAGATGAAAGTTTTTTCTGAAAATTTTTGCACTATCATAAAATAGATGTATTTATTGACAAGTGTTTAAAAAATCATCTCAAAATGAGAAGTTTTGATTGGTCAAAAAAAATTGTGAAAGTTTTATGAAAAAACATGAAAAATTGGAAAGTTATAAAAAGAAATGGTCCTGATGGGAGTTGAACCCATGACCAAAGGGTGACACACGTGGCAGAGAAACTTAAGAGCAAACAGGCTACCACTGAGCCAAACGCGCGCTGGTGTTAGTGGACTCAGAACACGTGTAGACAAAGTGTTGGAACATTTAAAAATTTAAAAAAATGAAGAACACGCGCGCAGCTGTTCTTCGTGGTTTTGATTTTCAGAAATCATGATTCAAGCTCAAATCTTTGTTTCTCAACGAAATTGAATGAAATAAAAATCAAACTTGCTCGTTTTTTCATCACGAACACGATGGCACTTGTTAATTGCATTTATATTCAGCCTAACATGTTTGGATTTCTGGAAAATGCTAAGAACCCTAAAACTGATTTTTCAAATTAAATGATGTATGTTTGATGATTCTTTGATTTTATTGAGGGTTATTGATCGTTATGAGTGCAGAAAGAGATCGGCCAAGAGTTTTTTCAAAAAGAATCAAAGAGAATGGATATCACAGTTCGTGTTCATACCTGGTAAAGTGAGAATCGAAGAAGGTCTTAGAGCGTTTCCAGAACGGATTTCTTGATCATTTGAGCTTCATCGGCATGTATGGAAGCTATGTGGATAGTCTGCACTCCTTGAATCCTTCCCAATCAATCCAGCCAAGTCCACCTGCACAGTTCAAAAATGGAAGCTCGATTTTGATGTAAATCGTGTTACAGTTAGCTGTTGATGGCCTGGATCATATACATGAGGTATAGTGATGATATTTGAATGATTAGAACACAGTTTGATCAAGCCAAGCTATGGATTCAATTGCTTAGGCAGTTTTGCAAGTTTATAAGCATGAAAGATGAAAACTGGTTTTTGCTTGTTCTTGCTATGATCTTAAGTTCTAAACAAGTTTTATATCAATAGTGAAGCATGTTTGACACCAAATTTTAACATGTTTTCAACTGTTTTTCAAAAATGCAAGAATTCTCCAATTTGCACTATGTTTTGTAAATTTTGAGAAAGTGGAGAAAAAGCATGAATTTGTGATGCTTTGGTGTGATTTTGGACTTGAATTTGTGAGCTATTTATAGGCAACAAGTTCTGAAATGTTAGGCAAAGAGGTACAAGCTTTTGGAAAATCAAGGATAACTTAGAGGGCAAGAATGGTATTTGCCAAAAAAGGAAACTTCCTTTTTTTCACCATGTGCTCATTTTTACAATTTGATCCAATCCTCTCAATTATTACCTCTAACTGATATTTATCAGTTCAATCATCCATTTGGCAAGGTTAGATTGCTTCTAAATGAAGAAAACACAAAATGACCTATAACTTGAAGTTTTGAATTTTGAAAATCAAGTTTCATGGAGCCTTATGTTTCAATTTCAAAAGTATGGCTAGACTCAATGGATTTGATAGTTCTTGGACATTTTGGAAAGCTTGTTTCACAAGCTACAACTTTCATGTTTTGAGTTTTTTCAAATTCAAATTGGAACTAGGTGAAAAAATGGCATGAAGTTTGGAAAAAATAAGAAATTTCAACACTTAGAAAATTTTCTAAGTATGAAAACTTTTGACTTTTTGTTGACTTTTCCAAATTCTTTGATTTTTTATGATCATGGTGGATCATTTGAAGTATTTTGATGATGGAAAAAGTTTTGTTTTGAAAAATTTGACCAAAAGTCAAAGTTTGACTTTTCTGTGCAGATGAAAATTCATCAGATGTTTGAAAATTGGTGATGAAATGTGAACTCGTGATGTTTTGAATCCATAAATTAGGTCAAGATGTTGTATCTAAGATATAATGACCAATCTCTATCCAAAAAAGTCATTTCTTGCTCAAAAAGTCAGAGAATAATCATGCCCGATCAAAACCCTAATTGGTCGATCCTTGATTGATCTGTGAGAGAAATGGGTATCTGATGATCAGAGGCTGATGATTTGATCAAGATAGATCAAATGAGGTGAGAAAAATTCAAACCTTAATTGATTGCCTCTTGAATCAGATGAAAATCTGATGAAACCCTAATTTTGAGTGTTGCTACACCGATTAATCTTTAAGCGTTAGTTATGCAATGATGCAAATGTAGGGTGGTATCTTAGGTCAAAAATTGGGGTATGACATCTTCAAGACGATTCTAATGGTACCCTCGCAAAGAATTTATTTCACTCGGACCATGAACAATTTGGAAAATCAGAAATAATAACGAGCACTTGTTTCCAGAAATTCTCACTCAATACTTGATGAAAATGCAAATGGTGAAGATCACAAGGATCAAGGAGGTGAGGAGAGTACAATGAGGTTTTATTTTACAAGGTTTGATGGATATTACTACTTGTACAAAATTCAGTTTCAAAGCTTAGAAATTGTACTTGGATAGCACGATTCAGGAAGCTTCGAGGCACGATTCTTGTTATGTTAGCTTCAGTGAGATTCAAGGAAGAAGAGTGAATGGTTAATTTCAAACTGGAATGGCTTTGAGAGTGAAAACGAAGTTGCAGAAAATATGGTTCGATAGAGAGTTTGGCAGGGTTTTCTGGCTATCAAAGCTTGAGGAAATGAGTGGGATGACTTGCTTATTTATAGGAGAAGTGAATGGGATCAAAAGAGAGGGTGTACGATGCAATTTGGAGCGAAATCGTGCACACCTACATCATGAGAAAAGTGTGACTTGCAAGTTGTCAAAACTCAGCCATATCGTGCGTTTTATCCCTCTAATCAAGCTTGGAAACTTTGCTAATCATGTTTAATACAAAAATATGCATCAATTTGATCATTAGAAGCCACATTATTGAAAACAAAATTTGACTTCGATGAAAACTTCAGTTTCAAGGCACCCTCTTTGCAACCATGGTTCTCCTCACTCAAGGATCTTTATGATAAAAATCTTGGGATCTGTAGAAAGTTGAGGTTTCAAGGTTTACAATGCACTGGAAAGGTAGCATTTGGCATCCCGAGCTAAAAGTTACATCCTCTTGAAATCACCAAAAACAAACTGACTTTTTCGCACTTAGAAGAATTTCTAAGCTTGGAAAAAAATGACCTGTAATGTTTTCAATCTAAACATGGTCTTACATTAAAAATTTGCTGTTGATTTTAAAATATAAAATGAAGTAGAACTCTCAAAGAGCATTTTTCAAAAAGAACCAACCAAAAACTCCAAAAATTGAGCAAGTTATGGCCTTGTAAAGTTGAGAGAAATTTGTGAAATGACCTATAATCTTTGAATTTCTTCAAGAAACTTCCAAACACTTTCAATCTTTAAAAATTATATGGAGATAAATTTCATGTCTTCAAGATTGTTGTGCAAAAAGAATGACCTCAAGGTGATAAATTATGATCAAGATATGATCTTTTGAAGTTGATTGACCAACAATTGAGAAATTCATCAAGGACTTGTAATCTTTTGACTTCATATGCAAACTTACAAGCATTTTCTCTTCTTACCAATTGAACTAAATTGTATTAGACATCCTTAGGTTCATTTTGAAATAAAAATGAGCTCAAGGAGACAAGGGATGACGAAGTTATGATCCTTTGAAGTCATACAATATAAATGAAGCATCAATAGATAAAGTGGGCAATCATAGACTTATAAAACAATCTTCTCATCAATCAAACTCCTTGGATCCAAGAATATTCATATTATAAGTCCTCTTGAGAATCAAATGACTTTGAAATCATCCACAAACTTCACACAAACACCAAAATATGATCCTCAAAAGTCCAAAACCCTAATTCAAGGTAGATGGCCATAGAATGGTGAATTCTTTAAATTTGATGATCTCTTTCAAACATGAAGCATATACTCAAGATGAGAGGCCATAGTTTATGAAATAGAAGTATTCAATGAGAGACAATACTTTCAAAATCTTGAGAATTGAGGAGAGAAGTCATGGAAATAAACATATGAACCTATTGATTCCTTGAATAAGAAACGTGTTCATCATTCACCTGCAACATTTATCAAGCAAAGTATACACATATCATTGTTAGCCAAGTATCAATCATCATATACAAGAAATAAACACATACACAAGGTGTTTGGTGATCTCCTAAGGGAAAAGCCAAAGATATGAGAGAGAGAGAGAGGTAGATTCAAATTATGATCTTTGTCCAATGCAATGGTATAGAGTATAAATGAATCTTAGGGGGGGAAATTGGGATACAACAGCTGCCCTTGTTTAAGTGTCTTCTATCAGGAGATAAGAAGGAAACCTTCGCCTCAACGGGATATAAGATACTTAAATATAATATGAGCCATATTTTTGGCCCTAAGATATTATGTAATGCTTAATGGTTATGCAATGTAATATGATGATCTTCAAAGGGACAAAAAAACATCGTTGGGGAAAGCAAAGATAATGAAGACACACTAAGAAAGACAACTCATCCAAGAAGACGAACTACTGGGGAAAGAAGATCAATCTTATGGGAGAGAGAAAAACATGACTCCACTGGGGAATGAGGAACCAACTTTTTATAATATTATTGAATTGGAAAGTGGATAACAGCAACAATCCTTAGATAAACGGTGAACTATCTCCTCACAAAGGAGTTAGCAAACAAGTAAGTAACACCAACTTTCTAAAGATAGTAAACCATCAACCCCGAATAAACACAAAAAATTGTTTCTAACCAAAAGGTGGTAAGCGGACAACATCAATAATAGACTGACTTTCCAAAGATCTCTGGCGTTTCACCAAAGATGGGCTGGAACTCCTTCTTTAACCAAGATACTTCATCTGGAAAAGGTAACAAAGAAATCATATAATCAGTGGGCTAAAATTCCGCCCATTGGAGTATTCAACAAATCAACGATGAACTATCTCCCATAATGACGAGATTTCCATCCATCGGAATAAGAAATCTTCGATAAACTACCTCCCATAATGACAAGGCTACCATTCATCGGTAAACAAATTTTCGACAAACTACCTTCCATAATGACAAGGCTACCATTCATCGGTAAATAAATCTTCAACAAACTACCTTCTATAATGACAAGGTTACCATTCATCAGTAAAGAAAATCTTCGACAAACTACCTTCCATAATGACAAGGTTACCATTCATCAATAAAACAGATCTTCGACAAACTACCTCCCATAATGACGAGGCTACCATTCATCGATAAAGCAAATAGTTGACAAACTACCTTCCATAATGACAAGGTTGCCATTCATCGGTAAAACAAATCTTTAATAAACTATCTCCCATAATGACGAGGCTACCATTCATCGGTACAACAAATCTTGCTGCACACAGCTATAGGAATCAGCCAATAATAAGCTTATAGATCACTTATCAGAAGTTTCCATAACAAGTATTCAACTTACTGAAGAAATACGGTCAATCCATGGCGAGAGACTCCTCGTTGGGTTCCCGAAAGGAGGCCAAATTAGCATTAACAGATTTGTTGGGGAAAACCAACCACTTGCTGGAAGAGACTATCACCTACTATTAGGATAAGATTGTAACAATATTGTTAGAGAATTCAAGTGAATTCTCTTGGATTCACCTTTGTTGGAGAGATGAGATCTTCCTGACATAATTGTGCTTTCCAATTAGAACTCATAGTTTAGGAAGAACAAGGTAATAATACTGCTTGGAGACCAAAATCCAAACCACAATCAAGCTAGGGAAGGGTGATTTGAATAATCATAGAGGCTTACAAAGAGGGTCGAGACTCTATTCTTCTTCGAAGGGTAATTCAGGAGAAAACAAAAAGATGCAGCAGAATATAGTCATACTTGATTACTCCATAATTAACTTGTAAGCATAACACATAAGGATTGAAAATAAATCAACCCTACAATAAGCTTGATTTTTAACCAAGCAAAATACTAGACCTAACCAATATCCTGACCAATATAGAAACACATAGGCACATATGTTACCTTATCAACATCTTCACTCCCGCATGAATGTTTTGACAATCTTTTCTCTATGCTGATTATAGGCTGAACAATTCAATCCAAAATCTTCACTCCCTGATGAATTCAATCCAAACTTTTTGCAGAGATAAACAAGCAGATAACTTCTGCTATAATCAAGGTCCTTGCTGATCTTTCTCCTTAGTCTTGGACCTCCACATATGCCTTCAATTTCACGCTACTTATGTTGCATAATATTCCCAGAATATTATGCACTAATTAAAATAGAGTTGTAACAAACTTAACATTTTTTGTAGCGTGATGTCCTGATGTCTGATGTCTCAACATCTCATTTGACATGTTGTTCCAAATGTTGAAACTCTTCAACACGGCATGTTCAGGCATTTCAATAGGACTTTTGTTGCATATATCCTATTATATAATATACTGTTACTGCTTATTATTTGTTTTATTAAAATTGAGCCAATCCTTAAGTTCAAGGAACTTACAATTCCTTTTCCACAAGCATTGGATAAAGGCTCAAATTTTATTGATAGAATGGTAGGCTGCCAATAGCATGACTCCATAGATGATTACAAAGTTTTGATAAATGGTAAATATATGGGAAAGGTACATTGAAGAACAATGAACACTATTCTCCCTAACAACTTTAAACTCTTGTATTGTAGTCTTCAGTTGAGGTATGAAGATAATCCATGCAGATTGTTGCTTCTATGTCCAAGTCTTGTCTGATGTAGTTACTTGCCATATAAGTCCCTAACTTTTACCTAGACTGACCTTGCGGGTTTTCAGCCTACCGGGAGGTTTATTCTGTTTATGTCTCTAATTTTTGCCTAGACCGCCCTTTCGGGTTTTCAGTCTACTGAGACGCTCTTTTTTGCCTAAGTCTCCCTTTCAAGTTTTCAACTTAGTGAGCTATTCTTTTGTTTATTTAGGCAAAGTATTTCTTGACTACATCAACATTCAGATGACATAGGAACTCCTCGCCATCCATAGTTTCAAGAATCAATGCACTGCCAGAGAAGGCTTTCTTGATAACATATGGGCCTTCATAATTGGGAGTCCACTTGCCTCTATAATCAGAGCTTAAAGGAATAATATTTCTGAGCACAAGGTCGCCTTATTTGAATACACAAGGCTTGACCTTCTTATCAAAAGCTTTATTCATTCTTTTGTGGTATAACTGACCATGACATAAAGCAGTCATTCTCTTCTCTTCAATCAAACTCAACTAGTCAAACCGATTCTGAACCCATTCAGCATCAGATAATTCAGCTTCCATTATCACACGCAAAGATGGAATCTCAACTTCAATGGGGAGTATTGCTTCCATTCCATAAACCAAAGAGAAAGAGGTCGCCCCTGTAGAAGTGAGTACCGAAGTGCGATATCCATGTAAAGCAAATGGTAGTATTTCATGTTAGTCTTTGTAGGTGACGACCATCTTCTGGATGATCTTCTTGATATTCTTGTTTGCAGCTTTAACTGCCTCATTCATCTTGGGTCTGTAAGGAGAAGAGCTGTAATGAAAAATCTTGAATTCTTCACAAAGTTCCACCATCATTTTATTATTCAAATTCGAGTAGCTGTCAGTGATGATCCTGCTAGGCACACCATACCGACAAATAAGATTGTTCTTGATGAATCAGACCACCATTTTCTTGGTAACATTGGCATAAGATGCCGCTTTAATCCATTTGATGAAGTAATCAATTGCTACCAAGATGAAACAATGTCCATTAGAAGCCTTAGGTTCAATCATTCCAATCATGTCAATACCCCACATAGAGAAAGACCATGGGGAAGAGATAACATTGAGAAGTGTAGGAGGCACATGAATCTTATGAGCATAAATTTGACACTTATGGCACTTCTTCGCAAATTTGTAACTATCGGATTCCATTGTCAACCAATAGTATCCTGCCCTTAGCATCTTCTTAGCCATAGAGTGTCCATTGGTATGGGTACCAAAAGAACCCTCATGAATCTCATTTATCAACATGTCTGCTTCGTGAATATCCATGCATCTGAGAAAGACCATGTCATGATTTCTTTTGTATAACACACCTTCATTGAGAAAGAAACTACCAGCCAATCCCCTCAAGGTCTTTCTATCTCTGTTTGTCGCATCAACTGGATACTCTCAAGTCATCAGGAAGTGCTTAATGTCATGATACCAGGGTTTACCATCCTTTGCCACCTCCATAGCGAATATATAAGTTGGCCTCTCAAGGCACTCAATGGTGATCTGAGGTACATCATTCCACTGGTTCACTTTGTACATAGAAGCCAAAGTTGCTAAGGCACCTGCCATCTGATTTTCCTCTCGAAGACTATGCTGAAGCTCTACTTTATTGAATAAATTCAACAGCCTCCTTGCATAATCTTTATAAGGGATTAAGCCAGTGTGACGAATCTCTCAGTCTCCTTTAATCTGATTTATTACTAAAGCTGAATCACCGTACACATTAAAAATTTTGATTCTGAGGTCGATGTCTTCTTCCAGACCCATGATACAAGCTTCATATTCCGCCATGTTATTTGTACAATCAAACATCAATCTTGTTGTGAAAGGAACGTGAGCTCCTTGAGGAATGATGATCACAGAACAGATTCCTTTCCCACAAGCATTCACAGCTCCACAAGCTTTCATTTTCAAATACATTACATCCTCATCAGGAAAGTCAAATTCAACGTATTGATCATCCTCAACCGGCTGATGAGCTAGGTATTCTGCCAACACACTACTTTTGATAGCCTTCTGGGTGCGGTATTCAATATCATATTCAGATAACAACATCTGTGAACGAGAAATTCTTCCTGTAAGAGCAGACTTTTCAAATATATACTTGATTAGATCCATTCGAGAGATCAACAAAGTGGCATGATTCAAAATATATTGTCGCATACGCTTTGTAGCCTAGGCTAAAGCACAATAATTTTTTCCAACATAGAATACCAGGGTTCACAATCGGTGAACTTCTTGCTCATGTAATAAATGGCATATTCTTTCCTTCCTATTTCATCTTGTTATCCCAAAATACAACTCATGGAGCTTTCCAACATAGTCAGATATAGAACCAATGGTCTTCCTTCAACGGGAGGGAGCATGATTGGAGGCTCAAGCAAATACTCTTTGATACTTTTGAATGCCTTTTGGAAATCTTTTGTCCATACGCAACCTTAATGTTTCTTCAACAGCTTGAAGATTAGTTCACAAGTTATGGTCATATGGGAAATGAATCTAGAAATGTAATTCAAACGTCCGAGGAAACCTCTGACTTGCTTTTTAGTTCTTGGTGTCGACATCTCTTGAATTGCCCTAACTTTATCAGGATCAAATTCAATTCCTTTTTAAATGACAACGAAACCCAACAGTTTTCCCGACTGGACACCCAACGTACATTTATTAGGATTCAAACGGAGGTGATACTTCCTCAAACGCTGAAACAGTTTCAACAAATCTTCCAAATGATCTTGCTTAGTTTGGGACTTGGCAATCATATCGTCAACATATACTTCAATTTCTTTATGCATCAGATCATGGAATAGGTTCGTCATGGCCCTATGGTACGTTGCACCAGCGTTCTTCAACCCGAAGGGCATCACTCTGTAGCAGAATGTTCCCCATGGTGTGAAAAATGTTGTTTTTTCCATGTCCTCAGGAGCCATCTTAATTTGATTGTATCCGGAAAATCCATCCATGAACGAGAACACTTTGCATTTTGTTGTACTGTCCACCAACATATCAATGTGTGGCAAAGGAAAATCATCTTTCAGACTAGCCTTGTTCAAATCTCGGTAATCAACACACATGCAGACCTTTCCATCTTTCTTTGGTATTGGTACAATATTGGCAATCTGTAACACCCCAAATTCTACCCGGAAAATATATCGAAAATCAGAGTATTTTAAAATTTCAAACAACACATGGGATGTCACATTTCAACATTAACAACACAAACAGATAAGATACATAACACTTTTTAATTCGGAGGATCACATAACAACTTGCAATAGCTTTCAAACAAAATACCTTTTTATTACTACGCAGCGGAATTCATAGTTATACAACTGAACATATTGTACTAATAACAACTTGAAACATCTTGTTCAACTTACAATATACTTAACAACTTTTATTTCACAATATCACTTATGATTCAACAAATTATACTAATAACAACAAGAGTCAATAATATAAACAACATAGACTAAACTTCCCCTCGAGTGCGACGTATCAGAGCAATGACACTGACTTGAACTAACAACAACTAATTATTCCATTCTGGAATACCTGCACGTTATCGGTATAAAGGCAACGGCAAAACAAATGAAAGGGGTGAGATATCAACCAAAATAAGCAGGTGTATGATAAACAGTATATTAGATCAGAATCATACAAATTTCCCCACTTCATAACGACAACTATGCAACGACCAACAAACCACTTATTCAATTAATGCAAAAACTTAATCAACACAACTTAATCACAACAGCAACTTATCATAACATCAACTTATGAACAATAACAACTTATAGCGAGAACAGCGTATAACAACAACCAACAACAATTAGCAACAACGACAATTATTATAATAGTTATAATAACTATTTTCACATCTTCCCAACAGTACCTGTCACAACACAACGTTAGCACAATTTCATACTAAGTCACCAACAACAAATTCACAATCCACATAGTCACGTAATACGTCACTTATCACAACAAAAACCTCAACAACATATTACAACAAAATCATCATCAACGTGATACAACACTTATTACAACAAAAGCATCAACAACGAAATCATTTATAATGCGACTCTTAACAATGCACATGCATGTGGTACTAGTGGAGTAAACTCCCAACGTAAACAATTTTCAGGTTATCGAGGCACAATGCATAAGCCTTCAACGTAATCATTTTGTCAATACAGGCCGTCACAAATCCGCCAATACAGGCCTTCACAAATGCAAATGTATACGACTCAATAAATACACAATCACATACAACAACATCATAAATCACTTCACGAGGCATACGACTATATCACTACTTTACTGGTCATAGGCCTACAACGTCATCAATGTAATCAACACAATTCACAATAACATATTCATCTTCAATAAATAATGACGCAATTCCATAAATTGGAACAGTTCAACTTAATTCATTTTCACCTGCAATTTCAACATATTCGGTACAAAATTCCAACATGCAAATCCAATCAAAAACAACTGTAAGCATATACAAATTATTTCGGACAGTTTGGACTAAAAATCGATAAATTAATTATAGGTTAAAAGTTACCAATATTTTTATTCGGTATTGTTTTTATCAGCTTCTATTTATATCCTACCGATACATACTTAATTGATCGATTTCTACTAAAATACCAATGCTGCCACTGAAAATTCTACTGAATATAATACTACCTACTATGCACTATCACTGTTATTTATTTCCTTGATACCGTTACCAATTCATCCAACTATATTAATTTAGTTTCTATCGATTTAATTTTTATTATCACTACCATTGTTAATTCACTAACACATTCTGCTACTAATATTACTCTGGCAATTAATTATGACACTACTACTAACTTACATACCTCAACTATAGTTATTTTACCACACTCTTAGATCTCACATTCCTTGCACTTTATTCAACCAATTTTGTTACTAAAGCATTCATCAATATAAACTATATATAAATTGTTATAACCTGTAGTAACTTGTAGTAAAATATATTAACATAATTTACAACCTTAGTATATAAACTTCTCACTCAAATTAAACACGTAAATGGCAGTAGGTTCCTTTAGAAACATTCTTTGGCCAATTAAGGCAATAGTGAATGTTATATTATTATATATCTTCATGCATAAATAGTTAGCCTCTGTATATTATAATACAAGCATGACATAAGTACACCATACTGTGTACTCTAGTTTCAAAAATTGATAAATGAAACATGCGTAGAAATGACGGGACAATTTACAATGTGTCTCCCTTTCTTTAAGAGTGCCGAGCGGCAGCCCTCTCTCCACAATACATGTGCCTATCGGCACATATCCTTCTTCACTATCCCTGCCGTTCGGCAGGGCTTCCAGCGGGGGCCATCAAATTTTCTTTTGATGCTTTTTTTTTAAAATTACAGTTCCAGAACATAGCTTCTATCCTTTTTTTAAAACAGAGCAACACATTCTTATTTTTACAGAGATTCATTACCACATCAATTAATCTTTACTCGTAATCACAATCAACACAATAATGGCAATCGGCGCCTCAATGATTATTTTTCACAAAATCAACATAGCAACAACAACCACACAGTAACGAATTAATTTCATCAATACAATCTGCACACAACAATTGAATATCATTGAGTCCCTCGTAGAGTGTTTTTGCAGATTGAATTCTACTTTTTTTGTTGTCGTTCTTGGAAACTTTCTTAGCAGACTTCCCACTTGCGTAAATAGCTTTTGCTATTGCCTTTATTTTTCGTGTACATTTTGATTTCTTCATTCGCCTTCCATTATGTTTCACCTTCCTGTTTCAGAAGAGATTTCATAATAAAAGGTAGCAATTTAGACCAAGTCAAACCTTAAGAGAAGAAGTGTGTATGTGAAAATGCAGTTAGAATGTATCATCATAAGTGTGAGTTGAAAGGAACTTAGAATTATTATGTTTTGCAAATAAATGGAAATGAAGAAGCAAGTCAAGTGTGCTTTTCCCAAATTCCAAAGACTTTCGCGCTAAGCGGGCTTCTGGTCGCACTAAGCGGGATCTGCGAAACTCAGAATTTTCTGCTACGAATCATGTTCCTCTTTCCATGAAATTCTCATACAAAACCCTTTCCATTCAGTCAAATAACCTTATTAAAGGGTATTCTAACATGTTTCTAATCATGGGTCATCATTTCTAAGTAGAAAAACCTAATTCCTCTTCAAACCCTAACATTCAAAGATTCTTAAAAATTGAAATCAACAACCTAACATTTTACTAATTACTACCTAATCACATACAAGATAATAATAATAAGGATTCTCCCCCTTACCTCTTGAAGATTCAACTTCTAGATTCCTTCTTCTTCTTCCTTTCCTTTTTTCCCCTTTTTCTCCTCTTCCTTTCCTTTTTTCCCCTTTTTCTCCTCTTCCATTCTATTTTTCTCTTCTTTCTCTTCTCTTGTGTTATGACAACAATAATTATTTCCTCCTCTTACTACCCTAGTATCTTAATGGACTTAACTTACTTATCCACACCAATTCTAATAATTAGGCTCATTACTAAATAATTAATATTCTTACCCATAAAATCCAATTATTCCAAATATCATATATATTCAAATAATCCAAATATTCACCAAATCACCCAATTTAATTAATTACCGTATAATATAATAATAAATAAATAACTATTAAAATTCGGGATGTTACATCTGCTGGAGGATGGGGCGGAGAAGGATGCACTGGAGAATCACATCTGCTCTGGGAGGACGATGTAGAAGGAGTAGAATCAGAAGCATAATAATGTGCATCCAGCATGGCATGTGCGGATGTCGAAGGTACAGATATTGAAGGAGGTTGTGTTGCCTGACTCCTTTCTCTTTGCACAGAAGCGTGTTGTGAAACCCTCTCGTGCCTCAAACGTGACGGTCTCTCATCCATACCTCCTGTAGAAGTAACAAAAAAACGTTAACATATGGCATAAAGTGGGAAAAAGGAAAAAAAATGCAGATAGAAATCGGAACTATACTTCCGGTTTTGTTCTTCCCCAAAACCAGATGTATACTTTCGGTTTCCTCTACGAAACAGAACAACGCAAGTAAGCATCCCAAAACCCCAAATATATCCAAAAAATGCATTGATCGTCAAATAAAGTTTACAGATTGTATTCTAATGACTCCTAATGATATAAACTAGGTAAAAAAACACATTTCAATAGAAATTACATAAACTCTAAAAATATCTTAAATCACTAACTTGATTTATTGGTAGTGGTTGTTGCTTGCTTGATTCCATTAGATGTTCTATTTATCCAATGCTTGATGATTTGTGTTGATTGTTTGAGAAAAGGGTTGAAAGGAGAGTTTAAGAGAGTTTATGTTTGTTTTTTAAATAAATTGCTGTTATGGGAGGGGAAGAGTTTATGGCGCCCTTAAGTGCATTCAGGAACCGGAAATATACTTACGGTTTGAAATCGGAGTTATACTTCCGGTTTACACCCAATCCTTTCAACGTGATTTGCATGATATAGGGTGCAAACCACAAGTATACTTTCGGTTTTGAGGGGCATTTTAGGAAATTTACATGGTGCGTAAGAAGGTTATGGGATGGAATAAGATATCTTCTTCACATATAGTCATTTATGGGTGAGTGATTCAAGATTCCAAGTTATATTCTTATAAAGAAGAAATTATCTTTAGGAAGTGGTTTAGTGAATATATTTGTAACTTGATTGTATGAGTCTACAAAATTAAGTATGCATTCTCCTTTTTCTACATAATCCCTAATAAAGTGGTGCTTGATATCGATATGTTTTGCACGAGAATGAAGAATGGGATTTTTGGTGAGTTTTATTGCACTGGTGTTGTCACGTTTTATTGGTACAATTCCACTTTTGACACCATAGTCGTGTAATTATTGTTTCATCCATATGATTTGAGCGCAACAGCTTCCTGAAACAATGTATTTGGCCTCAATTGTTGATAGGGTTACACTTGCTTGTTTCTTAATGTGCCAAGAAACTAGTGAGTTCTAGAGTATGTGACATATGCCACTAATACTTTTTCTATCTAATCTACATCGTGTAAAGTCGGAGTCTTAGTATCCTACTAAATTATAGTTGGCTACTTTTGGGTACCATAGACCTATTTGTTGTGTGCCAATGAGATATCTCATTATGCACTTTACAGTGCAGAGATACGACTCTTTAGGAGATGCTTTAAAACGTGCATACATAAACACATACAAAAATATTATATCAGGTCGAGATTTAGTTAAATATAATAGTGACTCGATCATACCTCAATATTTTATTTAATCGACAAGTTTTATATTAGCATATTTGTCTAGGGAGCGTGATGTTGACATTGGTGTTGCTATCACTCTTGATCTTTCCATATAAAACCTTTTGAGTAACTATTTAGCTTGGCTTATGAACGTTTCTCCTTTGGTTTGATAGATTTGAATCCCTAGAAAGTACTTTAACTCTCTCATCATGGACATTTTGAATTCATTTTGCATTATTTTAGAAATTTACTTGCATAAAGACTCATTAGTTGCACCAAATATAATATCATCTACATATATTTGAACTAGTAATATGTCATGTTCTGTTTTATTAATGAAAACGGTTCTATCAACTTGTCCCCGTTCAATTTTATTTTCAAGTAAGAACTTACTTAGGCAATCATATCATGCTCTAGGAGCTTGTTTTAGGCCATATAATGCCTTTTTAAGTTTATAAACATGGTCTGGAAAAGTAGAATTAATGAATCTAAGAGACTAGTTAACAAATACCTCCTCTTTAACATATCCATTTAGAAAAGTGCATCTTACATCCATTTGAAATAGTTTGAAATCCATGACGCATGAGAAAGCAAATAACATTCTTATGGCTTTTAATCTCGCTACAGGAGCATATGTTTCATCAAAATATATTCCCTCATATTGATTATATCCTTTTTCAATGATCCTAGCTTTGTTTCTTAAAATAATTACTTCTTCATCTAGCTTGTTGCAAAAGACCCATCGGGTTCCAATTACCATATTAGTTGAATCTTTGGGAACAAGTTCCCAAATGTTGTTTCGTTCATATTGATTTAACTCTTATTGCATAAACGGATACCATTGTTTATTGGCAATAGCTTCATTAACTTTCTTTTTCTCAATTTGTGAAACAAATGTCACAAAATTGCATACCTTGTTGAGTGATCGTCTAGTGGTGATTCATTTAGATATGTCCCCAATTATGTTTTGTATTGGATGCTCTTTTGATGATTTCCATTCTTTTTTAGGATCTTAGATTTCTGGTGGAGTAACTAGAATTTGTTCTTGATTTGAGTATTCTATTATGATTTCATCATTATTGTCATTTTTGGTTAGTTCAAGATTGTCTTCTATATTTGTCCTTTCGAGAATACCTGCACAGTCAATGACTTTTACTTCTACAATTTTGGGGTTAGTTTCATCAAAGGTAACATAAATTTATTCTTTGGTTGTTCTGTTATTTGTGTTATAAATTATTAATTCTAAAGGACTTGTGTTCAGTTGAAAAATACACAATAAATATGAATATACTTCTTCTCTTACTCTCACTCTCTTCTTAAAATGTTAATATTCGCTTAAAATTATTTAGTGTAGAGAGAGAGCGAAACACTTAGTAATAGTTATTCTTATATAATCATGGGTTGATTTATTTGAGTTGTAATTGTAAATCAAGAGAGTGTTGTTCTCTGGTAAACTATGATAACATTATAAAGATTGTAAGTTGAACATGAGTTAAAAATTTGGTGTAAGAAAGTTGTGGGTTGATTCTAGTATAAAAATTGTGTTAACAGAACTCTGAAGAAAAAATCTTTAATAATTGAAATAGGTTCCATGGTTTAAAATTGAACTAGTATAATCTTTAGTTTATTCTGCAAACTCATTTTTTTGTCTCCCTCTATCACGCCCTCTTAATCTTACATGTCTTTACCACAACTATAACCCCCTCCATTATTGAATACTTAAGGGTCTTCTCCTCATATGTATCCTTGTACGACTTCATTCTTTTACTCGTTCACAAGAAGACGGCTAAGCTACTCATTGATGGGTAATATCCTTCTTTGTTTTCATAACTTTTCTTTAAGAAACAATTTTTTTTCTAGATAACCTCCCTTTTTTCAATAGTTGCATTTAAACTTTGTGTAGAGAAAATTTTTCTAGATAACCTCCCTTTTTACAATAGTTGCATTTAAACTTTGTGTAGAGAGATCTTTGTGTAGAGAGATGTGGTTTCATTCCTACACATACTTTCTAATTTCTTGCTATTGTTTGTTACTTCATATCTTAATCCCGATTTATTATAGTAGGCTAGGCTCTTTGATTTCCTAATATTACTTTCAAATTATCTCTTATGTTGGTGCATTTTACCAAGATTTTCTGAAGCTTGCAAACTTCATCTTTTAAGATATTGTAGTCATTACATATGTTGGAAGTGGAAAAACTTTCTTAGTTTTGCTATTTTTCTATAAGATGATTCATTTGTCTTTCTAAGGATTTACTTTTAGTTTCAAGAAGAGATAGTTTATCATTTAATGTTGAAATGATTTTTTCCAGTTTGTTTGTTTCTTTCGATAACTTCTTACATATTGTAAATAAATTAGTATAAGAGAATTTGGATATTACCTTGTTATCTTGATGTTTTACTATTAGACATATGCTGACTTTTTCTTTATTATCTGATGATTATGTATCATTTTCTTATCATGCAACATATGCTTTCTTTTTCTTATGATTTCTTGTTTGTTTATTATTTTCTCTTTTGAGTAGGCGACAATTTGGTTTGATATGTCCTTTCTTTCCATAATTATAGCGGGTTAGAATGAATGACTTTTCTTCATATTTTTCTTCTTCTTTTACTTCCTTTTTGTCTTTCTTCATAAATCTTTTGAAATTCTTTACTGTGAAAGCTACATCATCATCTGAGATGGGTTCTCCTATTTTAAATGCTAGACTTTTAGTTTTTTGGCTTTCCTCTTCATCCAGGGCCAATCTTTTTAGCTCCATCTCATATTCTTGCAAGTTTACAAATAAAGTGTGTGTGTGTCCATAGTCTCAAAATTCTTTAATTCACAAATCGCAGTGGCTTTCGGTTTCTAATTCCAATTCAGACATCTCAAAATTTTTAGGACTAATTTTTCTTCTGAGAATGTTTTCTCCGGAGTCCTCGTATGACTTACAATATGAGTAAATCGTGTTTGCATTTGATTTATATTCTCTTCAGATTTTATTCTGAACATTTCATACTCATGGGTTAATGTGTCCAACCTTGCCCTTTTTCACCTCAGTAGTACCTTTATGGGTGATTTGGAGGACGCCCCATATTTCTTTAGTATTTTTCAGTGAGAAGCTCGTAAGAATTCATCAAGAACTAGTGTTTTAGTGATGATATTCTTAGCTTTCAAACCACATTGCACATTCTATTTATCTTCTTTGGGCCAATCCTTTTCACTTATGTTTCCTACAATATCATCAACTGTGTGTAGGAATAAATGGTCCATCTTTCACTATTTTACAAATACCATGATCCATCCTTTATATGAAGAATCTCATTTTCTCTTTTTCCATAGCA
Organism: Vicia sativa; assembly: GCA_021764765.1. Classification (NCBI taxonomy): domain Eukaryota; kingdom Viridiplantae; phylum Streptophyta; class Magnoliopsida; order Fabales; family Fabaceae; genus Vicia; species Vicia sativa. The sequence goes on along the minus strand of CM038792.1, from coordinate 167,903,977 downwards.
CAAACTCTTCTCCATTAAAGTATGGAGGTTTGTTTAGTGATTGCTTGAAGTCATCATTCCTCTTGAGACGATTAGTCTTTAAGAAGAGTTAGGCTCTGATGTTACATGTTGAACAAGTGACCACAAGCACAAAAGGGGGATAAATTATGGTTTTTGAAAACGTGATATATTTTGTTACTAATGTTTTGAGTAGTAAAGTGTAGTGGAAGTAAAGTAAATAAATTGTATAAAAAAAATAAAGAAAGTAAGGATAGAAAGATTATACCAGAGAGTTATCCAGGTTTGACTAAAAGTTGACCTAGTCTTGTCTTCAAGAGGTCTTCTTGAGATTTTTTCACTATAAACTTGAGAGTTTTTTATTGGTTATACCCACAAACCTTAATACAATCTGATTTTTGAATTTGAACAAGCTTATGCCAACCTATAGATAAATTTTACCACAACTTATTCTAACAAGATTGTTTAGAGATTTATGGTTGATCTCTTTAAACAAACCAATGTTTTTTCGGCTAAACTTAATAAATCAATATCAGATATTTATGGTTGATCTCAAGAATCAAAACTTGTTCTCTTAAATAAACTTGTGAGAGAGAGGGAAGAATTAAAGAGATAAATTTCAAACAAATATGAAGCCACATAAAGTAGCATGATTTCAAAGATTCATGAGCATAATTCATTTTGAATTTGTTCGGTTCATTGTCTTATGGGTAATGCAGTGTGGCATCTTTAAATTCTTCTATGGAGCACACAACATAGTCAAATCTTACCATCACAAACCTCAATATTTTTTTCAAATACCATGATAGAACTCGGATCCTTTTAGTAGTGTTATTTCACAAGAACTAAAACATAACCACAAGCTTGCGTCACAAGACAGTAGCTCCTCCATAAACAAACAAATAACCTTGTAGCTAACTTTCAATCCGAACACAATCTTGAGACCATTTGATCCAAGTTTTCTTCAAAAGTGGGATACTTGCTATGATTTTTCATTTTCAATGAGTAAATAATGAACTATAAAACACTACCATAAGAATAAGGATGCAGCAAAATAAGAAGCTTTGGTCTTAAAAAACACTTGGCCTAGAAAAATAATTGAGTTTGGCTAAACTAAATTACAAAAAAGAGTACATTCGGTGTTTGTAACATAAAGTATCAAATATTTAAGTATGAGCCATCCAACTTGATAATTATTCGTAGAGTGTTTTTGCAGATTGAATTCTACTTTTTTTGCTGTCGTTCTTGGAAACTTTCTCAGCAGACTTCTCATTTGCGGAAATAGCTTTTGCTATAGCCTTCACTTTTCGTGCGCTTTTTGATCTCTTCTTACGCCTTCCATTCTGTTTCACCTTCCTGTTTCAGAAGAGATTCATAATAAAAGGTAGCAGTTTAGAACAAGTCAAACCGAAAGAGTAGAAGAGTGTATGTGAAAATGCAGTTAGAATGTATCATCATAAGTGCGAGTTGAAAGGAACTTAGCATTATTATGTTTTGCAAATAAATGGAAATGAAGAAGCATATTGGAAATGCCATGAAGCTAAAACATGATGGAACTCGAATAAGATGACTTCTCTCTTAACAAATTCAGCAATTAATAGACTCGTCCAACTACTTTCCTCCCTCTTGATTAAAAACTATAATAATGCATCGAATTCGTATTAATAAAGTTCAAAAGCAAACCCAAGCTACAACACCAAAACTATTACAAACAAACCATCACCTCGCAGACAACCAATGGATGGTTACCATGTTGTGCACAGGTTACCATCCATTTAGGTTGTCTACTTGTCTATAATTAAAAGGGCAATATAGTAAACGGAAGGTAATTACTCAAATTTATAACTAGGGTTTTTAAAAAAAAAGTCTACCGTGTTCAAGTATGAGGCCTTGCATGAATCTATGAGGGCAATAAAGTAAACTTACAAATTGGGAGCACCGGGAGCTTTGATTTTAGCTACTGATTCTGATGTGTCCATTGCTGCAAATAAACAAAACTCTCAAATCTTAAACCACACCAACAACAAATATGCAGAATATTGATATACGGGGAAGAAAGTACCTTGAGGTGCTTCTGAAACGATGGAGTCGGTTGTGTCCATTGAAACGGCACCGTTTCTCTTCTTCTTGTTCCTGTTTTTTGCCATAGTGACGGAGATGCTGCGGAAGGGTTTTCGGAATGAAGTTACGGCTGCCTTAACAATGACTCACGCTGCCTTTACTTCTAGGGTACATTAAATTAATTAATTAATTAACAAATACTGTACTACTATACACTTTCCATGAAAATAAATAAATTTTCTGCTATGTTTTGATAAAAAGTTATTAAATTTAATTAAGTTTTTTAGTAATATTTACAATAATTAATAATTTATATTAATTACCGAAAATGAGGCATTTAGGAGCCCCACAAACTATTTGCTCTTCGGGCCATTATAATAGAACATCAGCCCATCATCCAACTCAAGTGAACAATTTATTTAGATTTAGTAAGTTATATAAAAACTAAATTTTACTCTAAAGAAGAGAAACAAAATATAAGAAAATAAGAATTATGTAATTCATTTGAACTGTAAAAATAATAATATAGACTATGACTATCACTATTATATATATTTAATTTATTCATTAAATATGTTAATAAATCCTAATTGGATTTGGACTTACACAATTTGAATTATATTTAAATATTAAATCTAAACTATTCATAATTTCTTTTTCAAATTTAAGAATAGTCAATCTTCAATCCTTTGGTAAAAATATCGATCAATTGTGTTTCACTTGAGCAATGTCGATCAATTCTTTGAATTTATAGATATCTTACAAGGAGCAGATCTCTCAGAGCGGCAATCGATTATTTTGAGATGACGCAATGTTGTACTGTTGACTTCCATTTCATCTGCGATTGGGCAGTTTTTAAGTTCGAGTTCACCTCAATTTACCTTTTTTTCTCAAGAAGTGAAATCTAGCTTCGATATGTTTACTTCTTCCATGCGGAATTGGATTTTTTGCTAGATTTATGGCTGACTTGTTGTCGATTTGCAACACTAGAGGTTTCTTCACTTCGACCTTCATTTCTTCAAGTATAGATCTGATCCAAATTGGCTTGACATACAGCTTAGGATCCTTCTATATATTCATCTTCACACGATGACAATGCCACAATAGGTTGTTTCTTCGAACTCCATGAGATTGGGGCACCAAATACTTGAAAGAAATATTCAATGGTGCTTCTTCGATCTTCTTTATCTCCACCCCAATCAGCATCTGAAAAACAATTAATTGTTGATTCTTTTCTTTCATAGTTTTGTCTCGATAGTATTCTACAGTTTATCGATGCTTTGAAGTATCTCATGATTCTTCTTGCAACCTTTATGTGTGACACCCTTGGTTCACTAATGTATTTGCTCACTAATTTGATTGTGAAACCTATATCAGGTCAACTATTGCACACATACTGACTGTGAAACCTATATCAGATCCCACAATTTGCTTGAACAAAGTTACATCAATTTTGTCTTCCTCTCCATTTTTCTCCAACTTCACATTTGATTCGACAAGTGAGGATATAGGATTCGAATAATCCATTCTGAATCTCTTGAGTATCTCTTTTACCTACTTCCTTTGATGTAGCAATATACCTTGCTTCGACATTTGAAATTCCATGCCTAAGAAATAAGATAATTTTCTCATATCTGACATTTCAAATTCCTTCATCATCAACTCTTTAAACTTTGAAAAGTTCTCCAAGATATATCCAGTTACTAGCAAGTCATCGACATATAAGCAAATTATTATTATATCTTGTGCTACAACTTGAACATAGTCACCATACTCATATTTATATTTTAAAAATCCTAATTCGACTAAGTATAAGTCGATCTTCTTGTTCCATGCCCTAGGTGCCTGTTTGAGACCATATAGCGCTTTGTGCAACTTGTATACTTTACTCACTTCCTTCTGAATCATAAACTCAAGAGGTTGTGTGACATAGACCTCTTTGTCTAAATGACCATTCAAAAATGTTGATTTCACGTCTAAATGAAATGTAGATCAGCCTTAGTTACATGTCAATGCTACCAATAGTCGAACAGTCTTCATTTTTGCAATTGGATCAAATACTTTAGAGTAGTCAAGTCATGCTCGTTGAAGAAAACCACAAGCTACTAATATTTCTTTATGTCTTTCTATCGACCCATCATCATTGTGTTTCAACTTGAACACCCGCTTTACTTTGATAGCTTTTGTATGTGTTGACAATTCAACTAACTTCCATGTGTTGTTTCTTTCGATTGCATGTAACTCTTCAACAATAGTTAACTTACACTGGTTAATCTTCAAATATTTACTATAGTTGATTGGTTTAACACCTGCAAGTAAAGCAAAATGAACTAATTCTCCATCTTGTGTTACTTCATCATTATTAGTCACTTCATAATCCTAAAGTCTTGCTGGAAGAACCCTAGTTTGTTGAGGTCTTTGACTTGTTCTAGTTGCACCCTCTTCGACTTCGACATTGTTTGGAATATCACCAACTGCTTCGACTTCGACTAGAATATTACCAATTTCTTCGACTTCGACTTCATCAATTTCTTCATCAAATATATAGCTCTTCAATGGCTTGTTAATTGCATCCTTAGAATTTCAATCCCAGTCATAATTTTCATCAATCAAAATATCTTGACTCAACATAATCTTCTCATTAATTTGATTAAATAGTCTGTATGCACCAGTTTTATGATATCCTACCAAAATCATAGGTTCACTCTCGTCATCAAACTTCCTTCTTCTCGCATCAGAAATATGCTTGTAACGCATAAAGCCAAACACCTTCAAATGACTAATTGATGGTCGTTTTCCACTTCACACTTCTTCAGGAACTTTGTTCTTCAATATCTTAGTAGGGAACTTGTTCAAGAGTTAAACTACAGTCAAAACAGCTTCTCCCCATAAGGATTTTGGAAAATTCTTTAGCTTCAACATGCATCTCGCCATATCCAATATGGTTTTGTTTCTTATTTGTGAAATTTCATTATGTTGAGGTGCATAAGGAGCAGTTACCTCATGATCGACACCATATTTTTCACAAAAATCTTCAAACATCTTGGATGTATATTCGACACCTCCATCTGTTCGTTGAACTTTGATCTTCTTCTCACTCTGGTTTTTGAAAAGTATCTTAAATCTCTTAAAGATTTTGAATACTTCATCCTTTCTTTTGATCACTGAGATCCAAATTTCAACTGTACTCATCGACAAACAAAACAATATTTGTTTCCACCAATGGTATGTTCTTTGAATGGGCCACATACATATGAATGTAGCACTTCTAGTATGTAGGATGATCTCATTGGCATAGTCGAAACAAAAGAATTTCTAGATTACTTTCTGACTAAATAACCTTCACAAATTTTGTCATGAATCTCACAACTTGGAATACCAGTTACCAGTTATCTTGAGTAATCAACTGATTGAGTAATTGAAAGTTCAAAATTTCAAACATCAAATTCCACAACCAACTATCCTTGCGGTCCAACTATTTTCAAACATTGAACTTTTGTCGAACTGGTCATAGTCTTAAATGTCCTGTTCTTCGAAAAAGGAGATCTTAAGACCAAATTTATTTGGGTGACGAACAATTTTAAAACTCAGTCTTTCATGACAACTGGGAAACCTTTTTCAATTAGTATTCTAAAACTTAGCAGGTTGAATTTCATTACAGGTACATAGAGCGCATCTTTTATTATAGCTTTCACTCCGTTACTCATTTGAAAGACTATGTTTTCAGTACCTTCTGCTTGCAACGAACTATTATCATCAAGTTTTACCTTGCTCTTCTTCAACTCGTCAAAATCTGCCAACCACGCCTTTTGACCAGTCATGTGATTCGAGCAGTCTGAGTCGAGGAACCAAATCTTATATTCTGCATGGTTATATATAATTGCAGCCATAACCACCATACCATCTTCTGAATCATCTGAATCTTGGCGTGCAAGGTTCGCTTCTTCGCCCTTGTTTGTCGATCCCTTGTCTTTCTTGTACCAATAATTTCGTAAGTAAACCCATTTTTCACATTTATAATAGTGTATACTTTTCTTATCTTCTTTGCTTTTTTGATAGTTTCCTCCTCCTCTATTCGAGAATTCACAAGCTTTATCTTCGACCTGATGTTTATAAGGATTCGACCAAGACTTATTTCCCTAAGTCTTGTCGAAATTGCCTATGAATTTGTTGGAACCACCATTCTTTTTCCATGACTGAACTTGCAGAGCTTGTAAAGAGTCTTGAACTCATTTTATTTTGATAATCCTAATCTCATGTGCTTCCAATGAACCAACTAAATCTTCCAGTTTTAGGGTTTCAAGTTGATTGGATTCTTGAATATCTACGATAGTGTGATCAAAGTGAGAGGCCAATGTTCGCATTACCTCTCAACTATCATCTTATCAATTATGGCTCCACCACAACCTTTCATGAGATGGATGATTTTCTGGACTTTCGACACATGTTCTGCGACTTTTTCGTTTTCTCCCATCAACAGTAATTCATATTGTCCATGCAAGATTTGCAGATTGACAATCTTGACTTTCTCACCTCATTCATAATACTTGACTAGAATATCACATGCCTCCTTCGTCGTTTCAGCATGAGAAACTATGTTGAAGTTAGCAGCATCGACTTTCGTTTGAATTCAATAATCAGTCTTGCAATCTTTCTTTTTGACTTTGTTGCGGACAGTTTTCTATGCTCCAATTGCATTTGTATCCAACGTAGGAACACCGTAGGTAACCACTTCTAGGGTATTTTTGGAAGCCAAATAAGGATTGCATCTGTTTTTTCCATCAGATTCAATTCTTTCCATCAAGCATTGGAAGAGAATTCGGAATGCCCTTATCACTAGCCATCTTTGCATTACCCTAAAAACATGATCTCTAAAGTGAAGTTCTTGAAAACATGATTAAGAACTATAATCGAAAACTCTAGATACCAATTTGTTAGTGTGTGAGACACTTTTAGTGATGAGAGAAAGAGATAATAATAAGGAAATAAGGATTATATTATTCACTTGAATTGTACAAATAATGATACAAACTATTACTATTTATATACACCTAATTTATACACTAAGTAGGCTAACAAACCCTAATTGGGATTGAGCTTACATAACTTAGATTATATATTTATAAATATAATATTTCAACACATAATACCAAACGATCTCGTCAGCAGCATAATCATGAAATCCAAAAAGCATTGTCGAGGGTATGTATTTCATAATATCACTCTTTTCACGGCTTGAAAACCAATGATGAAGTTAGTTCATCTCTTTTTATGGAGTGTATTGAAACTAAACAATATAAAATTTTAGGTATTTATAGTTTTGCAGATCATGGCTAGACACAATGTAAATGAGCTTCAAGTTCCGAATTATGAATGAGCTTCAAGTTCCTTTCTCTATAACAACTTATTTCATAACTCGTTGCCAATGAGCTTGATGTTTCTCTTCTCTCATTTTTAGCTTTAAACCTGATGCTTTCTTCACTTTAATTTTTGTTATTTATTAGAACATGTCACAATGATCTTTTTCAAACAGAGGCAATATCATACCTTGTGGATTACTATGGATGGAAATAAGTCATTGTTGTATATATTGATTATGATAATGAAAGGAACGAAAACATTGCATTAGGCGATAAGTTTGCTATAAGACGTTGCAGGATCTTATATAAAGCACGTGTGAGCCCCGAAGCAAATTTGGAGGAGATTACAATTGTGCTTGTTCAGATGTCTCTTGCTGAATCAATAATTATTGTTCATTATGAAAGTGTTTAGTGTTGCGAAGAATCTTGGAAAATGAGGCTCTCTGTAATATATGTTTCTGAACATTGAGGGATTTTTGCCAAACCCCTAATGTTCCAATAAAGGCACTTCATCTTGAGTGATTGAAGCTACCAGTTTTTGACCTGGTTGAATATTTGTTAGGATAGCTTTAGGGAGACCAAATAAAGCAAGAAAAAAGGCCAAATAAAGCAAGAAAAAAGGTCAATGATGATTCAAACACTAAAATAAGCAAGATAACTATAGGAGGAGAAATAACATGTACGACTTGTGCTAATTTTAGACACAATAGCAGTCTACCATAAGAAAGTTGTTTGATCAGCTTCTCACAATTTTTGCTAACTTGGTTCAAATTAACTGTCTAATTGGTTGATTTGACATTTAAATCAATGTCACTAATTTACTCTCTCAGTCCTAAATTATAAGACATTTTGACACTTTCACCCAAAATTATTAAAAAGCAAAATTAAAAAAATAGAAAGAAGGAGAAATAAATAATAGAGCATATTAGACAAAAATTCATTAATGATATATTGAAGTTATAAAATGACTTATAATTTATAATTTAAAACAAATATTTTTGACAGTTAGTGTAACTTATAATTTGGAAAGGAGGGACTAGGAAGTATATAAACAGACTCGTTTAAACTTCTATCAATGAGATAGTTTGCAGAGAGACTTTACCATTTCTTGATAAATTATGGAAGAATTTAATGCTCGAAACATACTGCAAAACGATTTTTATTGATGATTGTTTATGAAGAATAATCATGAGTGTTTCAATCTAGTGGGGGTAAAAACTTAATCTACTTTATTTAAAAAATACTATTAAAATTCAAAATATTATACAGGGTCAGATAAGAAAACATATGGGTGGTCGATACAACAAATCCCTCCAAAAATTCAATAATAAAAGAAAACCCTCCTCAAATTGATGGAACGAAAAATCTTAGGCAGCTAATCAACCTCTCCAAGAACAGCAGCCAGACACAACCTAAGGCAGGCAGGCAATACGGCAGTATCATCTCCAGTAATCAACAAAATTTGATAATCACTATGTTTACATCCGAAGAATCTAAGCAGATCCTGCAGCAACCTTCTTCCGCACAATCCTTTTTCGACGAGCTTTAGGAGCTGATGGTTCTGCGCCAGACCCGTCTGCATTGCTTTGCTTGATGCCCAAGAGCCCAAGCCCAGAAACCACTGCATTCTTTGATATAAACCATTTTGATGATGACGGCTTTTCTACATTTTCAGAAGTCCTGTTGTAAACCTTCAAGAGCTCATCTGACTGAGCCAGTGGATCTGCCTCAACTCCAAGCCAGGCACGCTTGGAAGTCTCTCCTAATTGAACGTTCAAGACCCTATATAACATTTTAAATAAATCCTCAAAACATAATCACTTCAAAATTTAACAATACTTTATTCTTATTAAAAAAACAAGATTTACGAAGAACTCAAAATTGAGTCTAAAGAAGTCAAGTAAAGCAAAATCATTGTAAAATTTGTGTCAATTATTGTTTCCATTCAACAGGATGTAGGGTACACATTATAAAAAGAGAATGATTGGATAGCAAATATTATCATAGATGCAAAGAATGTATGTACGCTAATAAAACAAAAGAGGAATTGTCAAAGTCATCAATAAATGCCAAAAACACATCTAATAAGTACTTAACACCTGAACTGGATTCAGTTCAATGAACAGCTCAGGGAAAAAAGCGTACCTCAAAGCTGTGCCGAAGAACAATGCGACTCCAATAACATCAAAATGACTGACCATTGCCCTATCAAATCCACAGAGCAGTTGATATCTCAGGTTAGCATAGATTCCAAGAAAAGCACCATAACCAAGTGCATTACTGCTCACAGTTGGGACAGTCACGGATAATCTGCAACACAATTCAAATGTGACAAATTAGTATATTTAGCAGTCAGTTTTGACCAATACAGATAAACCCCTTGGTTAATTAAATTCAGTGAATTGAATGCTATCAAATATAAGCTGAGTTTGGACTCTGCACACCTTCCTTCCTTCTTCTTAGCCAAAGTGCTTGACAATGCACCCTGTACTGCACCCGTGCCTAAACCAACCATGCACAACTCAGCAGCCTTGAACAAAAAGGCTTGAATTCTTTTTTGCAGGTCGAATTCCCTAAGAGGATAGCTCATTTCAAATATGTTGTTTGGAAGCTTCTGCAATGTGTTTTGTAAATCAAATTGAAATGTGTTTCCATATGAACGACAAGGAGCAAGCGACCAAACAACTACGGCATTGCATGCTGCTGCGGTGAGCACATTGATAAGTGCAAGATCCCACTCTTGCTTTATCCTAAAATCAAAATAAATTTCAGAATTACTCATCAATACCAAACAAGCATCCATATCATTTGAAAATACACAACACACCTATCTTTCCGATTTTTAATCTCCCACCACACGGAGCAGCCTATTGTAGCAACTTCCTCTAATAGAAATCTATACATGAAAGCGGGATCTGCAAGCAACCTGTACAAAAAGAAATTTATATATGCCCACAGTGTTAACGACAATACACACCAGAAAGAAAGCTCATCAATTTCCATCATATTTAAGATTTGACGACAGACTAAATTACCAAGAGTCAAGAACTTACTTAAGGACATCTATTCCATAACCGCAGGATGTCCAACAAATCATATTTACTTATTCATGTAAGAAAAATATATAGCCCTCTTATACCTATCTCTAGGAAGATTTTCCTGAGGACAATGGTCCTCTTAAATTTTGAGATATTTAGATTGCCAAATATTTGAAGTCAACCAAGTCATAAAGACTACCTGCCAATGAAAGCCCTTGATATTCCTTGCGGTAGTTTTCTGGATATAAGCCTACTGGCAGTTGGCCTGGCATTCGTTGCTAAGAACTTTACCATTTGGGATGAGCTAACCAAGCCCTAAAAGCATAATTTTGGTCAGTACGCAGCTAAATGCTTTACCACACCACCTAAACAAGCATAACCTGAAAAGTACTGTACCATTTCATAAGCTTGCCGAAATCCAGCGGGCAAATCCATAATAGTCCTTTGCCATTCACTCAACACGGCATCCACAAATTTACGGTCAAATAGCTGCCAGAAGGAAAAAATAGCCGCCATTTCTTCAATAAATGTCAAATGAAAGCAACGAAAGATGACATAGCATATACTTCATAATTAGAAACAAACATATTCCTAAATAACATAAATGAGATGTCTAACCTCTTGAAGAATTATGCGTCTTCTAAACAAACCACCCTCATCTCCCTCATCACCATCATCAAAGTCGTCAAAGTAGTCGTCATCGTCGCCATCGTCGTCACCTCCATCACCACCACCATAACTGATTATCTTTCCAATATCTCCACCACCTCCCCCAGTGGCTAGCTGTCAATAAAGCATAAAACAAAATTCATATTTACAAACTTCAAAATAAAATTAAAAAACATGAGGAAAAAAATACTTCAACGATATGAGTAGCCACAGATGTGTAGTAAGTAAGCAGTATGTTACTTGATTGAGTCTATAGTACGCAGCAGATACTAGGTTGATATGCCATTTGGATTCATAATACAGTTAACTGTTATGCTTCTAATATAATTTTTTTTGAAGAACTGATCACACACTACTTTGAATTAATACATTTGTCAAATTTAATATCACTTTAGCTTTATTTTCCTATTAGCTCTCATTTTATGTCATATATTTTTCCTTCCTGATACGTAGGTATGCTTTGATTGAATAGCCATTTCACTAATTAAGTATTTTAGTTTTTTACTTTGGATGCCAAGGGTCCCAAGAGAAAAACAACTCTAGACTTCCTCTCCTTCCCCTATTCAATTGTCCTGAGGATCAGGGGCTATTCCTTTCTCCTCCCTCTTTCTTCTCTCCCCCTCCCACTTAATGCTCTTTAGTTTTATAGCATCAAAGAGGCTAACGGATATTCTAACTCCTACCCTCTCCTTTCCCTCATCTTATGTGTATTGCGAAACTGCCCTCTCCCCCCCCCCTTCCCTTCATCAAATAAGGCACCCCTAATTGGAAGGAACAAACTAGGACTTAAGTTCATAGTTGTATCTCATGTTCAAACACATGTTCCACAACAAAACAAACAAAAACAAAGAACATGCTTGCACGACACATATCACAATTTGGAGACTGTTGGCTAACTGGGTAGAAGTGAGCAGGACACTAACAAAAGATGGAAACTCAAAAATCAGCCAACATTTAAAAAACCCGCAACATAGGCATTTATTAAACATGAAGAAATTGAAATAATCAATGGGTTAAAATTTCATATTAAAGTTAGCTAATCTGTATAAGAATGTATATACCCCTTTTCTAAAAAACATTCACTCCAATCTAGTCAAGAAAACGAGACTGACTAATATCTTATGTCGTCTCAATTAGCAAAGAAACCAAGATTCTTTCTATACGCGTCCAAGGAAACATGGCATATCCAACATATAATCCCCCATAACAAACTACATAGTTTTGGCATAAAATTACATTCAATCAAATCCCATTTCAGACACCAAAAACACCATTTAAGATGATGATTCAATTTAAAAATTAATTATCTACAAATGATAACTCCCATTATCTTCCTTCACTACAGTATCATATCATCACTATGTTAATTTCCCAAACCAGTAAAGTACAATAACAAATTCAAATTTCAAATAAACATTCAAGTAATTCCCCCAATTCAATACAATAAACAAGATGAAAACAAAAACCCTAATTGAATATGACAAACCTCAGGAGAAGACTTAGTAGTCTGCTGTTGCGGCGTCTCAAGTTTCGCTTTCTCAAGCGTAACAGTCCCATACGCACCGAACTTCCCTTTCATAACCGGATTAACATAAGACGAAACAGACGGAGCAGACGGCGCGGCGAAACATCTCTCAAGCAGCGAAGACGTGGATGAAGTATCACTGTCAACGTCGGCGGGGGAGGCGGAGGACGATCGAAGAATCAAGAGGCGGCGACGGTTGCGAAGCAGGGGTAGTTTGGGAAGGGGTTTTGGTGATAAGGTTTTAGGGGATATGTGAGAGTTCATGGGGATGATTTGGGCTGCTTGAAAAAGCGCGTGAGAGGACATGTCTGAAAAGAGATAAGAGAAAAACGGTTACTGGGTGGAGTTTGTGAGTGGAGTGTGGAGAGAAGAGAGGGTTTGGAAATGGAGGAAGAGGGGAGAAGATAGGCCCATGCGGGAACAACAACCAACCCAATCCCAAAGAGAGTTTCTCTATTGCTAGCCGGCTCACTTTAATATATTTTTGAGTTTTTTTATTTATTTACTTTTATTTTTGAATTTATTATTTTTATTTTAATGATATACTTTTTTTTTCTTCATGCCTTTTGTGTTACTCTTCTTCTTCTCCTATACCTTTTGGTATAAGTTTGAAATGATCACCAAATTTTTCTCTAACAAGGGGTTGTTAGCTTAATTCTTAACAACATTTATTTATTCATTAACATTTTCAAAAATAATAGTTATAAGTTATTTCAAAGTATCAAGTCCTTTAATTTCACCCTCTCGTATACTTTCCTTTAATTTTATCTAAGAGAATTTCTCCACTTACCTAGTGGATTTCTCCCACACTCTTGAAAAACTAAAAATATTTTTCCCAAGTTAACTTACGAATTCACCTTGTCGGGTGAATTCGCAAGTTAACTTGCGAAGTGACCTTTCTAAGTGAATTTGCGAAGTGACCTTTCTAAGTGAATTTGTAAGTTAACTTGCGAATTCACTTTTTTTAAAATCGTGGATTATTGTGTATGTTAACTTACGAAATCACCCTACAAGGTGAATTCGTAAGTTAACTTGCGGAATATTCACTGTGTTGTTGTTTTTTAAAATAACCAGACACAATTCGCAAGTTAACTTACGAATTAACCTGATTCAGTGCATTTCGCAAGTTAACTTGCAAATTGTGCAGAAACAGAACCAATACTCGGTTTTGGCTGAAACAAAATTTTGTTTTGTGGTGTTTTTGACATTCAAAAAGTAAAACATATATATAAACTGGAATATACATAAAACTTATATATATATATATATATATATATATATTAAAACTATAGAATTTTACAATGTTTCGACAAGACATACAAAAAATGATTCGGTTACTCGAATTATGTTTCTGTTTTCAAAAATTCAATTAAAGAAAATATTAGAAATATCAATATATGCAAACCATGTAAATAATAATATTGTTATACCCCAAAATTTGCCCTTCTACTTCTCAAGACAATTCACATCTTCATACTTAAGGATTTCACAAGGGTTGACCAGACAAACCCTTTTCTAAGCAATCAATCCAAACTAGGGTTTTGATTCTATCAAGTCAGAATAAATTTCCAAGGCTCCAAGTGGTCATCATACCTTATCATATGCTTCAAGGGATCACCATGTCAAGTTTCAAGTCTTACAAGTCAAATTTGTTCATCCAATTGCTCATATGGTTGAAAATCAACTGTATTGGACAGAAAGTCAATTGTGGTCAACATACAGTCAAACTTCATAATTTTTGGTCAACATCAATGTTTTGATGTAATATTCATCATTTGATCAAGGGTTGACCATGATTCCTCAAGGAAAGTCAATATTTGATCAAAAGTCAAAGTTTCTAAATTAGGGTTTTTTAGACAAAAGTCAACAGAACTTTGACCAGACATAACTTTCACATAATTTATCAGAAATTTTTCCGCCAAAGCTCATTTTGAAGAGAATTAAATTCTCTACAACTTCATGTCTCACAAGCTTTGGCCAAAAATGCATCATTTGAGAGTTATGAATCAAAATATTACATGTCCTTTTAAAAGTCAACAAAAAGTCATCCTTTTGCAAAGAAGTGTTCATGAACATGGAAACTTCAATGAAGATGAAACCAAAAAGAGTGTTTAAAGGACATCTTGAGCTTTCTAAAAAGTCCAAGAATACTCAAAAATGTTGAAAATTGAGCAAAATACAAGTTGTGCAAGTTGAGCATTTTTGAGGAGGTGCACGAAGAGAAATACTTAGAAAAATCAAGTTTTTTCCTAAATTGGCCTAAAATTTCTTGATTCAAACTTGTTTCTAATCTTAATTAGAACCTTCAAGCCCAACTCCACGCCCTTGTACTCTTTATTTTATTTATTTTGAATTTTTATTCATTAAAATTCAAACTAATTAAAATAAAAGATATAAAATCAAAACATTAAGTGCAAGGATTATTTTTCAACATTCTTGAGGTCCAAGCAAGCCATGTAAGCTAATAATTTCGAAATTATTGAGATTGGCAAGAGAATTGATGGAAATTTGTTCAAAAAGGCAAGATTTGATGAAAATTCCAAATCAAATATTATTGCATTCAAGGCAATATATTTTCCAATTATGCTTGACCTAATGCACTCTCCTATAAATACATAACAAGATCAGACCACAAGGAGAGAATTGGCTGCACTAGAAAACCCTACACAAATTTCTCTAATTTTTCAAGTTTTAGGGCAAACACGAACCACATTCTTCAGCCGTCACCAAGGCGTTTCAAGCATTCCATCATCTTCCTGAGGTTTACAGGAGGCAATCCCAAGCCTTACACAAGCCAGATCGTTCCCAAAACGTGCCAACCAAGTTGCACCAGTTTGGTAAAATTCGTGAAATTCAAACTCTCAATTCATGTTGTTTAAACTGATTCGATTTACATATTCATGCTTATGTTGATGATTGTGATTGTTTAGAACCATCGTGCATGAGTTTTTACGCAGGAATCATGATACACCACTATTAGGGCACGAAGCTTCTACTTCATCATATCCTTATTTCTAGGCCGATTTAGACCAAACCAATGCCACCACTGGACTCACAACCCTCGATTTGGGGAGTAGGGTCCCTTTGTTTGCATTTATTTTCATTATTTATGCAGGTTTGATCTTGGAAGCAACCAGAGAAGATGACTGGAGCTTCCCTCCGGCGTCTTTGACTGCAGGTCAACCGGCCAAGGCAAGCTTGGCGTGTTTCTATTGACTAATTTGAATATTCTGGGCCACACGCGTATGTAATGTATATGGTTTCCCAGAAGTTCTGGAAGAAACACCAACACATGTACCCAGAAGTTCTGGAAATAACAAACGATCCAGAATTTCTAAGAAAAATTGACCCTACAGAAGTTTTGGAAACAATTGAGTCACTTATGTATTTATGAATATGTTATAATTCATGGATGTATCACCGACCAAGCGGTTCAACATGCGGGCACTAAGTCATTCTCTCAAGGGCACAGGTTCGAACCCTGCCTTTTGCCAATTTTTCTAACGTCTTTTGATTTTATATAGGTAGCACATCCAATTTCCAAAAGTTCTGGAAAGAGCAACATACAGGTTTTCCAAAAGTTCTGTAAAGAGCATCATACAGATTTTCCAGAAGTTCTAGAAAGAGCATCTCCAAATTTTCCAGAAGTTCTAGAAAGAGCATCATACAGATTTTCCAGAAGTTCTGGAAAGAGCATTATCTGAGTTTTCGAAGTTACGGAAAGAGCAATTATCTGATTTTCGAAGTTCGGAAAGAGCATTATACAGGTTTTCCAGAAGTTCTGGAAAGAATAATAGCGCGGTCCCTAGAAGTTCTGGCAAGGAATAATGACCCAACTTCCAGAAGTTCTGGAAACGAGTAAGCCAGAAGTTCTAGGTCAAAACGCATCAGAAGTTTTGACAAAAAATTAAAAAAATTCTTTTTTTAATTATAATTAATTAATTAGAATTAGGCTTTTTACTAAAATCAACCTTCAAAATAAATAAATAATTCTTTCGCATTTATAATTCTAGAAAAGATGTATAGGTCGCATGGTATTTTTCCATGTAATAGCATAGATTTACATTTCTGCCTTTACTTTCCGCACTCCTATATTATGTATCTGTCTCAAAGCCATATAATAGTCTAGGGTTTACTTTCCTGCACTTTTACTTTCTGCACCTCTATTATTCTGTACATATTTAACTGATAGTAATTAGGCGTGTGTGGCAAGACTAAATCAAACAACATAGATCACTCTTAATCACAAGATAAACATCTGAATACAACACACTTTTGCACTCACTCACACCTTAGGGTATCCTCTCTCGTTGCCTTACGAACAAAACATGGCCGTGTCCCTCGAACATAGGGATATCTTAGCTAAGACGCTCACGAATAATATCATCACAGTCCCTTCAATTCAAAGATCATAGTCCCTCGATGACCCTCAATTTTTGCCTATGAATACATGATCTCGTCCCTCGGTTGTTGCCTACGAAAAGTGATGATTGTCCCTACGAATATGCTAAGGTATCCCTACATGTTGTCTTCTATGACCATACGATGACCCTTCGAACGTCCCTTTACATCCAACGGATAGAGTTACCTACCAACTAATGGTATGGATAGTGTTACCCTAAAGGAAAGCAAAATAACATGGAAACGACCATTCTGAGTAGGTAGTTACTCTTAATTGCTTGCTCTATCAAAATACTTTTCACACCCCACACTATTTTCAAAACTTTTCAAACACTTTGTATACATTCCAACGTGAATCATTACAAAGTTAAACACCTTTCCAAGACAAAACATTTCCAAACACTTCGTACACATTCCAACGAGAATCATTACGAAGTCATAGAGAAATGCCTTTCAAAAAAATCTTTTCAAACACACACACAAAAAGCAAATTTCAAAGTGAGCTAAGCAATTAAGAGCCTGTAGATAATTACGAATGGAAAGGGTACTAATACCTTCCCTTTTCATAACTGCCTTCCGTACTCAGAATCTAACGAAGGTCTTTTCCTGTTCTTTTCGCCTCCCCTTAATTGGATAAAAGAAAAGTCGGTGGCGACTCTTGCTATCCGCAAAATTTGCGATAAAACGCAAAACAAACAAGTCAGTTCTCCCATCGTGTTACAGAACCGGTGACTCTGCTAGGGAAATACCCTAAAGAGAGGTTACCTTAGGGATTTAGATCACTTTATTGCTTTCATTGTTTGAGTTATCTGCTTTACTTTTAAGGGTTGCTTGGGTATTATACTTGTGGGGGATCCTACACCCGCATCCAGGTTTCCTTAGGTAAGTAGCAATAAATCATCGCGACTGTTAGGCGTATACCGAAACAGTCAAAATGATGGCTATGTTAGTGCGACACTTTGGATGTCCCGATGCTTCTCATGTTCAGTTGAGGAAAGTATTTGGCGTCTATGTGGTGTCATAATCACTAACTCAACTTTTAGAACCCTAATTGACCCATCTTGGCCATTAGAAGGTAGTGAGATGGCCGACTTCGGTGCAGACTGAGGTTGGTTGATACTCGATGCTACGCTCATTAAGATTCAACTTTCGGGATGTTTCGGTCGACCACTTGGTAGTCATATTGAAATAAAGCCTACGAGAAAGATCAATGATATGAGATTCCTAGAACCCGATTACTATTATAGGACAAGTTGAACCCACTTAAACTCTAGTAGGGTAGACACCTATACCTCATGCAAGCCTTAAACTTAGGGCTATTATTTGAATTACTTGTGCTTGCTACTTGTTTTAAACATGACATCATGACACCATAACATCATAACATCATATCATTTCTAACTATTTCAAGGACCTAGGGATTTATCTTTGCTCTATTTTGTAGGAATTATGGCTTCTAGGAAGACTATCTGAATCAACTTTATGGGTATACCTTCTCAACATAAAGAATTAGTTTCAGAAGTTCCCGACCATGCTCAGTTTATCAAAAGGCATGGTTATCTACTTGACTTGGTTGTCTCTAGTTTTGAAGAAGATATGATGCACGCCGTATTCCAGTTCTTCGATCCGAAACATCAATACTTTACATTCCCAGATTATCAGTTGGTGCCTACATTGTAAGAGTTCTCTAAGCTACTTGGGATACCTATCCTTTATCAGATACCATTCACCGGTTCAGAAAAAGCTCCGAAATACGAAGACATCGCATCAACGTTAGATCTAAAGCGATCAGACATTGAAGCTAATTGGGAAATAAGAAGCGGAGTTAAGAGTTTGCTTGCTAAGTTTTTGATAAACAAAGCTCGAGAATTCCTAAAGGCTATGAGTTTCCATGCATTTGAAGACATTTTGGCCTTGCTAATCTATGGCTTGGTGTTATTTCCTAATCCCGACCAGTTCGTAGACGTAAACACCATCAAGATATTCCTCACTCGTAATCCTGTTCCTACCTTACTTGGGAATATTCTACATTCTATCCACACTCGTATTACCAAAAGACAAGGAACTCTCATATGTTGCATCCCGTTACTTTCCAGGTGGTTTATTTCGCACGTTCCTCAATCAGTAATAAAGAACGAGCAAAGATTGAAGTGGTCTCAAAGGCTGATGTCACTCTCTCATTCAAATATCTGTTGGTGTCTTTTTTCTCAAAAGGACTTCACTTTCATTGAACATTGTGGGGAATTCCCTAACGTACCACTCCTTGGCATAAGGGGAGGTATCACTTACAATCCTTCTCTAGCTCTACGTCAGTTTGGTTATGCTCGAAGAGATGGTCCTCATGATATGCTTCTCCAAGACATTGTGTTTGACTATGAAAACGATCTCCAGAACTACTGTCGAAGATTTGTGCACGCTTGGGGCATGGTGAAGAAGACTGATACCAAGACTTTGGGGCATAAAAATTCCATTCCTTGGGAACCTTACCTCAAATGGGTGTGAGCTCGAGCTCAAAACCTCATGATGTCATTTACAGTTGTTCTACCAATAGTTATGGAACCTGTTGTTGAAGGTGACGAACCCTATACCATTCTCCATTCAGACATGCCTACTAATTTCAAAGACTTGAAGAGATCCTGGATTCAACTTAAAGAAGAAAGGGATGTCTTCGAAGCTCAATGCCATGTAAGCGAGAAAAAGGTATTAGAGTTGACGAAACTACTTCACGAGGAGCGATGCATCAATACCTACTTTAACACAAAGAGGAAGCGTTCATGGGAGACCTAAGCTCTAGGAATTTTCTTTTACTTGTTTAAACTTTCATTTTCACTTTCTAAAAAGTAAACTAATAAAAAGTTTGTTCGTGCTTGTTTAACAAATTTAAATTCCTAAGGTCCTTGAAAATATTGCATTGCATAACATCGCATATCATGGCATAACATTTCATAACAGGTACATTGAAGACTGGTTTTCTTATTCTCTCGCTATTTATTTCAACCGAAATGGCTCTTGAACAGACTGTCAAAGATCTTCAGCTCAGAACGCCCAATTTCAGGAGATATTCGCCAATTTGGCCCAAGGCCAGAAAGATCTGAAGAAGCTCATCACCAGAAATAAGAAGTCCATTGGTATTCTCAACATGGGAAGAAATCACAAAGGACTAGTCAAGGTGATCAGACAGCTCGAATTCTCAGATAAGAGCGGAAAAACTGAAGGAAGTATCAAAAACACTGAAGGAAGTCATCATGAGTCTGAAAACAGAGAAGAAGACTATATGAGTGAGCAGTATCCTGATAACGAAAAATACAAGCAACTTGAAGACCGTTTGAATGCTGTGGAAAATCTAAAAATGTCAGGGCTTAACTTTGATGATCTGAGTCTTGTTCCTGGTGTGGTAATTCCCCACAAGTTCAAAGTTCCTACCTTCGCCAAGTATGATGGCATTTCTTGCCTGAAGTTGCATCTGAAGTCGTATGTTCAGAAGATCCATCCTCATACTGAAGACAGGAAATTGTGGATCCATTTCTTTCAAGAGAGTTTATCCGGAACTCAGTTGGAGTGGTATTATCAGCTAGAGAGTACCCACATTCATACCTGGAATGACTTAGCAGATGCTTTCTACAAGCAGTACCAGTACAATGCTGAATTGACATCTATCCGTATGCAACTACAGAGCATGTTTATGGGTCGTGACGAGAAGTTCAAAGAGTATGCCCAAAAATGGAGAGATTTAGTAGGCAGAGTTTAACCACCCTTATCTAATAGGGAATTGATTGATATGTTCATGGGAACGCTGACAGACCCATTCTTCAATCATCTGATTGACAACTCTTCAGCTGGATTCATCGAGCTTATACTGACAGGCGAACATATTGAAGCAAGAATCAAGAGCGGAAAAAACAAGTAGAGTCATCTTCAAACGCTGCGAAAAGGCCTTTTGGTGGTAAGAAAGAAGTCAATGTTGTGTATGGTCAGAAGAGCCATGACATAACTGATCGCACTCAATCGGTGGGGGCAGTCCTGATCTCTAATCCTGCGCCAACGCAACCTGAACAAAACAACGCGCGTAGCCAGAACGCGCCAAAAAGATAATTTACAAAGATCAACATGTCGTTATCTTAAGCACTACAACACATGTTGAAAGCAAAGCTCATTACTTTGAGGGATCCTCCTCAACACGTCAACATTTCCTCTCCAAAGTATAATCCTAATGCAAGGTGTGCACACCACTCCAACAGCCCAGGGCACGACACCAACAACTATTGGGCCCTGAAGAACAAGATTCAAGACATGATTGAAGCAAGGGAAATTGAATTCGACCCTCCCGTCAAAACTCCGAATGTGATCAACGCACCAATGCCCGACCATGGTAAAACTGCCAATACTATTGACAATGACTCTTGTGTTTATGATGTGAACGAGTTGACTACTCCTCTGATGTCTGTCAAGAAAAATTTGCTGCAAGCCGGTGTATTTCCAGGGTGCCCGGACGACTGCCGTTGGTGTGCAATTAAATCTGACGGATGTGCTTGGTTGAAGAGGCGTATTCAACGCATGATGGACAATTGAGAAGCGCTATTTCTGAATCCTCCATCTGTGGAGAATCTGTGTGAAGATGTTGCTAAAAATCTGAAAATTGAAGACGCAAGCAAAGCCATACCAGAAGTCTGGGATACCTTGGGGCAGCCAAGTGGAAAGTTTGATTTCATGGTTAAATATACTGCTCCCGAAAGTTACAAACCATTGTAAACTGTTCAAAACAGAGTTCCGAAACTAAGGAAGATACACCCCCTCTGTAAATTATATCTCCATTGTTCAACAGTACAAACTCACTATCATATTGGATTACAGCATGAACACAACATTACTCTGAAATCATAACAAAGAAACATAAAAACCTAACTTTAACCACATTTTTCACTAAAGGAACGAAAACGTAGCTAAACTAACCTGTTCAGCATCAACGAATTTTCCTGCTTCATCGTGCTTCTCTGCTTGCTTCTCTTTCTTCGACCGTACCGGTTCCTTCTCCGTTTGCCTCGCTAGCTTGGACGTTGACGGTTGCTTCGATTGCTTCGATGATGGTGGCTTCTTCTTCTTCTTCTTCTTCTTCTTCGACGCACGCTTCTTCTTCCCTATTTTCAATTTTCAAGATTGATAGTGAACCCTAGATTTTCAAGGGGGGAATTAGTATATGAACTATGTTATAACATTTACCCAGCCAACATGACACCCATTGCCAAGTCACTTGTTAGATTCTGGCCACGTATTCAAGTCCAATGGAATTTGGCTCTATAAGATTTTCCATTAAAAATTTTTTTTTAAAGGGCGAAGATAATTTTTTTTAAAAGAGGTTTTGCAGGGGTAAAAGTTATTTAACTATATATTTTATTTAATATGTTGTTATTCCAAAAATAAAAATAAAAATAAAAATTAATGAATACCTTAAAAAAAGTAATATTCCATTTAAGAAGATAATTGATCATCACTTCAGAATAAACCAAAGTAGTTTATTATCCGGGTTGGAACCGGAGAGGTGAAACAAAATGTTTATGCCCCATCCATTTCTGTCACCGGTTTGCAAGGTGGGTCCTTACCCACTCGACATCATAGCCACCGCCGCCTCCCTCCACTTCAGCCACCGTGTCTCCCACCATCTCCGCCTTGAGTTTCTACTTCGTTCCTGTTTCAAGGTCTCCTTTTTATTCACCTCTTTTTGCTACAAACTGCAAAAAATGCACTTGCATTTCTTCTCCTTTTTTTTAGGTTACAGGAACCATTGAAGTTGAGTATTTAAGTATCATATAGTATTGCTTTATTTATAACAATCATAGGGTCTAGTTGATCATATCATACTGTAGTAGTTATAGTTAATGCTGTTGATGAAAATGGGAATAAGAAATATGAAATAAACTATGGTGGTTGTGTGGTTGAGATTATAATAGTTTTGTCATGAAATTTAGATATGTCTGAATTGACTTATTTGAGTTTATCTACTCGAATAAGGCTTCGTTGTTCATCCATGACCCTTCTCAGTGGGATAAGACTTGGTTGTTGTTATTCTGGATTGGAATATGGATGTTGTGACTTGTGTCAGCATTCCCCGACTCAAATGTCTCTCTCTTGTTGAACAGAAACTTGGTCCCGTGATTAGATTGAAGGACAAATGGTGTCAACGGTTCCTTCACCACAAAGGATTGAATTATCTTCAATTCTCAAGTGATGGTTTGACTTCCACATGTTCAACTAGTTTCGCTTTCTTTAATGGGGGAAGACCTGAGGCCCACTTTGGAAATGGTGACTCGAATGTGTCCCGAAAAGATCCATTTAGTGGAAGGAAGTGGACAAATATTCTCCTTGCTGCCAATGTTTTGTGAGTATGAACATATTCACTTCACCGGTGTATTAAGTTTATGAATTTATAGTTTGGCTCCTCTAAAGTGAGTACTAATTGTTTACAGAGTTTATTTTGCGCAATTTGCAACCAAAGGTAGCCTTTTGATGTGGGGAGCAAAGGTAAGGACTCAATGAAGAATCTGATTTAAGATGTGTTAAATAAATTCCGTAGATCATTATTACATGTCAGTTGTGTATGTTACTAGATAAACAGTCTCATTGACAAAGGACAACTTTGGAGACTTGTTACGTCTTCCTTTCTGCATGCAAACATTGGACACCTTATGGTAGGGTTTGAATTTAGTTGTTCGGAGTTTGTTCTGTTATGTCTGGTTTAGTTTGCTATTGAAAATTGTTATAAATTATTTGCAGGTAAATTGTTATTCCCTAAATTCAGTCGGTCCAACTGTGGAGAGCTTCAGTGGTCCTCGAAGATATCTTGCAGTTTACTTTGTTTCTTCAATTGCAAGTAACCAACCACTTATATTCTTTCTACAATAGCAAATGAAAGTGCTTACCTCCAAAGTATTCTAATTCTGTAATTTCTAGAAAATCAGGTGCAGCTATGAGTTACCGGTTCTGCAAAATGCCTGCAGTAGGTGCGTCAGGAGCAATCTTTGGACTAGTGAGTTCTTTTTATATTTTATTTATCACATCTTTGCTTCATCGTCTGTTTTATGGCTTTTATCATAATTAGTCATTCTTCGTGAATCATATAATACATCGTCTGAGATGTTTGTCTTTTTTCTTCACTCTTTATTTCTAATGAGCTGTAATGGTTCAGGTTGGATCGATTGCGGTGTTTGTTTTAAGGCACAAAGACCTTGTAGGTGGTGGTAGAAAAGATCTGCAGCACATTGCACAAGTAATTGCTCTCAACATGGTAAATGTCTCATTCCCTGTCACTTCTGATCATCACTTTATCAATGTGAGTTAGGGGTTACTGTTTTCTTTCCCGTCATTGTAATGTAACAGGGCAAGTATTTCTGGTGCAGGTCATTGGGTTATCATCAAATGGCATAGACAACTGGGGACATGTAAGTGTAGGAGTTATCCTCCACGGATTTTTTAGTGCTTTAATATTTCATTTTCTCAGTTCCTTTGTATAGTAAAAGTTGCTGGCTATACAACATCACCTATTTCTATTGCTAGTGCTTCCTTTAACATGAATTTTTCAGTTAGGAGGTTTGATTGGTGGAGTTGCTGCATCATGGTTTATTGGACCTGCATGGAAACACGAGTCCACGACTATAGATGGAAGAAGACTTCTCATTGACAGAGCACCGATGTATAATCTCTTGAAGATTACAAGACCTAAGCAACGGAAATAGAAACATTTCAATGATAAATAAATTGGATTACAAGCTATACAGTAAGTAAACAACAAATAGTTGCTGGCAGTGTTTACTTGTATAATGATAATGTTGTAAGGTTCTGTTAAGAAAATATTTGAATAGTGGTTTCTACTTTCTACTATCTGATCATCTATAATAGTTTATTAACTAGGTACATGTCAAAAAATTGTGAGACAGATTTTATTACAAATTAGACCCAACTATTGAAAATAAATTGGATATTAATTGATCAATGTAGAAATATATTAATTTTTACAAAATATACTTTTAAATTTATTGAATTTGGAATCTTGTTGACCACCATTTGGAAAAAAGAAAGTCGAGTGTTTCTATTTTGGACTATGTTTATTTAAATTTAAAAATAAACATAATATTGTGAACAAAAATCAAATGCAATATATTATTATAAATATAATTATTTCTTTAATATAAATTTCATGACGATGACCGTTATTTATCCAACATGTAAAATCATTTGCGATCAAATCAACCCATTGTTAATATTAATTTGGTTATTTATAAAACAATTTGGAGATTTTGTTTTCTTCTAATCCTTTTAGTTACAAACAATGACTGCACTTGGAACTGTGCCCACTTCACAATGTCAAAAATGTCATATTCCTTTTAAGAGCAGGTTTGGTAAGAGTAAAAAGAGTTTTTTTTTTTTAACTCACATTAATTAAAAAAAAATATCTGTTTCGTAAGTCGGTTTTACTTTTTAGTTTGTAATTTCATACTAGTTTTTAACTTTTGAACTGTGAATTTCTTAATTTATTCTATAATTACCACGTGAAATTTCAAAAATATATTTAAAAATTAAACATATATTTCGGTACGCACCGGTTCCTTAATTTTTTCCACTTTCGATTTCCTTTTAATATCAGAACCACTTGCCACATTCTCTTTTTTTTTTTTTCAGTTAGTTGGTGAATTATGAAGAAGGTTTGAAATATTAATCAATAGGATAGGACCTTTGGCCTTAGGATATGATAGGTTTGATATGACATTCTTATGAAGTCAATAATAATGGGTCCATTGTTCTTTCCTTTGGCCTAAATATAGTCCTTTATATAACATCCTAGGTGCTTGAATCAGGTAAGGTAAGTGCTTATGATATTGAAACAAAGTCGGAAGTATCCTGGATAAATTAGAAGTGTATTTTCAAAAAAAATGTTTTAATAAAAAGAAATTGTGCGTATTGGAAATATATTTTTAATTTTTAGTGGTATTTTTAAAATTTCGATGGTATGTAAGAAGAAAATGGAATGAGTTAAAAAATTCACTTTGAATTTATAGTTTTGAACTTGTATTTTTTCTTCCATTTATTCATTTATTATTTCAACAAAAATATATTATTACTCTTATTAATTAAAATGAATTTTATATCATTTTGTATCTATCATCTAATAAAACAATTAATTTATTAAATATTTATATTAATTTATCAACAATTAATTATCAACTATTATCTACAAGCTATAAACTACAAATTATCAACTCCCGATTAATTTTACTAAACTGAACATAAATGACAAGTTAATCCTCTCTTTAATTCCCACCTCCACATTTAATTTGACCTTAAGGAGAAATAAATAAAGAATAGAAAAAATGTAAAATTACATCAAGAGGCCTTTTAAATTATTTTTTTAATAAGTTGATCCTTTAAATTTATTTTTTAACAATTTAACTTTTGTAATGATTTTTTATATTTTTTTTTTCAAATTTGTACGATTATTGCAATTCTTATTGTATTTCATCATTTTCATATCATTTAAATAATTGTTTCAATTAATACGTCCACTCGATTAAAAAAAGATGACAATACAACATTTAGTAAGTTTCCAAAAATACAAAAAATCTATTTTTTTTTTTAGAAATGAAAAAAAAACATTTTTCAGAAATACAAAAAATATTTTTTTCCCAATATTTTTTTTTGTTTTTTTTCCCAAAAATACGAAAAATCAATTTCGCAACAAATCATCTCATTTTAAATGGCAAGAACTATGATAATTAGTGTAAGAAAATGAAAGCAGTGCTATATTATCAATATGTATGAGTTCTTGTAAAGAATAGTGTTATGTAAGTTTGTGATCCCGTCATAAATGATCAAAAGAGTGCATACAAGTAATTGAAGAAGAAGGAATATAAAGCTCTTTCTAATTCACTAGTGTCTTGATCCAGACAACTTTGAGAAGTTTGGAGATGTTGATTCATCAAAGGCACCGTCAGAAATATTGGAACAATCATTTGGCAGTGCTAAGAAAGTGACTGAGTCGAGATTACAAACTCACAAGAGATTGTATGCGTTACTTCATAAGGAAGAAAATGAAAGCATAAGTGATTTCTTTACAAGAGTGACAAGGTTGGTGAGCCAAATCAAAGTGTGAGGTGAAGCGATATTAACCAAGTATGTAGTTACAAATATCTTGAGACCTTTGTCCCTAAATTTTGATCATATTGTGGTGGCGATAGAAGAGTCCAAATATTTGTGAAGTTTGACAAAAGAATAACTACATAAGTTTCTTGAATCATATGAACAAATAGTGGTGAAGAGAACTACAAGCAATGCAAAAATTAGAGGTTGCAATGCAAGCACAATCAAATGAAAACAAGAAGGATAAAGGAAAATGGAATGGCAACTAAGACAGAGGCAGACACAACAATTAAAATAGTAAAAAATTTCAGCAAGAACTCATCAAGTAAAAAACAAAGCAATATTTTAGGCGGCCATAAAGGGATGATAGGAATAGAAGCACGTGAGGAAGAAATAAGTTTTACTAGAGTAACATTTAATGTTACAATTGTCAAAATATGGTTATTTTTCCGATGAATGCCATGGGACCAAAAAAAGATCCAGACGGTGATACAAAACTGACCAAGTAAGAATATGAGGTTGTATTCCTTATGGTGTCAACAAAATAAGGAGAAAGATTTAAAGATCATTGGTATTTGGATTCAAGGTGTTCATTTCACACAACTGGTAAGAAGAATTGTTTTGTTAACATCAGTCAATTTATGAAGAACAAAGTGAATTTTGCAAATGATAACACATTAGTCGCTGAAGACATTGGTGATGTATTGATTATGAGAAAATATGACAAGCATTAATTGATCTTAAATGTGTTATATATTTCATGTATGAAGAGTAACCTACTCAGCACTAGCCAATTAATTGAGAAGAACTATAAAGTATTGATAGAAAACAATATGATGATAGTTCATGACTCAAATGGAACCTTCAAGATTAAACTTGATATGTTAGAGCATAAGTGCTAGCAACTATAACTAGCGTGGATGAATGGCTATATCATTATAGGCTTGGTCTTCTAAACTTTAGAGATATTAGTAAACTGAAGAAGTAAAATATGATTTCAGGATTGCCTGAAATTCATATCTTTAGTGAAGTGTGTGAAGTATGTGTACAAGCCAAGTAACATAAGAACAACTTCAATAAATATTCATGAAGATATTATAGTGCTACTCTTAAAGTATATATTTTGATGTGTGTAGTCGAATTCAAGTTGATTCAAAATTGGAGGTAACAACTAACAAGTACTTTGTCACATTTATAAATGATTTTAGCACAAAACTATAGACTTACTTGATTAAAAATAAAAGTGATGTAGTTGATGTGTTTGTAAAATTTAAGTCCATAGTAGAAAGGAAAAATGATCATAAGCTCAAAGTTATAAGAACTGATGGTAGAAGTGAGAATGTGTCAAATGAGTTTGATGCATTATATAAAAGGGCATAAATTGTTCACGAGGTTTTGCCACCATAAACACCTTAACAAAATAGGAGTTTTGGAAGAAAGAATATGACCATTATGAATATGGTGAGAAACATGTTGAAGGGCAAAAACTTACCTAATGAACTATTAGTGAGGTCATGTCTACTGCTACATACATGTTGAACAAGTGTCCAACTAAGAGGTTAGGAGGAATCCCATGAGAAAAATGTTGGTCAGGTGTCAAACCAAGCTTCAGTCACTTAAAGGTGTTTGTATGTATTGCATATTGACACGTGCATGAGAAATTGAGTAGGAAGCTTGATGACAAATCAAGTAAGATGATATTGATTAGTTCTCATTCAACTGGTAAATACAACTTATTTGATGACGTGAGTAAGCATATAGTTATTAATAAAGATGTGGTCACAAATGGTTTTAAGTGGTGATGTGTAACACCCCATCTAAATACCCCGAATATATTAATTAAATTAATATCTAAATCATCTGTAATCAGAGTTTAACACGGTATAATAAGGGATGTCACAATTAATAATCAAAATAACTTCATCAAACAGTAGCCATGCTACACTGAGGATCATCATCCAACAATTCAAATCATCATAAGACCATGTCTTACACAGCGGAAATACCAAAATCAATCAATTTAATAAAACATCATAGTTCTCAAGGAATTCAAGTCCAAAACTATTAAATAATAATAATTCTCTTAACTAAGCGTTCCCCAGTGTTACAATCTAATCAGAGCATGACACTGACACACGGACTAAAAAGATAAGCTCTAGAGCCATCCTCACCGACTCCTCAGCTGCTAATTCAATCTGAAATGGTAAAGTAAGGGTGAGACTTCTCATAATTAAAGCATATTATAAGTCTTTCAATCAATAATATAATACAAGCATATTATTCCACCACTTAACACCATTCAGAATCCAACGCACTACCATAATCATATAATTCATCATACATAATCAGTAAACAATAACAGGATTGCAACACTGGAAAACATCCTAACATGTTACAATTCCATACAAACACAAATGCAGACTCAATGCATGCGGTACCGACTTCGTGACCAAGTCACCCAACACTGATCTGTTATCAACCAGATACAGTCCCATCGATTCGTCCATAACCACTCGGACACGAATCCAGCCTAACCATCCATCCTCACTCGGGTATCAGTTATTGGCAATCCAAGTCAAATTCTGCACAATGAGAATTAACTTCACCAAAACAATGCATATGCACGCACATCAATAGCATGCAACATTAATCAGTCTATGTAATACATCAAATCAACATAACTGAAACAACCATCCAACATGATATCTCAACCAATCATGCATACAATCAATATCAGCATAAACATGCAAGCCAATCAACATGATACATCAACCAATCATGCATACATCTAACCTCAGCATAAACATGCTATTACACCTACACATTACCAGTGTCCTCATCACCAAGGTTCCTCTACTACACATACATCCTTATGTGTCTGTTAAAAATCATTTATTTCGAAATTCAACCCCTTTTCAAAATAATTTCAAGTTTTCTAAAATATTTTCATTTCATAAGGTAGAGCATAAAATTTAGAAAATAACGTCCAAAACGGCGCTCAAAAAGGACTTACGGTTTGAAAGTTATGAATTTTTGAAGTTTAGAAAATTTTCAAAAATGAACTGTGGAACCCGGTTCCTCCCTGGGAGTAACCGGTTCCCAGAATTTCAAAAATCAGCGCCCCTGGAAAAATGTATGGGAACCGGTTCCTCGGTAGGAACGGTTCCCGAAAATATATTTTCATCCCTGGAAAAATCAATGGGAACGGTTCCTCCCACGAGGCGGTTCCTCGTTCAAAATGCCATTTTCACTATTTTAAAAAGCTGGAACCCGGGTTCTCCCACTGGGGAACCGGTTTCCACGACGTTCAGACCCAAAATTTCAGTTTTGACAGCATTGCTTCCATTACAACTCAATCCACACATACCCATACGAATCCCATCATTGGAAACACCAAAATACCTCAATTTACATCATTTCTCACATCAATTATCATCTTCCTATCAGTCATAATTGGTATCTGACACCCTAATCAACTCATACCTATCAACTGACACAATCTGACACCTATAGGGACACATTCATGGAACCCTAGAAATTCACAAATACAATTTCCTAACATGCTATAACCTATATTATCAATCATCAAAACCTATAATAAGCAATAATCAATCGAAATCACCCCTTACCTTGTGGGTTCTTCGAGATTCTGACGCTTCTAGGTTTTCCTTCTTCTTTCTCCTCTTCTCACTTTTACGTAGTCTTGTTTTCTCCCAATGATTCTATTTTTCCTCTTTCCTTATTTTATTCCTTTTAATCATAAGTAAAATAAATATCATTTCTTCTCCAATTAATTCCATCATTAAACTTAATAATCCAATAAACTAAATAAATTATGACCTCAATTAATTTAATAATTAAAAATCATAAGTATTTAATTATTACATTATTTTAGGGTGTTACATGATGCATCTCATATTTCCTTAGAATTGATTCTTACAAGAGTGGTAGAGGATTGTTGATGCATCATA
The DNA here is from genome assembly GCA_021764765.1 of Vicia sativa. NCBI lineage: Eukaryota > Viridiplantae > Streptophyta > Magnoliopsida > Fabales > Fabaceae > Vicia > Vicia sativa. Next base: position 167,872,830 of record CM038792.1, on the reverse strand, counting down.
AAAGGTATGCAAGTGAAATATGCAAGAGATTTGAGATGAAACAATAGAACTCTGCAATAATACCAATTGAGCCAAGATTACATTTGACAAAGAACTCGGATGGGGAAACATTGATCCAACACAATATATAAGCCTCATTGGATCACTAGGACATTTTTGACACATAATACAATGTATGTATGGTAATTAGATTCATGTAAAAACCAAAGTTATCACACTAGCAACCACTAAGTGGATACTAAGGTATATTAGTGGCACATTGAATTATCGTATCTTCTTTCCAGCAACAAACAAAGGGAATGCCTAAGCTTGTTGGATACACCGATTCTACTTGGTGTAGTGATACTGATGATAGAAAATCAACAGCAAGTTATGTGTTTTTACTAGGTGGTGCACCAATAGCTTGTAGTTCAAGAAAAGCGCTTGTGGTAACTTTGTCCTCGTGTGAAATTGAGTGTATTGTAGTATATGTTTATCAAACTATATGGATGGTGAACCTAAATGATGAAATTGAAGGTTAACATCAGGGATCTTAGGACCTTGAGGATTGACAATATTTTTTTCTCCTTAAATTTAGTTAAATTTTTTGTTGCATGTGACAGAAACAAACATATAGAGATGATATTTCACTATCTTATATAGCAAGTTAGGAATGTGAGACAATGTCTAAAGTATTGCATAAGTAAAGACCAAATTGACACTATGACAAAGGCAGTTCAAATTGAATACTATAAATGAAGTGATGTGTTGAGATATTAGAGGAATTTAAAACCTCTCAAATACAATTTTAATTAATCAATAGAATCTTCTCTACAATATACTCTTCTCTTAATAATCTAATTTCCTTCTAAGAGCATCAATATCCATGATACTCATTTTGATGTCTTAAATGACCCCATTTAATTTTAAGTCACTTTAGTATTTGTAAATATCCATACCATTTATACAAAAGTTTAAATTGGGTCCCACCAACTCTATTATATAAGATTCGGTCTTTGTAAAATATAAAGAAAAAATTTAAGACGCGGTAGTATTATTTGACTATGGTGGCTTTCTTATATCATGCTTTTGGATGCAATTATCCATACCATTATGACAAGAGTGATACATGTAGGCAAATACTACCCCCAATATTTATGCTCTAATAATCTCACCTCTAACTATTTAATTGACAACTACAACTTAAATTATTATTTTTAAAAGGAAACTTTAGGAGTATAGTATATTTTAAAACTTCTTAACCTATCTCTTAATTCTTATAACACAAATTACCTTATTCTTAATTATTGAGATGAAAAACATAAAATGAAAGCCACTCTTTAGAGTGAGAAGTCATAAGTGGAAAGTCAAAACCCTCGAAATTGTTTGAACTTTGAAGGAAGGAAAACCCTTCATCAAGCTCCTTCAAACCCCTCTCTCATTCTTCATCCAACATCTCACATTCGGTAAAATTTTCATTTTTCTGCATCTTAATTCTCAATCACACACACCCATGTTTTCATTTTTTCGAAAAATTCTTCTAAAATTCTATTAACGTGATTCATTTCATCCCAATTTCAGGTTTTTCAATTCCCATGGATTTCAAAGGTAAAAACCTCTGTTACAAGCGAAAATCCCTCACAACAAAACCAACAAAAATCATTGTAAGTGACAGAAAATTCCTCATTGATTTCATCATCACAACCTACCTAGGACCTGATGTTAAGTCTGATAACCCAAAATGTTCATCACTCCAAAGACTTTTCTCAGGTTTACCACCTTATACTTCCAATGATTTAGGTTCTTCCTATGTTGCAATTCCTCTCTTAGAGAAATTGTATTACTATCTTCTCAAAAACACACTTCCTGAACTTATATTAGATGTTGACATGTTTCATTTGTATTTAAAGGGAAAGTTGGACTTGCCCAATTCTGAATTTTCAGAGGGGTGTCAACAATTCACAAATATTTTCCCTTTGAATCTTCATCCACAGATTTGGTTTCCTGATAGCTTTAGGGTTGTTAAAGGGGTTGTTTTGATTGATGACCCTCTTGTTTCGATATGCGTTAAAGACGAGGATTTGGATAGGTTTAGGTCGTTGACCGGTGTTAGTACTTTTAAGCTGGATTTAAGTGAGTGTCTTTGTGTTCGTGTTCGGGTTCGGGCTCTCCCGCGGTTGAGCAAAGAAAGTGATAACGATAACGATAATGATAGTGGATGTGTTAATAATGAGGGCTCGCAGTCGGAGAAGTTTCAACCGGAGTGTACGAGAAAGTATGCTGATGAGGATACTCCTTTGATGTCGGAGTTTCCGAATACTGCCAGTGGCGGTCCTTCTTCCAACAAGATGTGGGATTCTGATGGGCCTTCGATGATGCCACTTATATCGTTACCTCATGTTGATGATTGTGTGCGAGATTGTTCTGTTGTTTTAACAGGGACAGCGAATAGAGGGATTCTCGGTCCGTCTATTGGTGTTCTGGATATTGGTATTAGTAAAGCAGCGTATCTATTTCAGGTTTCCTTACCTGGTGTCAAGAGAGAGTACAGTATGTTTCTTCTCTTTCTATTTGTATTATTATCTTCGATTATCGTTTGTGGAAATGGGTCTTTCGTGTATTATACCTTTAGAGGCAATGCTTTTTTCTTTTCTTTTTCATATTTCTCGGTCAAAAATCTTGAATGTTTGTCGACAAAGTACCTAATAGCCTGTATTTTTAACATGCCTTATTATCAGAAATTCTAAAGTCATGAATATTTTTTTGATATTTTGATTGGTGTTTGCTAATTTAGCCACGAACAAGAAATTCTGTAATCCGACTTTCCTCTTTTGCAGATCAGTTTAGTTGTGATATAGAATCGGATGGAAAGGTTGAGATCAGAGGGGTGTTATCTGGTGGAAGAACTATTGAGAAACAGTCGCGTTTTTTCCAGATGAAAACCCAGCAGTTATGCTCTCCTGGACCATTCACACTTTCATTCAATCTACCAGGACCCGTTGATCCACGACTCTTTGCACCTAACTTTAGGACTGATGGAATTTTCGAAGGAGTAGTAATCAAGCTCTAGCTTCGAAGATGCGATGGACAAATTTTGTTTCATTTTTTGCTGTATTGCACCAGATGCTATGATGTATCTAAGTTAACAAAGAACTAGTTTTGTTTATCGTATCAAAGAAATATAATGATCTAGATTAGTCTGCTACTGCAAAGAGTTTCAACCTGGTTGGTTCATTTTGTTATGTGAGAAATGAGAATAGTCCTTTCTACTAAATCCTATTGTATATTAATGGAGATTGTTGGTGAACCACGTAAGATGATAACTAACCTCACTTTATGAGTTGTTTTGTTATTGACAGTAGCACGTGAGTTGAGTGATTCAAAGTGCAACAAGTTGCTTGTTGATAGGAACAAGCAGTAACATGGCCTACACATTAAAATTTAGAATTGAGTTGAGAGAAAGGGAACAAAGGCAAGTGTGATTGATGGAACCAATAAAGTAAAGGCACTCTCTTCATAGATGGTATCACTTGATCAACTCACTTCAATTACAACATGTCAGAACACGACACCATGCTTGTGGAGTATGCAATTGTAATGGCTCTTTCTTTTCATATAATTTGTGTGGGTCCAAACCAACAATTGTACCTTACACACTACCTGGTGTTTCTGGATTTAATGTTTGTTATTTTCCACTTTTTAACTTTGCAATTATCAAATGCTATGTTGCAATGCATGATCCTCTTGTATTGCATTTTCCGAAGTGATTGATCTGAGGTTTGATTTATGAGTTGTGTTTTAGTGTCAATTCAAATGATTTTTATTAAAAAAATGGTTAGAATTAATTTCCCTACCATACTCTCGCATTCATGTAGTGCTTATTATATCTTGAAATTTCAAAATATTTTTTAATATTTGGATTTTAAAATTTGAATGTATCTATTATACACCAAATCGTTTCGTCGGAATGATTCTTTATTTTTGTTTAAAAAAATTAGATTTTAATTTCTGAATTAACCTTGCGTGCAAATTATGCGGTTTCTTATAACGGAAAAAAAACTCTTGAATTGTAATCTTCAGATCAACCCTATGACAATATTTTATACCCTTAGACAACAAGTTAGAAGAAATTTGAATTTTTTTAATAAACCTTATGTCATAAGTCATTTATAAATCAATTCCACAATAATCGAATTTTTTTTTGGAATAACCAATTTTTTTTAAAAAAAAATACAAAAATAACCAACTTTTAAAAAAATTTACGCAAATAACCAACTTTCAGGACAAAATTACACGTAGGATAGGCGCCATCCCACATGGCTCCTCCTTGTCAATAAGCCATGCAGGATGACGCCTTCTCCTTGTCTTGTACATGTAGGAGCCATCTCAGATGACTCCTACATGTATTTTTTTTTTTATAAATACACACCCATCCCTCCTTCATTTTTCACATTTTTTCAACTTCTCATCTCATATTCTCTCTTATTCTCTGTTACTCTCTCTTTTTTTCTATCATGACATCTCCATACATCCATACGGAGATGGATCGTTGTTTCTCGACCTCAAAACCTCCAATAAAAATGAAATTTTGGCACATATTTACCATGGCCAAACTGAAAAAAGAGTTGATGCGTCGGTTAGAGGGAGAAATAAAAGATGGTGATGAAATTAGAAGGATCCAGAGGAAGAGAACAACCATGAACTTCGCAACTAGTTAACCTCGAATTTGGTTGGAGGAAGTCAAAACAGACGTCGACGTTATTGCGATGATGTATGGTTCCGATGAGATTGTTTTGACGGTTGTAGTGTCTTAAATATTTTTTTGTGTTGTTGATGCGTTGTTTATCATGTTGTTGTTTTAATCGTGTAGTTTTTAATTTTGTTGTCTGCGTATTGATGTTTGTAATAAATGCTATTAATGGAAAAAGAAGAAGATTTGTTACAATATTAAAAGTGCAGACAAATGAAATACAAATTTTAGGATGTTGAGGTTGTAGCACGCCGGGGACAATTTTTTCGATTGTGTCGGGATTGACATAGACCACACTTTCTTTCTAGTTTATCAACGTCGTCCATTTCAGTTGTTATACGTTTGCTCTTGGGACGACCCTTTTTATTTCTCCGCATTTGGCTGTTATGCCAAACTACTTCCCTTTCGTGCAGCCAATAATGCTTTTGCTACTAGTTCGAAGGCATTGTTGTATCGTTGAGCAAGGTGCGAGACTTGTAAATTGGAGAAAAAGTACTAGTGCATCTTGATGAACATGTGCACACGCCCAATGACATGAGAGCGGGGCATTGAAGGCTGAAATTTTCACATCGCACCAAGGATGGTAGTTTAACCACTCTTGTCTAGGCAAACCCTCATTGTAGTCGATTATCTCTTTGACAATGAAGTTATGGTTATCTTGGGTCGAATCTTGTAACAAGATGAGTGTTAGCTTTGACACTCGGCCTTAATAAATTTTGACTTTCACTCCACACTTGTCCGGATTGTACCACGCGTTCCACTTTTCACCTCTCTCGAAAAGGAGGCTATTCTAAAATATGTTGTATTAACCAACACGTTATTGGGAGTGCTCTTATGCCTTTGAAGGCGCGTTCATTGATTCGACTAGATTTGTTGTCATGTGGCCAACGTACTCCATTGTCGTATGACCGTGTCCACTTTTCCACGTAGATTATCAACGCACTGCATCCGGGTTTTCCAATCGATCATTGCGATAATATGTAAAACCTAGTTGTGTTAGCGTACTCGCATTCATGGTTTTCGAAGCGCTTATGTTTGATCTCGCATGAAGTTTTGAGCGATATGTCTTGCGCAATAAACATGTAGACGGTGGGTCGTGCCAACCGTTGGCGGGATTGTTGTACACACTATCAATTGAGGCATATGCATCGGAAATTAGACAAAGATCACGTTGTGGTGCTACGTGTGTTCGAAGATGCTTTAGGAAGAAACTTCAAGCTGCTCCAGTCTCTTCCTCTACAAGAGCATACGTGATTGGGAACACGTTATTGTTGCCATCCTGTGCCATGACCATCAGTAGGGTGCCCCTGTATTTCCCGTACAACCATGTTCCGTCTATCTGTATGATAGGTTTGCAGTGTGCAAACCTAGTGATGCTGGTCGAAAAGAGAAAAGTCTCTTGAATATACCATGTCCGTGACGGTACCATCTTGGGAAAAGCGCGTCGTCTCGAGCATAAACTGTTCGAGGAGCATCGTTCAATGCATTCATGTAGCGAGGTAACTCTTTGTACGAACCCTCCCAGTTTCCGTAGATTTGCTCGATAGCCTTGTTTTTTTGTTAACCAAGCCTTTCTATATGAGGGGGTATAGTTGTATGTTGTAGTGATGTGGGATATTATTGTTTTCACCTTCAATGAAGGATCGAAGCTAACAAGAGGTAAGATTTCTTGACAAATGAGATCATGACTCAATTTCCGGTGATCCTGTGGTTGTGTGGAATTAACACAAGTGTGTTTCGTCATAGAACCTATCACCCAGGAATCACTATGCAATCTATACAATGCATTTAGATGGAAGTTACACTCAAGGTGGGTACAGATGATTCTGTATCTCTCTGCTGCTGTTCGATCCACATGAAAGTCATAGTTGTTTATCATGTGGAACTTTTTTATTGCTCGGATGCAATCTTCTTTTGAACGAAATTTGTCTTTGACTTTTAAATTTGCATCTGACTGCACTTCAGAGTTGTAGAATATATCAGATGAAGGGTCATCTGTGCACATGTTGAGGGTGGTCATGTACGGAGGTGGTATGAAGATCTGATGTGGAGGCAGTTGGCTTTCTTCCTCGGCCTCTGATTCTTCATTTACCATGATGTTGAACGGCGTCTCCCTCTGCTTCCTCTTCTTCGTCAGCAACATCCACCTCAGCTAGTTCCTCCTCCGTAGGATCAACCCTCTCTGTGTCCTGGAACACGACGTACAACTGAATCGAGTCGTACCCAGAATATTCATGATTGCAAAACATGTTTTGTAGATCTTCGTCGTCTTCAACAGCTACCTGGTAAAATGTTACTTGGTTCTCACCAGTAAAAACAGGATGTTGGTAGAAAATGTGTGACGTCGGACCTCGACGAAGTTTGGTCTCGAGTCTTTTTTTGAAATACGAAAAATTCGCATTGCTATTTAGACAAAATTGGATATTTTCAGTGTTTCTGAATAAAAAACCGGCTACCTCACTGTTGTACGTCTCACCATTGAAATGTACAATGATAATATATTGTGGTACAGATGACATTTTGATTAGGGTTTGAGTGTTTGAAATTAGGGTTTTTGATTTGAATGTGTGAGATGTTTGGGTGTCTAAAAGTGTTTGATTTATAGATGGGGAAAAAAATCTCATGCAGTCTAGGGTGGCAGCTAGGGGACAGACCTATTTATGACTAGATCTGTAAAAAGCCAAGTTGAATGGCTCCTATGTGTAAAATTACAAGGGAGGCGCCATCTCCTTTGGATTTTTGCAGGCCTAGTTATAAATAGGTCTGCCACCTAGCTGATGCACTAGCCTGCATGCATGCAACCTGCCACCTAGCTGCCACCTAGCCTGTCACAAGCCATCTAGGATGGCGCCTTAGTTCAAATATAAAGGGGAGGCGTCATCCCACTTGGTTCCTCCTTGACAAGTGTTATGCATGCATGCAAGGCCCTAACCACCTCATTTATTCCTCTCTTCTTGAATCACCTATAAATATGGCTTCTCATTTGTGTTTTTTCCATCACCACTCTTCACTCCTCCTCTATCTCTAATACAATTCTCTCATTCTCAAATCATCAGTAGAAATTTCAATCATGAGTCTGTTGACGTTAGGAGAATCTCACCGAGGAACAAGGGCAAACATTGCAACCTATGTAAGTTTTCTTTCATTCTTTTGTTTCCATTCTTTTTCTTACTTTATTTTTTTATTATGTTTTAAATATTGTTTACACTTTCTTACACAATTTATTTTCACATTATCTATAGGACACGAAAAAATTTAGATGTCGCTCACATCATTATGTTGTTCCGATCCGTTCATCGTTCCATACCTTGAACATGCGGTTTTGGAGAGGTTATTAAAATCTCCAACTACACAATCGATTCAAAGTTCATTCTTGCATTGTGCGAAAGGTGGAGACCGAGACACATACATTTCATCTACCTATAGGTGAGTGTCGTCACACTAGAGGGCGTATACATGTTGATGGGTCTTCCTATCAATGGTAAGGCGGTGAATGGTCGATCCAACAACCAAACAATCTATGCGAGGAGTTGTTGGGTAGAGATATGGTCGAAGGTCCTAGTGCAAGAGGCCAAGGTATATTTCTATCCACTCTTAGAGAGTATTATTATTCTCTTGTTTTGGATGAAAACTCCACCGAGGAACAAAAATAATAAAACTAGAAACTACATAATGTTAATGTTTGGTAGTTTTATTCCCCAATCTAGGGAATAGTGTAAATTTTATGTATTTGAATTTACTTGAGATGTCAATAAGATAGGAAGATATAGTTGGGGTTCATTGTTCTTTCCATACTACTCGTTGTAAAAGCGTATGAAAGACACATCAACTTTCAATGGATGTGCTTTCTTACTTCAAACATGGGGTTGGTGGAGAATGCAATCACTCAATCCCGTCAACGACCTACCGTTCAGTTTTCCATACATAGAAGTAAGTACATTGCTTATTTATTAAAATATTTTTATCTTTCATATATATAAAATCCTAATATATTAAATGTTAATTCATTTAGGTTTAGCGTAGTGGGCATGGATTACGGAAAGAATCCGAGACACAATGTTCTCCTATACCGTAATCTAATAGACCACCTTGGACCAACCGATGTACGTTATTTCGATTAACTCCAAATTATTTTAACTTTAACGTATATTATTTTTATCATTATTATTAATCTCCATTATTTTTATCAACAGTTTACATGGAGACCGTACTTGGGTTTGGACCATGTACCAAATGATGAAGATGTAGAGGTTTGGACTGCGAAGACTGCAATCATACGGTTTAACATTGTGGAAATGCACCACAGCGACCGTGTGAAGATGCAGTTTGGTATGTTCCAAGACATACCCCACGATCCGATGTGCTTGGATCCTTGGCATCTAAAAAGGGTCGATGCCCAATGGGGACTTAATAATTGGAGAAATTTTGCCAGGGAGTATTGTAGGATGTGGAAAAACTGAGCAGACCATATCTTACAATGTCCCATTTATGAAGATGACGAGATTATGCAACACTCTCGTCAATACATTGCTTGGTACCAGTCAGTCACAAATCCATAAATGCATGTTTCTCAACCCCGCTATTTGGTCGACCCTCGCAGCCAGTGGGGGCAACCTCCAGAGTCACAACAACAACGAAGACAACGCTACCGCCAACAACAACCTCAACAACAATACCAACAACAACCCCAACACTACAACCACTACCAACAACCACCCCAACACTACCAACAACCACCCCAACAACACTACCAACAACCATCAACTTCCCGCCAATCAACCCGACGACATAGAACCACCAACACTCAATCCCAACCCCAACAACAACCTCATCACCCACCCACCCAATACTCACATATGCCACACTCCCAAGTTCAATACACCGAACAAAGGGCATATGTCCAACCCCCCTATATGGGTCCATCAACATCTCACCTCACCCCAGACCCTGGCTTCCCTGAAGAATATTCCCCAACCAACCCAACATTCCACCAACCATCGTCGTACCAAACCCCGCCATTCATATGGGTGCGAGATTCCTAACACCCAATTTCCTTTTTACCCACACATTCACAATCCACATATCGGATGAGGGCGCTATAGTCCTCAAATGGAACCTAACCCCAACCCGCGACCAAGCTACGAGAACACGGGACACGTTTATCTGGCGGTGCAACAAGCAATGTAAATCTTGAGGCATTCATGGATCCTGATCTCATTCACTATGAGCAACCATCAACCCATGATCAGGTCCCATCGACGCAACAACAGTCGGATCCAGAACCTCGCATCGACGAGTTAGAGAGACGCGCGTGGAATGGTGGTCATCGAGTCCCGGTCGCCGTGAATAAACTTATGTAATCGCTTTTTAAAAATTTATAATACAAGATTTATTTCACAACATTGTCGTGCACTTTAATTTAAATTGATTTTTTTTTATAAAAAAATTAGCCCTATGATCGGTGGTTTTTACACAGTTATTTAGCATTGAGTTTCGTTATCGTTTCTTTTATTTGTCTAGTGTTATATGTCTTTTATCGCATTTACGCTTTGGTTATGTGTTTAAGTGTTTTCGGGGGAAGAATGAAACGAACAAATCGGGACAAAAGAAGTGCAAAAATCGAATATTGGAGGCTACAGAGGAATCAACACGGGCACCGTGTGAATCAACACGGCCCGTGTTGAAAAGCCGATGGAAAGTGAAAATTAGCCCAAGTCGGTGGATCAACACGGCACCGTGTTCATCAACACGACCCGTGTTGATTGACCGGAGAGTTCCTTGGATTTTGAAGACCAACACGGGCACCGTGTTAATCAACAACCCGTGTTGATGGACGCGGAGGAAACTTTATTTTTGAGTTTTGGATCTCTTCTTTGTCATTAAGGGTATTTTGGACTTTGGCTAATATTGGGATGTGGTGAGACTATTAGAAGGAATTTTAGGAAAAGAGAAGGCACTTTTGAAATTAGGGAAAAATATCACGAGAGGAAGAGAGCGATAAAGAGGTCGGAGACGGCGAGATTCAAGGGCAGCCACCATTGAAGATCAAAGTCATCATAATTCTTTGTAATGTTTAACTCTCATTTGTTGTTTTCTTCTAATATTATGAGAGGCTAAACCCCCCAATGCTAGGGGGGTGGTCCTGGTTTGATGATTGTATGAATTCTGATTCTTGATTTCCTTAATGCATGTTTATCTATTTCAATTTATTGTGTGGTGTTCTTATGAGTATGTATCGGACAAATATATGTATACCTATGACTAACAATTGGCGGGTGTTAGGGTTTCTACAATTAGGTTATTATGAGTCTCACCTAGGACTAGGAACTCTTTTTAATCACTTGAATTCTCGATATCGTTATGGTTAAAACTAAGAGTTGTTCGAATGGACATTTGAATAAGGATTAGGGTTTTAATAGTGTCTTCATTAAGGACTTAAGGAAGAACAATCTAGAGATAGGTAATTGATAGTTTTCATATGCAATGAGGAAATCGGATTCAGTCGTAGTTTTGTTAAATCAACCACTCACCTAGCATCATTCTCATTATATTTCATCGGTCATCACTTGTTACAAGCGTAATTGAAACTTTTAAAATCAACCCAACCATTGTTTTGTTCAATTATATTAAGAGCACGAATAGGTATTTACTCCGCAGTCCTCGAGATCGATACTTGGGGAAACTCATTATAACTACATCGGCTAAAATAGTACACTTGCTATTTTTCCGATCAAGTTTTAAGCGCCGTTGGGCCAAAATCTTGACTTACTCTTAATTTGTTTGAAATTTTATTGCTGCAATTAAAAATTTTCTTTTCATTTGTTTATTTATTTTCTTTTACATTGTATTAGAACTAATATCGTGTCTAATATTTGTATGCGGTGAGAATATCTTTGATGCGAAATAGAGAACCCTTGGCTCGTGTAGCAAAGCAAGCAAGGCCGAGGAAGAAGATAAGAATTCAACACACCGCTCGAGTCGAAGACGAACCAATGAATCCACCTCAAGAGAGATTGCTGGGGATTATGGAGGGACAAATGCACGGGGAAGAATGACCATCGTCAACCAACCCGTTAATGTTCCTAATTTTCAACTCCACCCGAGCACCATCACGCATTGGAGAAGAGATCCTTTTCGGAAGGGTTAATGAAGATGCTAACAAGCATTTGCGATTCGACTATGAGCACCACTCTAAAGATAGATAAAGAACGAAAAGTTGCGAATGTTTCCGTTCACCTTGGCGGATGAAGCGGAGGAGTTTATTCTCTTCCAGAGTAGCATTACATCTTGGGAAGATATGGAACAGCATTCCTCAATGAGTATTTTCCAACATCCGTGTTCATGAGGAAAAGATATGAGATCTTGAATTTCAAGCAAAAGGAGGGTGAATCGTTAGGAGACTCTTTTAAGAGATTTAAAAGACTCTTGGTGGCATGTCCTACTCATAACTTGGATCGGAGCGATGCGATGTTTGTGAATGGTCCGAGAATCAAAAGAAGCAACTCATTGACACACGGTGGTGGCTCATCCAACTTCTCAAAGACCATCTAAGATTATTGAAGCTATAGCGCAAATGAGCATCCGAATTATATGACTGCAAGCAAACCGAGGAGTGGTTGATTTGAAGTTCAAGTAAATAAACAACTCAAAAAGGAAGCGATAGCAGAAGTGGAGAAAAAGCTTAAAGCTATGAACATGGGCACTCAACGGTGTACGGTTAAAATGTGGTTTGTGACATTTGTAGTGGACCGCACATGACCGCACAATGTCCGCAACAAACAAATTGAGGAGATAAAATTTGAGGCGAATAATCCTTATTCTAACACCTATAACCCAGGTGGAAGAATCATCCGAACTTTGCTTGGAAAGATCAACAACAAGCTCCTCGAAGGCAGTGGGAAGTGGCCTTTGAAAAATGGCTCACACTTCCCAATTCAAGAAGAACACGAAGCAATCACGGAACACCACAGTGCGATTAAAAATTTGGAGGTTCAAATGGGGCAAATTGTGCAACAAGTAGCAATGCAAGCACAAGGCAATCCGAAGAACCATGAGAATGTGAATGCTGTCACAACGAGGGGTGAAAATGTTTCCAAAGAAAGAGAAGATGAGGTAAAAGTTGATGATGAACTTATAGAAGTGGATTTAGAAGTGAGAGAGAACAAGAGGAAAAAGGAAGAAGTGGCGCTACCGGTGAAGCCATCTGAAGAAAAGAGTAAACACTGATTAGGCTTCCATATCCTCACGAGTGGCAAAGAAGGACGAAAAAAAGAAAGAGTTCGATAAATTTGTCAAATTGTTCAAGAAGCTAGAGATCAACATACCTTTGTTTGAAGCACTCGAGAAAATGCCTTTGTACACGAAATTCATGAAGGAGATCCTATCAAAAAAGCGGCCAGCGGATGATGAACATGGACTCGTTGATGAAAAGTTGTGTGCAATCGCACCGAGAAAAATACCATCAGCGAAGGATCACGGATCGGTGGCAATACCATGCACCATAAAAGATAAAACCTTCAAAAGGGTTCTAATTGATTACGCTCTAGTGTGAGTTTAATGCCATTATCAATTTTCAAGAGGCTTGGCATTGAAAAGATAAGCGGAGTGGAACAAAATTAAAATTTCTTGATCACACCATCAAGAAGTCTTATGGGATAGCGAAGATGTGTTGATCGAGATTGAAAAATTTGCTTTTCCGTGGATTTCGGATCATGGACATACACGAAGATGAAGAGACCCGATCATTCTTGGTCGACCTTTTTTATTGACTAGCAGGTGCAAATTTGATATTGAGACAGGTCATCTAACGCTAAAGTATTTTGAAGAGGAGATAACCATGAAGGTGTTTGAGGTCCAGGAACAAGGTGCAGGTGAAAATAATAAATTTTCTGTTGGTCTGGTCAAAATTGAGGGAGAAAGCAAAATTTCAAATTCACTCCCTGAAGAAGTCTCAGGAAGAATCTCTCAGGTGGCATCAATTAAAGTTCCCAAGTTCAGTCAAGAAGCCAAGCAGGGAAAGAATAAGGTAAACAAAGGTGAGGAGATTAAAGTTGGAAGTAACGTGAATCACGCAGTGGTTCGGGCTCTTGAGGGGGTTGAATTTTGGGCTGCGGAAAGTACAAGGACCAAGGTGTGGAAGAGAAAGTACCCCCCGTAAGTGGATGACCCGTCGAGCCATGCGACGTTAACGGCTACGTGGGAGGCAACCCGTTTTCATAACTTAGTTTTCCTTTGTGTTTTGTTTGCGGGTAAAAAGGGATCCTATCTTCAAAAGTAGCAACGGTGTTGCATCACCCTTTGTGAGTCACTTCTCTTGAGTTTGATCGAAACATTGAGGTCAATGTTTAGTTCAAGTTTGGGGGAGGTTTTATTGCTTTATTGCTTTGTTTGATTTTTGTTAAGTTGATGATAAATGCTGTGTAATAACACTAGTAGAAATTCTCCCAAATCTTCCGAGTTCTTGACCAAAATTTTGTTTTGTTTTACAAGAGCTTGTATTTCAACAAAGGTCGGGGTTGATATTGTGTGAGATCGGGGATGATTGTTTGAAGGTAGGAAAGTCGGAATAATGTGACATTGATACGAATCCAACGTGTCGATTGCTAAAGTGCTTAAGGTAAGTACTCCTTGAATAGTTTATCTACGATCGCATAATTTTGATTCACATGCGGTATGATTGGTTGAGAATCAAATAAAATGGCGATGGATGATGAAAAGACGGTAAAAGGCAACCAGCCCGCTAAGTTGGGTAGCCCTCACAGGTTATTCACCCAAAGGGGTTGATCCCCGTCCGATCCAAAAAAATAACCAAAAGGTTTGAAAATTTCATCGATATTAGAAAATGGCAAATGTTGTTCGTTTGGTGCCTAAATAAGTGAAGTTCTTGGCTAGTCATATGCATGTGATGATTATCATAATTGCCTTAATCGATTGTGCGAATGAAAGAGGAGGAAAAGCGGAAGAGAGTATTTAAGTCGAAGCATAGTTGGAAGGTTTTAGTGTCATGTGAATGTTGCGCACTACTACGAGTAAGAAGCGAACTCGCGCATATGAGTACCGATGCTTGAATTTTCATTACATTAATCGTCGCTTGAGGTCAAGCAACAGTTTAAGTTTGGGGGAATTTGATCGGTGGTTTTTACACAGTTATTTAGCATTGAGTTTCGTTATCGTTTCTTTTATTTGTCTAGTGTTATATGTCTTTTATCGCATTTTACGCTTTGGTTATGTGTTTAAGTGTTTTCAGGGATAGAAGAATGAAACAGAACAAATCGGGACAAAAGAAGTGCAAAAATTAGAATATTGGAGGCTACAGAGGAATCAACACGGGCACCCGTGTGAATCAACACGGCCCGTGTTGAAAAGCCAGTGGAAAGTGAAAATTAGCCCAAGTCAGTGGATCAACACGGGCACCCGTGTTCATCAACACGGCCCGTGTTGATTGACCTGGAGAGTTCCCTTGGATTTTGAAGACCAACACGGGCACCCGTGTTAATCAACACGGCCCGTGTTGATGGACGCGGGAGGAAACTTTATTTTTTGAGTTTTGGATCTCTTCTTTGTCATTAAGGATATTTTGGACTTTGGCTAATATTGGGATGGGACTGAGACTATTAGAAGGAATTTTAGGAAAAAGAAGGCACTTTTGAAATTAGGGAAAAATATCACAGAAAGAAGCGACAAAGAGGAAAGACGGCGAGATTCAAGGCAGCCACCATTGAAGATCAAAGTCATCATAATTCTTTGTAATGTTTAACTCTCATGAGAATAATGAAGGCTAAACCCCCTAGGTTTGATGATTGTATGAATTCGATTCTTGATTTCCTTAATGCATGTTTATCTATTTCAATTTAATTGTGTGGTGTTCTTATGAGTATGTATCGGACAAATACATGTATACCTATGACTAACAATTGGCGCTGTGATTGTTAGGGTTTCTACACAATTAGGTTATTATGAGTCTCACCTAGGACTAGGAACTCTTTTAATCACTTGAATTCTCGATATCGTTATGGTTAAAACTAAGAGTTGTTCGAATGGACATTTGAATAAGGATTAGGGTTTTAATAGTGTCTTCATTAAGGACTTAAGGAAGAACAATCTAGAGATAGGTAATTGATAGTTTTCATATGCAATGAGGAAATCGGATTCGTCGTAGTTTTGTTAAATCAACCACTCACCCTAGCATCATTCTCATTATATTTCATCACCATCACTTGTTACAAGCGTAATTGAAACTTTTAAAATCAACCCAACCATTGTTTTGTTCAATTAAATTAAGAGCACGAATAGGTATTTACTCCCAATCCTCGAGATCGATACTTGGGAAACTCATTATAACTACATCGACTAAAATAGTACACTTGCTATTTTTTCCGCGCCATCTCGGATGGCTTTTCCCATGTTTTACACATAGAGCCATCCGAGATGGCTTTTAGGGCAAAAAAATGAGAGGAGGCGCCATCCTGGCTGGCTCCTGCTTCTAAAAATCAGTGCAGGAGCCATCTGAGATGGCTCCTGCTTGTAATTTACACCTGAAAGTTGGTTATTTGCGTAAATTTTTTCAAAAGTTGGTTATTTTTGTATTTTCTTTAAAAAAATTGGTTATTCCAAAAAAAAAATCACAATAATCCTTATTCATTTAGTATTCAATAATAAGATCAAAATAGAAGAATTATTGTGTATATCTTAATATTAAAATGTCAAAATATCAAATACACAATATCAAAATGTCAATATCAATCCTACAACAAACCATAATACAAAATGTCAATTATCAAAACACAAAGTAAAAGACAACTATTCAGTATATTTGGAGTATGTATTCCCTCTCTGCCACCTATAATGGCGCACATGTCATGTCTCTATTAAAATGACAAGTAGTGCAACCACCTAAGTAGTGTCTTCCTCAAATTCGCCCCTACATATGATCTCTCTCTCAATAGCCACAATGCGAGGATATATCAGTAACACATCAACGACATGGTCTGCCCTTGTCTTCTATGTATCTGGAATCATGTAAATATGTTACACTCCATAAAACCATTAGATGTAGTTATATATCGTACTCCATGGACGAGGAGGTGACACACGACGTACATCCTCTAAGACCAAATGATCATAGAACTTCACAAATATCTCATCAACATCCCAGAGGATGATAGTGGCAGGAGCAACAACACTGGAGTCTCTAAGTATACATTACATATATTTGATCTACTGTAGGATTCACTTAGGTAGATGGGAGTACAAAGTTGAGATTCTCATGCTAACCATATAGAGTACAAGGATATCACCTTCAAAGTTCGTGCCTCACGATGATTGACGTATGCAGGGTCGACCTGAATATTCCCGAGACCATATTCTAACTTTAAAATATGTTTTTTCATACCAATAATAAAATAATTGGTTAATAGCTATTTACCCCCTGAAATATAGGCGAAATTTGATTTATCCCCTTTAAAAATATTTTTTAATTACCCCCTATAATTTTTGGGAACCCCTTAAGCGTTTAAAAACCAGGGTGGTAAATAAAAACAAATAATTTTACAGGAGAGTAATTTTTACACATAGGAGACAAAAGACTTAGAGTTTTAACATTTTAAGGGGGTGATCAACCATTTTTTTTAAAAGGGATAAATCAAAATTCGCCTATATTGCAGGAAGTAAATAGCTATTAACCCTAAAATAATTATTATTATTCGTATATTATTAAAATATTGAATAATATGTATTTTAAAAATTAATATAATCTTCTATAAAATATTATAGATTAAATCATAGACAAATATTTGGTGTCATAATCTCTTAAAAATACACAAAAATTATATCTAGAGTTTGATTAAGATTTTAAAATATTATTAAAATTTTGTATTATCAAAAATGATTCAATGAGATTCTTTTGAAAATATTAGAAGTCATTTTTAATTATCTTTTATAAATTAAATAATAACTTTGACATCTAATTACCTAAATAGTTATAATTAAAGCTTTTAATATAAATGTATTTTTTTAAAATGATATATCTCAAAAATAATATTTTTTATTAAAAATTATTTAAAATAATATTAAATTTAAATAATATTTTAAAATCTTAAATACCATAAAAGAATAATAAATGTCTTGAAATAATATTAAAATAAACTACATTTTATTTATTATAGAATCACGAACTTATAACAGATAATTTTAAATAAATAATAAAAACTATAAATTACTATGTAGGTCATTTTGATCCCATTTTAAATCACAAATAAATAAATTGTCAAAAAAATCAACTACCAAAAATCGAACAGAGGATATGATGGTTATCTCTTAACCTAGAAATAGTTACACATCCGTTAGGGGGAAGGATTTGCTGACTTTTGGGCGGAAAAAGTTCGTAACTTTCACTTAATCTCATCCTTTGGATTAAATAATTGGTTTGGATCATATTTAATATTTTATTTTATTTTAAAGTAATATTTAATACCAAAACAAATAGAATGTACTAAAAATATCCATTTCACTTTTCACTGTTTTTTTCCAGGAAAGGGAACAAAATAGTGTCATCTTTTTCTTCTTTGCTAATATTGAATCGGACCACCATCGTGACTTGTTTGCCGCCGTCAGTTCGTCGTCGTTGTGACTGTCTCCTATCTCTTCTTGAGTTCGTTTAGTTTTTTTTCTTCATTTATATATTTGAACTCTATTGTTGAACAAAATAATAAAATTTAGGATTTGAATAAAACTATAGTTTAAGAATGTTTAAGAAATGTTTTTGGAACAAAAAAACTTAAATTTGTTAGGTCTTTAATTTTATTTGATTGTGAGTATGTGATAAAATGGTAGAAAATTTTGATTATCCTCTGTCATATTTAATACAGAGTTATGGGCTTTTCATTTTAGTTAAATAGGAATATTTTTACTAAACAATAATGGTTAGAATTTTTCTTGCTCTGGAACTTATGTTTTATGCCAAACAATGGAAACTAGAAGAATATTGATCAATAATTTAAGTATATGTTTAATTGAAATTTCTAAATATATTTCATTCATTTAATTATTTTATTCAATTGTCATTTGGATAAATTGATCAAACATGACATCTTCAAGTGTTGATTGAAAGCCAATGATTGGAATGAAATTTGATGATATAGAAGATGCTTATCAATTTTGGCTCGCTTATAGTGGACATATTGGCTTCGGAGTTAGGAAACGTTATACTAACAAGAATAAGGATGAGACTATATCCTCATGTAGGTTTGTTTGTTCTAAGGAAGGGCTACAAAAGATAAAGAAAACAAATGCTTTTGTTAGTACTCCAAGAGCTGAGACTAGAACAGATTGTAAAGCAATAATGTCACTTGGTTGTAAGAATGAAAAATTTGTCATTAATGAATTTTTAGAGGACCACAATCATCCTCTACAACTTCCAGAGACAACACACATGCTTGCATCACATAGAAAGATAACCGAAGTACAAGCAAATGAGATTGATTTGGATGATGACTCTGGATTAAGGCAGAAGTCAATATTTCAACATCTGAGCACACGTGCAGGTCATAGATCTAATGTTGAATTTACACGAGTGGATGTTAAAAATTACATCAATGCAAGAAGACAAAGAAGTATGGTGTACGGTGAGGCTAGATGCATTTCACAATATTTTCAACGACAATTGCTTGAGAATCCGTCTTTCTTTCATGCATATCAGATGGATATAGAAGAACAAATCACCAATATATTTTGGTGTGATGCAAATACGATTTTGGATTATGGGTATTTTGGTGACGTTGTATCATTTGACACTACATATTGCACTAATTATGCAAATAGACCCCTTGCTTTGTTTTCTGGTTTCAACCACTATAGGGGTTCAATCATTTTTGGTGCTGCCCTATTTTATGATGAGACAATTGAGTCATTTAAGTGGTTATTTCATACATTCTTAAAAGCACACAACAACAAAAAACCAAGGACCGTCTTCACTAACCAAGATCAAGCAATGGCCAGGGCACTTGCTGAAGTAATGCCCGAGACTCATCATGGTTTATGCACTTGCCACTTGTCGCAAAATGGAATTAAGCACCTTGGAAACTTGATGAAGGGAGGAAATTATTTTTTGAGAGATTTCAAAAAATGCATGTATGATATAGACATTGAAGAAGATTTTGAAACAACATGGGTCAACTTGATAACGAGTATAATGTTCATGAAAATAACTGGATCAAATCGATTTATGCTATTAAAAAAAAGGGCATCATGTTATATGAATGAAGCATTTACACTTGGTATGCGAAGTGCCCAAGTTAGCGAAAGTTTGAATGCATACTTGTATGAAACCAAATGTTGATATAATGCAATTCTTCAAACATTTTGAAATAGTTGTTGAGGAGAAGAGAGAAAATGAACTGAGTTGTGAGTATGAGTCCTCACATAAGCTTGCAAGAATGATATATGAATTGTCACCAATACTAATACAAATGGGAAAAGTGTACACACACAATGTATTTGAGTTGTTTCAAAATAAATTTAAATTATTTTTAGCTTTATCAATATCAGAGTGAAATGAGTTCCATTCTTTATGTGAATATGTCATTATTAAGGACAACATTGAAAGATCTTGGAGAGTGTCATTTGATCGTGCTTCTACAACTATTATTTGTAGTTGTAAAAAGTTTGAGACATTTGGCATACTTTGCTCTCATGCATTGAAAGTGTTTGAAGCAAATGATGTTAAAGTTATTCCTGAAAAGTATATCTTAAAAAGGTGGACAAGAGAAGTTCGTTGTGGTGTTGTGCAAAATTTTAAGGGAAAAGAAGTTGAATAAGATCCAATGTTATCTAGAACACGGAAATTTCGACAACTTGTCTCGAAATTCATAAAGATGGCGACCGATGCATCATCAGTTGATGAGGACCTCGAGATTGTGGAGGATAGTGTAAATGTCACGAGTAAGAAAATATATGAACATCGTTCACAAGGCGGCAAGGGAAATGATTTTCATAATGATGATAACCCAACATTTCCAATTTATGATGATGTACAACCAAAAGGATTCAAGAAACGAGTTGACTTAAAGAGAAAATTAAAGAAGCGACTAAAGAGTTGGGTTGAATAACAAGGCACTAGAAAAAAAAAGAGCTCCACCTAAAGGGACACAACATAGTCAGGTATCTCAAATATATAAACTGCTTTAACTTTACATGTACTATCTATTATATTAATTTCACATAATCATTTTAGGACAAATAATTATCAAGCCATATAGTTCGTGAAGTATCTTGCTCAGCACCTCCATATAGTTTCACAACGGATATCCATTTGTTTACTTATCATGATATTAATCTTTATTATTATGTAGGTGCCACTTAATGAGACTGACATTGCAGCGTTAGACTAATTGGAGCTGATAAACCATTAATTTTTTGGAGTTACTAAATTTTTGTACAACTGATATTTTGTGAAAGTTGTTCCACTACTATTGTTATGGCATTATGATATTTTGTGAAAGTTGTCCACTGTTACTGTTATGATTTTGTAAGTATGTTGAAAGTTATCCTCATGTGCTACTGCTAATGCACTAGTAAATATTTTTTGTGATATTTTTGTAAGTATGTTGAAAGTTATCCTACTACTACTACACTAGTAAACAAATATGTTGAAAGCTCTCCTCTTACTATTACTGTTAATGCACTTAATAAGTATGTTGAGAGTTATGTTGAACTATATCACTGTCGTATGTTATTGTTATGGTGTTAATGCACTACTAATAAGTATGATAAAAACTATTTAAAATTTATGTTCAAACATAATTGAGTAAATTGCTTGAGAAAAAGTTATGTTAAAATCTATTTGTCTATTTGAGTGTTGAATACTTTTATTTGACAGTAGGATGAGTGAGTAAATATCTTGAGAACATATAGATGTAATTGTAATAAGAAAACTTCAATTCATTAATTAAAAAAACTGTTACAGTATTGTATTGAAATAGAGAACTATGTGTCAATTATACAACTTGTAAATTACATATCAATTCTACAATTTTCTGTCACTAATAATAAATTATATCCAAACAACTTCAATTTTTTTATTAATCGGTCTTTATAGCCCCTTGTTTTATTTTGTGCAGCTCCTCTTGTTTTATTTTATGCAGTTTGGTCTTCATAGCTTCTTATTTTACTTTTTACAACTCCATTGTCAATAGCTGCAATACACATAAAAACACCATTTCTCCCACATAAAATCACCATCACTAATCGAAAGGAAAAACCAAAATCAACACAAAGTGAAACAACAACAAAATTAATATTTAGTTAAAATCAAAATCGACACAACTTGAAACAATAAGAAAGGTGCAGTGACAAAAATTAGTGTTCTAATTAAAATCTAAATCAACACAAGTTGAATGAAAAAGATAGGTTTAGGCAAAATGAACAAAAATTTGAAACACCAAGAGATTAAAGGACAGCGACGGAAAATCGATGCAGTGAAAAAACGTGGCAGCATGAAGAATTGTTGGAAGATAACTGGAGTTGGCGATGGTTTTTTAGTGGGTAGAGGAAAGAGAAGAATTGGGAAATAAAAGTGGGAAGAGAAGAATGGGAAACAGTGAATTTGAGACTGATGTGTTTTTTTAAAGTAATTAATAATAATACGTGGCATGATCTATGACACATGATTTATCAAATGGATGATATGAAATCAATGTTATGTAACTTTCCCTCCTTAAAGGTAGCTAATCCGGATCCTCCTTTAGGCCATTAGTGCATTTAAAACTGACGCAAAATAAAATATATTTATTATATACATAATTATATTTCTAATTAAGCCAACATATAATTTTGAGACCAAAAATATTTGAGATCATGTGCGGTGGCTCATGTCGCACACTCACATGACTCATTTTGGACGTATGAAATAAAGATAATATCATCTTGCATAATACAATCAAGTCAGAATATCTCGATCATCTAATTCCCTCTAAGTTAGATGATCTAGCATGCAAATGAAAAAAATTTAGAATGGTCTTCCACATATGCCCAGTTGGAGAGACGTGAAAAATGTTGGTGGATCCATACTTAAAAATGGTTCAGATGAAAAAAAAATAGTATCAATGTAGCACAAGTATTATGAAATTAATATCAGCAAGGGTGCCAAATAAAATTACCATACATATACAATTGTTTTCTGTCAACTATCTTGTCCTCCATAAACTACATTCAGTTAACTAGGAGTAGAGGTACACCAAACAATAAGCCCCCAATTATACTCATAAATCTTCTCTAAGTCAAACGAAGTATCTAAGGTAGATAACATCAACATCAATCAAATTTTTTCCACAAATATGACGTATCAACCAAAACCATGAGGTATAATCTCAATTCACATGCTTTATGATATGCAGCCCCATGGATCATCACCATTAGCACCCACATTTATAGACACGTGATTTTCATACAAATCCACCAAACATAAAATTTAGAATTATATCCTCTAATTGAACTTTTCTCGGGTCAACTCCCAAATAAGTTATTATCATGTCAATGACATTAGGTCTACTGGTTCTGGAGTGGTTTAATAGTCTTCCCATGATCGAAAGATATAGGAGACATAATACATCATCAAGTGTGACGGGAATCTCACTAATAATAAGAAGAAATGAGGACGTCTTTGCATACGATCTCTCCACAAAAGGCAGTGATAAATCATGGTTATAACCATATTCAGTCCTACATAAATTTTGCATCCTAGATAGCTGCAAGATATCCTAAAACCATGGTTCATTAGGCTGAATCATCTTTGTAACCTTTCTATCGTGGTTGATACATTCTAACTATCATAATACTGAAATAAATACATCATTGTCAATTATTTCAAATAATATAACACATAAGTTTAAAATAATAATTAAAGATTTATGTTACACGTGCCTAACAGCTTGATCTGAATATAAATAAAGTAGTGAAAGGTCTAAGGGCCTTCTAGAAAATCATTAGGTACAACAACATCTATGGCAGAAAGGGCACGTGAATCCGAGAAGATGGTGATGGAGACAGATAAACCCGAGAAACCAATGCTTCATCATTGAATTAAGTTTCTCCACCAATGGACCACGAGGGTCTAGCTTTCTCCATGTGAATAACAACATGTTAGGACACTCTACCATGTGTCATTCTTTATTCGTTCTCAGATGATTTTTCTATAATAAAACAAGAAAAATAATGTCATAAACTAAAGAAGACACTTCCAAACTGGACCAAAAACAAAAAAAAAGTTAAATATGAATTTTGTTATCTGGACTAAGGGTCAGAATTCTGAAATACAGGTTGCACATAACTAACAAAGATGAAGCAGAGAAACATAACACAAATTCTAAGCTATTGCGTTCAAAATTTCAAAGCAAGATAGTTATGGACAATTAAACATGACAAATATTTCATTTAACCTAATATATCATATCTAAAAACTATTTAGGTAAGGCATGCATGTCAAATAAAAAACGGAAATGAAATGATTAACTTACCAAATATTTGTTATGTTTGATCTTGGATTGGAAGTATTGTGGTGAAGTAGAACTTCAAAGACGTGTTAAGCTTTAATACAATGAAGTAGAAGTTTTGAGAATGCCTAAAAAAGGATGGATTGAGAATATGCTCTTGTTTGCTCTATTTTTGCTCTATTTGTTAAAATGAAAAAGGGAAGGGAGAGGGAAAGTCCCAAATACTTAAATACAAGATTTCAGACGCCAATCTCTATAAGAGTTTCAAAAATTGGAATTAAAATGGGTTTTAAAATGCGTGGTTTTGAGATTGGGCATATGTGTTGTATTTTGAGGCGCACCCGAAGTTCAATCTTTATAATTGAATATTTCAGATTCCAAAGTTCATATTATTTTTAACATTTAACTTGGCAAGTTCCAGAGAGAGATTGTTGTGTATTTAGTGCGTCCGAATTCTAAGGATATTTTTAGAATTTCACTGAGGTGTGTGAATAAGTCATGGGATGTATTGAAAAATCCCATTGCACTACATTGCGTCTTTTGTAAAAATAGGTTAAAGGAGTTTGTGTCAATGTTAATAGAGTGCAATCCAAAAAACTATTTAAATTATGTTATATTTTTGTTTTGTTTTTTGGTATAAAAAAATAATTATGGCGTAAAGAAGCAACCCAACAATTGTCTTGTTAAGTTGTTGTAGTTTATAGTTGTACAAAAACATCTCAGTGTAGTGAATAAAAGTTGGATCCTGTGACATATCACTTATTTTCACCTCTACAAAGGTGAAATTCTAGCCATTAGCTTTATAAATAAATAAATACAAACAACCTAACAAGAACCCATCAATATTTTTGAGATTATAAAAACAATAATAGTTAACAACAATGTATTTATTTAACAAAAAAATACACCATCAAGAACATACCGCAATATAACATATATCTTAGATAGACTTATGGATCCCCCTTTATCCATGTCAATTAAGCATCATACAAGAATATATTTCACCAATATTGGACATTATGCAAACAATGATTGAACAAAACAAAAACATTAACATTAACATAAAATGAATTTCACTACTATAAGATTCTCTTACGCTTTCATTGATTTTGGATCCTACACTGTTCATGAACCCTTTCATTCAACCTTTGATTTATGATTTGGTATTTAAAATTTAGTTTCTGATTTGAGATGTACAGTTCGATTTCTAGGTCACTTCTTCGTTCATCCCCCCTTGAATACTAATTCTGTTTAAGTGAATATTTGTTTTAAAAATAATAATTATATGTTAAAAGATAAATTTAAATAAAATGGAAAAAGCTTACCCAATTGACAATACACACCAAATTAATTGAGTAAGCTATTAAAAAACTGACACATCATTGCTTTTCGAGCAAAAATAGAAAATGTGAACGAAACTATTTTAAAATAAAATGAGGAATTAATTTTGTGAATGAACTAAAATGAGAGTTTTATCAATTTTTTATTTTAAAGAATGAATATGTTTGACACTTTATATTTTCCTTTGCCTTAAATTCACTTTTGATCTTTCTATTTTAATTTTTTTTATAAAATTTTAGCCTCCCTATTTTAAAACACAATATTTCGGTCATATTTAACAATTTCTGAGATTTTGGTGCCTCCTTCAATTTTGAATACTTGACATGTTCATTTTTAAGGGTGATAAAACACAAGAAAGGGGAGGGTTGAATTCAATTTTCTAAATAAGGTTTTTATGAAAAACAATTCGCAAACAAACTTGAAAAACTATGACTAAGGAAAGACAATAAAAGAAACTTTGGTTTATCCATGTTCACCTTTAAATAGGCTACTCATGTCCACCCTCCTCGGGTGATTTTTTCTTCAACAAGGACTTAATCCACTAATCTCAACAGATTATAGATGCACGGGCTACTCTGTTGTACCCCAATTTTTGCCCCTAAGATTCTAAAAAAAAATCATACCATCACATTGCACAAAGATCACGAAGGGTGTCTCTTTTTCTTTCCTATATTTGGGTTTGCCCTTAGAAGATCACCAAGCATCTTGTGAATGTGTTTATTTTTTTGTGTGATGATTGATATTTGGCCAACAATGATATGTGTACACTTTGCTCTCTAAATGTTGTAGGTG
Organism: Vicia sativa; assembly: GCA_021764765.1. Lineage (NCBI taxonomy): Eukaryota > Viridiplantae > Streptophyta > Magnoliopsida > Fabales > Fabaceae > Vicia > Vicia sativa. The sequence goes on along the minus strand of CM038792.1, from coordinate 167,846,484 downwards.
AATGATGCACACGTTTCTTATTCAAGGAGTCCATAGGTTCATTTGTTTATTTTCATGCCTTCTCTCCTCAATTCTCAAAGATTTTTGAAAGAATTGTTTCTCATTGAAGACTTATCTTATCATCTACAATGACCTCTCTTCTTGAGTATATGCTTCATGTTTGAAAAAAATCATCAAATTTGAAGAATTCTCCATTTTATGGCCATCTATCTTGAGATTAGGGTTTTGGACTTCTGAGGACCATATCTTGGTGTTTTTATGAAGTTTGTGAATGATTTCAAAGTCATTTGAGGGTAATATGAATATGCTTTGATTCAAGGAGTTTTATTGATGAGAAGATTGTGTTGGAGGTCTATGATTGCCAACTCTCTAGATTGATGCTTCATCTATCTTGTATGACTTCAAAGGATCATAACTTGGTCATCCATTATCTTCTTGAGATAATTCTTCTTTCACAATGAACTTAAGGACATCTAATACAACTTATTTCAATTGGTATGAAAATAAAATGCTTGAAAATTTTCCTATGAAGTCAAAATATTACAAGTCTTTGATGAATTTCTCAACCTTTGGTCAATCAACTTCAAGTGATCATGTATTGATCATCATTTATCACCTTGAGGTCATTATTTTTGCACAACAATCTTGAAGATATGAATTTTATCTCCATATAAGTTTTGAAGATTGAAAGTGTTTGGAAGTTACTTGGAAAAGTCAAAAAATTATAAGTCATTTCATGATTTTTTATCAACTTCACAAGGCAGTAACTTTCTCAATTTTTGGAATTTTTGGTTGGTTCTTTTTGAAAAATGCTCTTTGAGATATCTACTTCATATCATCTTTGAAAATCAAAAGAAAATTTTGAATGGAGGGTCATGTTTGGATTGAAAACATTACAAGTCATTTTTTGCCAAACTTAGAAATTTTTCTAAGTGTGAAAAAGTGAGTTTATTTTTGGTGATTTCAAATGATCATAACTTTTAGCTCAAGATTCCAAATACTACCTTTCCAAGTGCATTGTAAATTTTGTAATCACAGCTTTCCATAGAGTCCAAGATTACATCATAAAGGTCCTTGAGTGATGAGAACCATGGTTGCAAAGAGGGCATTTTGAAATTGATTTTTTACTTGAAGTCAGATTTTGTTTTCAATAATGTGGCTTCTAATGATCAAATTGATGCTCGTTTTTGACTTAAACATGATTAACAAAGTTGCCAAGTTTGATTAGAGGGATATAACGCATGACTTGGCTGAGTTTTGACAACTTGCAAGTCACACTTTGCTCATGATGCAGGTGTGCACGATTTCAATTAAAATTGTATCATACACCCTCTCTTTTGATCCCATTTACTTCTCTTATAAATAAGCAAATCATTCCACTCAATTCCTCAAGCTTTGATAGCCAGAAAATCGATGCCAAACTCTCTCCAAACCTCACATTTCTGTAACTTCGAATTTATGTTTAAACCACTTCCAGTTTGAAATTAACATTTGATTCTTCTTCCTTGAATCTCACTAAAGCTAACAGAACAAGAATCGTGCCTTGAAGCTCCCTGAGTCGTGTTATCCAAGTCCAATTTTAGAGCTCTAAAAGTGAACTTCTTTCAGGTAGGAATCTCCATCAAATCTATTCAAATGAATGCCTAATTTGTTGTCCTCATCTCCCTGATCCTTATGATCTTCACAATTTATATTTTCATCAAGTATTAACTGAGAATTTCATCAAAATCCTATTCGCTATTATTTGAGTTTTTTTTTCCAATTGTCTCTTCACTCAATTTAAATAATTTTTCACGAGGATGTGGTTGAGATCGTCTTGAAGAGACGAATCCAATGATATCACTCATGTTTATTGATTTTACAGTTTGAGAATCGAGTATGGATGATGGTTGGAGGTTGAAGACGGCCAACGTGTCTGTCTTCAACCAATAAGGGCTTGACATGTAATTTTTTTGAATTAAATTCGGTGTGTTTACAATACCATGCACGTGTGATATGAGCCCTTAGATCTGATTACTTTTATTAGTCTGCATCGATCCAATGCGTGACATCTTTCCTTGTTTTATTTTTTAAATTTAATTTTAATTCCTGATCCGATGTGAAAACCAAGGAGGTCCATATCAAGCACATCACGTGTGATCCTTTGGATCTGATTACTCACGCATTTTGACTATGATCAGATGGTCTATATTTTTTTGGCTTTTATTTTATTTTCTGATTTTATATTTTAAATGTTTTAAACTTCAAAAAATCATATAAAATTCATTTTTGACTAAAAAATTATGAAAAAGTTCACAAAAATATTTTCAAATATTATCTTTCTGATTTTTATTTTTTTCATACTTTTATTTACAGATTTGATATTTTTTATGATTTTTCTCTTTCATTTGATGTTTTTAATTGTTTAAAAATACTTTTTGATATTTTAAAATTCTGGAACTTTTTTGGAAGGATCCAATGGTCATTTGACAAATATTGGTGACCTCATTTTATTTTTTATTTCTGACTTTGCTATTTTTGGTTTATTTCACCTTTTATTTTATTTTCTAAAAATATTTTCGAACTTTAAAAAATTTCTAAAAAATTTGTCAACACTTTTTTACCTCAGTTTGACTTAGGTAATTTTCTTGGAATTTTATTTTGATGAAAAGAAATACTATTTATGTATGTCATCAATAAAGTTTAATTAATTAACCTAATTTCAAAATTACTTTTAATCCTTTTTTATTGATTTTACTTTCATTTTATTTTCCTGACTTTTGAATTTATTTCGGAGTCACAAATTTCCTCGACATCAATGGAATTTTGGTGTTGATAGGTTTCTTGACCAAATCCACCAAGAAAGTTGATTGATTTTGATGAAGTTAGACCGAATAAATTCATCTGATGCAAAATAAATTTGGAAATTATTTCTTCTTCTCCATCTTTTTTTCTTCTTTTGTCCCGATTCAGAAAGAGTGATCAATTGGTGGCATGAACTTTAATGTTCAAACATAAGCCTCAAAAGATGACTTGGACTTTGATCTTGGTTCAACACCTGTGGCGCTTGTCGTGTTGATTTCTAATCAAGCTTCTGGAAAGTTTCCACTAACCTTGTCCATTTGAAATTCTCAATCATCTTTGATCAAGTGATGTAATAATTTCAAAACCGGTGATATACTTGACAAAAAGAAATTGAAACTTGTCGTGTAGTCGCATTGATTATATCAAGCTTCTGGCTAGTCTTCATGCACAAGTTTCAAGATGGTCACCTTGCTGACAACTAATTACTAACAATTTGATGATATATTTGACAAGTTTCAAGATGGTCATCTTGCTAACCTTTATTAATTGCTTTTTATTTTCCGCTCTTTACTTTCATGCTCTTTATTTATATGCACTTTAATTTTAACATTTACATTTCATGTCATTTTTCCTTTGCTCACTTGAGCACTTTATTTTCTTGTCTTTTTGAATTTGCTGACTTGAGCTTTGTTTTCCTTTTCCAAAATACTTAATAAATCAACTTAAACATAAAAGACTTTTAATTGGACTTGGTTACTATCCTTGTGCTTGGAGCTTGATCTTTGGACTTAGGATTAGGATTCCTACCTCAGCTTGGATATTTATGTGCCCCTTGGTGTTATTCTATTTTGTCTGGTTATTATATTTGTATGCAGGTTATTTCGTTATACTCGATTAAGAGTGGATTTCATCTAAATACAACCGTTTACTCTTCCCGTTTCTTTTCTTGAGACATGAGTTCATCCGAGGCATTGACTTATCTGAAGCTTGGTTTTTTTGTCTGGTTATTTATTGCTTATGTGATAATCCAAAGGATGGGATTTGGTATTGGATCTTGATGTCAAATACTAGTTTTCTCACCCGGTTAGATCTTTCTTTACTCTTACCTTTTAATTTATGCACTTAGGTTAGACTCTTCATCTACTCCCCATTCTTTAATTTTCAAAATCTTTCCTCTTTTTCAAAGGATTTTTGTTTTCAAAACTCGAACCGCTTTCATAAAAAAACTTGGACTTAGGTCCATGGATTTTCAAACTTCTTTTCTTAATAAACTTTCAATTCCCTTAATAATACTTTGGTTCTTCTATTTATAATACTAAACAACACCTAACCTCATTAAAATTTTTTGAGCCCTTTGTGGCTTTTCTAATAAACATTTTCTTAAAATCAACCAACACACAACTTTAGTCTTTTTTACCCGAACTACTTGGTTTTGATTTCAACATTGCACATTGTTGGTATGTAGGCCTGGAACTCATTGGAAGTTCTATCAAACCAAAAACTATATAAAAAAATACTTCTTTTCTCCCCCCACCATCCATTTTGCACATATACTCTTTTTTAGCACACATATACAAATTTTCAAAAAGGTTTCTATGGAGTATAGTAGATGTTTTGGGTGCGTAACATCTTCCCTTTGCATAACTACCCCCGGTCCCAGATCTCTGATCTTTTTCTAGGATTTTGTTCGCTCTTTTTTCTAGTCATTTGGATAAAATAAAAGCGCGGTGGTGACTCTTTTGTCATTTTTTGAGTTAAGTCGATTCAATGGCTTATACTTGCAGTTTTTGACGCTACATACCCTTCGGTGATTAACAACAATCTTCTAAGAGTCTATCTGACACATTATCCCTCTCAAGTCTCAGACTACAACCTAGTCACGTGAGGAAATAATCAATTCTTAACATAGTTATAATCAACTATGTTTACAATGTTTGCTTCTAATTAAGTAGATTAACACAACTAGGAAGAACAAAGTCTCTAATACAAATAATGAGCAATAACTCTTTGTATTGAGAACTCTAAGATTAAAACACAAATAATGAGCAACAAATCTTTGTATTGTTTGCACTATAAACTTCGTTGCTAAGTTTCTTAGACTTTATCTTCTAATGATTTACTTCTGCTTAAAGTAGTAAGCTTGGAAGATAACTCTTGATCTTGTCTTTGTCTTCTTTTCTTCTTATTGGATTGTTTCTGATCTGAGGAGTGATAAGGATCCAGAAGATTCTTCTTTGTTGAATTTTCAAAGAATTTCATATGGTTGTATATTGTCTTTAGATATATAAGCAACAAATTATCTGATGTGCAATGTTTTCTTAAGAATGAAAGCTTTTCTAATATTGACTTCTTGATTTTGTCTTTGAATTCTTAATGATCAAATTTCTAAGCTGCATATATAATGTTTGATTTCTAAAGCAACAACTTACATAAGTATACCTGATTTCTCGTTGAATATCTTCATTCTGATCTCTTGATCTTTGTATTGATTCCATTTCTTATGAACATTTAATATTCCTTAGAACTGGTAATATTTATGTAGAAGTGGTCACAATATTTCTTTTGTTGAGTGCAGTGGTCTTTCTGATGATATTTATCTTCTAATAAATATTATTGTTGTTAAGTAGATTAGCTTGAGAAGATATCATCATTGGATCTTGCCTTCTTATGGACTTGAGATATTGATTAGATGTGAGTCCACAAGATATTTTTTCATTTCTTCTGATGTTGAATAAAAGTACATATTCCGTTAAATAATTAAATGATTATGATTTTTAATTATTAATTTAATTGAGATTATAATTTATTAATATATTGGAATTATTGAGATTAATTATGGAATTATTGGAGGTGTGATGAGTAAAGTGAGGGTGTGAGGAGTAAAAGACTCTACTCACATTATTTAATTTATTTTATATATGTTAGAGGAATAAAAGGAATAAAAGAAGGAAAAGAGGAAAAAGAGTTATTTTGGAGAAAACACACATACGTGAAGTTGAGAAGAGGAAAAGGAAGGAAGAAAACCTAAGGTGTCAGAATTCGAAGAACCCACAAGGTAAGGGGTGATTTTGATTAGTTAATTCATATTATCGGTTTAGATATTCAATGGTATGGATCATAGTATGTTAGGGAATCCCGGTTTAGAATGTTAGGGTTCCATAGAATTGTCCCTATTGTGTCGGATTATAGGTTGAAAACAATTAGAGTGTGAGATAATAAAAAGGAATGATGAAATAATGTTGTTTGATGATTTAATGATGCAAATTGGATGTGTTTTGGTGTTTCCCATATAGAAATTCGTATGGGTATGTTTGGGTTTGGTTTAGAGTGGATGAATGCTGTCAAAAGTGCAGAAAATGGGTCTGTAGGTCGTGGGAACCGGTTCCCAGTGGAGAGGAACCGGGTTCCACTGTGAAAATTTATAAAAACTGCTAAAACTGTACTCAGGAACCGGTTCCTGTATATGTCGGAACCGAGTTCCCATACAATTTTCCATAAGCGAGATTTTGAAACTTCTCAGGAACCGGTTCCTGTATATGTAGGAACCGGGTTCTGCTGTTTTTTTTGAAAAATGTCAAACTTTGAAAATTCATAACTTTCAAACCGTAAGTCCGTTTTGAGTGCCGTTTTGGACGTTATTTCTTAAATTTAATGCTCTATTTTATAAAATGAAAAGATTTCCTAAAACTTGAAATTATTTTGAAAATGAGTCGAATTTCCGAAGTAAGTGATTATGGGTTGACGCACATGGGTGTGTATGTAGCAGTGAAACTGTGAGGAATGGATGTATTCGTATTGCGTGAATGAAAAGCATGTTTATGTTGCTAACGATGGTGTGCATGATCGTTGAGATATCATGTTTTTGGTTTTGATTCGGTTTATGATAATCGGGGTGTTCATGATTGTATTGATGCCATGTGTTTTGTTGGTGTTGTATATGCCTGATAGTTGTTGATCTTAGTTGTTGTTGTTGTGGTATATACTGGTGAATAGTCTTACCAATTGAAGGGTAAGTGTTTGGCATATTTATGCTTTGTGATGATTTATTTCATGATAGTTGATGATATCATGTTGTGGTTGATGATGGTTTATGATGTCTGATGTGGTCATAACCTGTGTTGAATGTTGCATGCTGGTGTTGTGCATGCATATGCATTCTTGGTGAAGTTAATTCCCATTGTGTGGAATTTGACTTGTATGGCCGTTAACCGATACCCGGGTGATGGTGGGTGGTTAGGCTGGATTCTTGACTCAGTGGTGTCTGGGCGAATCGATGATTACTGTATCCGGTTGATGAGGGATCAGTGTTGGGTGACTTGGTCACGTGTTGGTACCACATGCATTGTGTCTGCATTTGTGTTTCATGGGATTGTAACATGTTAGGATGTCTTCCAGTGTTGCAATTCTTTTGTTGTCTATTGAATGCATAATGACTTGTATGATTGTGATTGCGTGTTGAATCTGAACTTATGCTAAATAGGTGAAATAATATGCTTGTGATATATTGTTGATTGAGAAGCTTATAATATGTTTTAATTATGAGAAGTCTCACCCTTACTTTAACAATTTCAGATTAAAGTTAGCAGCTCAGGAGTTGGTGAGGATGGCTCTAGAGCTTGTCTTTTAAGTCCGCGTGTCAGTGTCATGCTCTGATTAGGTTGTAACACTGGGGAACGTTTAGTTGAGGAATTAGTTACTATTCAATTGTTTCTTTGAATCTCATTGAGACTAATTATGGTTTATTCAGTTTTGGTTTTGGTATTTTCCGCTGTGTAAGATATGGTCTTAAATTGATTGAATTATTTGAATAATGATCCTCAGTGTAGCATGGCTACTATTTATTTGGAGGTTTTATCTTATTTAATAATTGTGGCATCCCTTGTTCTGTGTTAACTCTGATGAATTATGACTTTAATCATTGATATAATTAATATATTCGGGGTAATTTATAAGGGGTGTTACAATAGTGGTATCAGAGCATAGTCGGTCGTGTGACCAGTGTCTTAAATATCATTATCCCTTTGTACGCGACAAGTGTGTACAACACTGTCGGTACTTGTTACTTTTCTAATTGATTATTGCAGGAGTAGTGTGAAACTAAGTGGGGGAGAAGAGGTGCTTCCCGGATATGTTCCGATTGTAAGTCATTGGTACGAGGTACTGCTGGAGAAGACAGTGCAAGTGTGGCTAGAGTTGTTGGAATCGTTTGGACCATGAGCCATAGTTGGAAGTGTTGGTAATGATGGTTTATACTCCAGTATGATTATCGGATGTCTATTGACAAATTGAGGACTTGATCACCCTTAATCTCTTGTTGATAGTAGACGAAATCGTATTGGATGGTATATAATTGTCTTGCTATCTAATTGGAACATAAGGTGATGACTATGAATGAAGTTTGGTAGAAGCTTGTGAACCATATGAGTTGACGAAGGCTCTAATAAGGAAAATGAATTGAGATGAATGGTTAGAGTTGCGTAGATATTATGATGGTGCTGTGGTGTTTATGTTGTATTCTTCGACGGAAGTGAAAGGAAAATCTAAGAGTGATGAATTACCGGTAGTGAAGAATTGTTTTGAGATTATTCCGAGTAAGTTGGATTACCTGTTGGGAATGAATTCCCAGAAGTGTTTCCGGAAGATGTTAGTGAGCTACCATCTGAGAGAGAAGTGGAGTTTGCTATAGATTTAATTCCTGGAACTAATCCGGTGTCGATGGCGCCTTATCGCATGTCGGCATCTGAGTTGTTTGAGTTGAAGAAATAGTTGGAAGAGTTGCTTGAGAAGAAGTTTATTCGTCCCAGTGTTTCGTCGTGGGGTGCTCCGGTGTTGTTAGTTAAGAAGAAAGAAGGTTCAATGAGATTATGTGTTGACTACAGACAGCTGAATAAAGTTACAATCAAGAATCGGTATCCTTTGCCGAGGATTGATAATTTGATGGATCAACTCGTTGGAGCTTGTGTATTTAGTAAGATTGATCTGTGATTTGGATATCATCAGATTCGTGTGAAGTCGGAGGATATTCAGAAAACTGCATTTAGAACGAGGTATGGGCATTATGAATATTCTGTTATGCCGTTTGGAGTTACTAATGCACCTGGTGTTTTCATGGAGTATATGAACAGGATATTTCATCCGTATCTTGACAAGTTCGTAGTGGTGTTCATTGATGATATTCTAATTTATTCGAAGAGCGATGAGGAGCATGCAGAACATCTAGTTGTGTTGGAATTGTTGAAAGAGAAGAAGCTTTGCGAAGTTGTCCAAGTGTGAATTCGGTTAGATGAAGTAAGTTTTCTTGGCCATGTAATTTCCAAGAATGGAATTGCTGTGGATCCTACGGTAAGCGATCTCGATGGGAAGCGCCAAGAAAGCTTCGAGATCCGTAGTTTCGGTCTTGCAGTTATTACGTGAAGTTTATAGAAGGATTTTCCAAACTAGCGTTATTTGATTAAGTTGACCAGGAAGGGTCAGGTGTTCGTTTGGGATGTTGAATGTGAGAAAGGATTTCAAGAGCTGAAGAGGAGGTTGACAAGTGCTCCGATCTTGATTTTTCCAGATCCGACTAAGTCTTTTGTTGTGTATTGTGACGCATCATTAATGGGATTAGGTGGTGTGTTGATGCAAGATAAGCAGATGGTGGCTTATGCTTCACGACAATTGAAAGTACATGAAAGGAATTATCCGACCCATGATTTGGAATCGGCAGCTGTTGTGTTTGTTTTGAAGTTGTGGAGGCATTGTTTATACGGTTCTCGGTTTGAGGTGTTCAGTGATCATAAGAGTCTGAAGTATCTCTTTGATCAGAAAGAGTTGAACATGAGACAGAGGAGATGGTTGGAATTTCTAAAGGATTACGATTTCGGTTTGAATTACCATCCTGGTAAGGCAAACATTGTTGCGGATGCTTTGAGTAGGAAGTCCTTGCATATGTCGATGTTAATGGTCCGTGAGTTAGATTTGGTTCTTGCAGATTTAAGTTTGGTTTGTGAAACTACTCCGAATAGTGTGAAATTGGGTATGTTGAAGCTGACTAGTGGTATTCTGGAAGAGATTAGAAATGGACAGAAGTCTGATGTTGGTTTAGTTGATAAATTGACATTGATCAACCAAGGCCAAGGAGGCGAGTTCAGAATTGATGAGAATGGAGTTATGAGATTTGGTGATCGGGTGTGTGTTCCGGATGTTGCCGAGATTAGGAAGAGTATTTTGGAAGAAGGACATCGTAGCGGGTTGAGTATTCATCCCGGTGCTACTAAAATGTACCATGATTTGAAAAAGTTGTTTTGGTGGCCGGGAATGAAAAAGGAAATTGTTGAGTTTGTGTATGCTTGTTTGGTTTGTCAGAAGTCGAAAATCGAGCATCAGAAACCGTCAGGATTGATGGAACCGTTGTTTGTTCCAGAGTGGAAGTGGGATGGAATCTCTATGGATTTTGTGTCTGGTTTGCCAAGGACAGCGAAGAATTGTGATTCTATCTGGGTTATTGTGGATAGGTTGACAAAATCTGCTCACTTTATTCCGATAAGAATGGATTATCCGATGGAGAGGTTGGCAGAATTGTATGTCGAAAAGATTGTGAGTTTGCACGATATTCCTTCTAGTATTGTGTCGGATCGAGATCCGAGATTTACATCTAAGTTCTGGACGGGATTGCAGGAAGCTTTGGGTACTAAGTTACGTTTGAGTTCCGCTTATCATCCACAGACAGATGGTCAGACGGAGAGAACGATTCAGTCATTAGAGGATTTGCTGAGGGCTTATGTGTTAGAGAAGGGTGGAGCTTGGGATAGTTATCTACCATTGATTGAGTTTACCTACAACAATAGTTTTCATACGAGCATTGGTATGGCTCCGTTTGAGGCATTGTATGGTAGGAGGTGTCAGACACCGTTATGTTGGTATGAATCTGGAGAGAGTGCTGTGATTGGACCAGAAATTGTCCAACAGACTTCGGAAAAGATTAAGATGATTCATGAGAAGATGAGGACTTCTCAGAGTCGTCAGAAGAGTTATCACGATAAGAGGAGGAAAGATCTTGAGTTTAGTGAAGGAGAACATGTGTTTATGAGGGTTACTCCGATGACTGGTATTGGTCGAGCCTTGAAGTCAAAGAAGTTGACTCCGCGTTTTATTGGTTCGTTTCAGATTACCAAGAGAATTGGAAAGGTTGCATATCAGATTGCTTTGCCGCCGTCACTTGCAAATTTGCATGATGTTTTCCATGTATCTCAGCTAAGGAAGTACATTGCTGATCCGTCTCATGAGATTCGGGGTAGATGATATACAGGTACGAGAAAATTTGACTGTGGAAGCGGTACCTGCGAGAATTGAGGATCAGAAGTTGAAACAGTTGCGAGGCAAAGAGATCGCGTTGGTAAGAGTGGCTTGGGGAGGACCAGAAAATGGGAATGTCACTTGGGAGCTGGAGAGTCAGATGAAGGACTCGTATCCCGAACTGTTCGTCTAAGGTATGTTTTCGAGGACGAAAACTCTTTTAGTTGGGGAGAGTTGTGACACCCCAAATAATTCGATAATTAAATAATTATGATTTTTAATGATTAATTTAATTGAGAATATAATTTATTAATATATTGGAATTATTGGGATTAATTATGGAATTATTGGAGGTGTGGTGAGTAAAGTGGGGGTGTGAGGAGTAAAAGACTCTACTCAAATTATTTAATTTATTTTATTTATGTTAGAGGAATAAAAGGAATAAAAGAAGGAAAAGAGGAAAAAGAGTTATTTTGGAGAAAACACACATACGTGAAGTTGAGAAGAGGAAAAGGAAGGAAGAAAACCTAAGGTGTCAGAATTCGAAGAACCCACAAGGTAAGGGGTGATTTTGATTAGTTAATTCATATTATCGGTTTAGATATTCAATGGTATGGATCATAGTATGTTAGGGAATCCCGGTTTAGAATGTTAGGGTTCCATAGAATTGTCCCTATTGTGTCGGATTATAGGTTGAAAACAATTAGAGTGTGAGATAATAAAAAGGAATGATGAAATAATGTTGTTTGATGATTTAATGATGCAAATTGGATGTGTTTTGGTGTTTCCCATATAGAAATTCGTATGGGTATGTTTGGGTTTGGTTTAGAGTGGATGAATGCTGTCAAAAGTGCAGAAAATGGGTCTGTAGGTCGTGGGAACCGGTTCCCAGTGGAGAGGAACCGGGTTCCACTGTGAAAATTTATAAAAACTGCTAAAACTGTACTCAGGAACCGGTTCCTGTATATGTCGGAACCGAGTTCCCATACAATTTTCCATAAGCGAGATTTTGAAACTTCTCAGGAACCGGTTCCTGTATATGTAGGAACCGGGTTCTGCTGTTTTTTTTGAAAAATGTCAAACTTTGAAAATTCATAACTTTCAAACCGTAAGTCCGTTTTGAGTGCCGTTTTGGACGTTATTTCTTAAATTTAATGCTCTATTTTATAAAATGAAAAGATTTCCTAAAACTTGAAATTATTTTGAAAATGAGTCGAATTTCCGAAGTAAGTGATTATGGGTTGACGCACATGGGTGTGTATGTAGCAGTGAAACTGTGAGGAATGGATGTATTCGTATTGCGTGAATGAAAAGCATGTTTATGTTGCTAACGATGGTGTGCATGATCGTTGAGATATCATGTTTTTGGTTTTGATTCGGTTTATGATAATCGGGGTGTTCATGATTGTATTGATGCCATGTGTTTTGTTGGTGTTGTATATGCCTGATAGTTGTTGATCTTAGTTGTTGTTGTTGTGGTATATACTGGTGAATAGTCTTACCAATTGAAGGGTAAGTGTTTGGCATATTTATGCTTTGTGATGATTTATTTCATGATAGTTGATGATATCATGTTGTGGTTGATGATGGTTTATGATGTCTGATGTGGTCATAACCTGTGTTGAATGTTGCATGCTGGCGTTGTGCATGCATATGCATTCTTGGTGAAGTTAATTCTCATTGTGTGGAATTTTACTTGTATGGCCGTTAATCGATACCCGGGTGATGGTGGGTGGTTAGGCTGGATTCTTGACTCAGTGGTGTCTGGGCGAATCGATGATTACTGTATCCGATTGATGAGGGATCAGTGTTGGGTGACTTGGTCACGTGTTGGTACCACATGCATTGTGTCTGCATTTGTGTTGCATGGGATTATAACATGTTAGGATGTCTTCCAGTGTTGCAATTCTTTTGTTGTCTATTGAATGCATAATGACTTGTATGATTGTGATTGCGTGTTGAATTTGAACTTATGCTAAATGGGTGAAATAATATGCTTGTGATATATTGTTGATTGAGAAGCTTATAATATGTTTTAATTATGAGAAGTCTCACCCTTACTTTAACAATTTCAGATTAAGGTTAGCAGCTCAGGAGTTGGTGAGGATGGCTCTAGAGCTTGTCTTTTAAGTCCGCGTGTCAGTGTCATGCTCTGATTAGGTTGTAACACCGGGGAACGTTTAGTTGAGGAATTAGTTACTATTCAATTGTTTCTTTGAATCTCATTGAGAATAATTATGGTTTATTCAGTTTTGGTTTTGGTATTTTCCGCTGTGTAAGACATGGTCTTAAATTGATTGAATTATTTGAATAATGATCCTCAGTGTAGCATGGCTACTGTTCATTTGGAGGTTTTATCTTATTTAATAATTGTGGCATCCCTTGTTCCGTGTTAACTCTGATGAATTATGACTTTAATCATTGATATAATTAATATATTCGGGGTAATTTAGAAGTGGTGTTACATTGAATAAAAGTACATATTCCATTAATTCTCTGAGTCTTTAGAATCTTAACTTCGTCTTCAAAACTATGAGCAACAACTCTTCTGATGAGAAAATCTCGACTTCTGATCTTGGAGTAGAATCTTTCTTCACATATGTTCAGAGTCTCGACCTCTTCTTTAATCCAAGCAACAACTCTTCTAATGGTCGAATCTTGACTTCTGACCTTCTGCATTATAAGCTTGTTTCCTGTATACTCTTTATTTCCGATCTTGTAGCAACAACTTATCCGAAACTCGTTCTTCTTGGAAACTCATTGAGACTTTTTTCTTGTCAAGCATTTAGCATTCCATAGAACTACTAATGTTTCATTAGAAACATAACTCAATGGTTCTTCTTCTCAGTGGAATGATATTTTGATTAAGACTATCAATAATTCTAATATCGTATCTGTACACTCAATGAATCCATTAGAACTAAAATTGTTCTTCATTAAATATATGCTCGTTATCATTAAAATTCAGAGTTTAATCATAGATCCAAATATTATTCTTTCACATTTATGGCAATGTCATGTCATTGATACGGTGACACCATAATTTATTTTATAATATAAAACAATACAATTAATAATTGGAAATCTTTTTTGTAAATTATTTTACCAAAATTGACATGCAAAACATGCAAACTAAATGTTTCCGCTGTTGGGTTTCTTCTAATAATCAATATTTGTTAATCGGTACTCAATTCTAGATGAAATAGAAAGCGGAATCGTATCTTTATGATCTATTTAATTTCAATTAGAATATGATGATCTTGATAGAGCAATGATCTTTCAATTGTAGATTCTTTAGTTCCTTAGTTCATTTTCCAATGGGATAAAGAAAATAAATATTTTGATATATTTTTGGTGTCTAAAATTGGGGGCTATAACCCCTTATTTATAAGAATCTTATGCTCTTTCATGAAGAGACATGTTTATTCAAGTTTAGAATCTCATAGAAATAAGACTTTTGGTATCTACACAATATTTTTCATTACAATTATATCTTTATCCATAAACCATACATTAAACAGGTCACTTTAATTTGGCTAATTAAATAATGGTCCTAACACATTAATTTATTACATGTATGACCCAAAAAATTCTAACATCAAAGAACCCTAAATTATTGATTGTGCTCATTAATAGATCATATTACTTTCTAAGACATCAAAGGTTTTGAATTGTCTTAGTCTCAATTGTGTTACCGAATCACATTCAAGTGAAGGTCATATTTCACGAATCGTATTTAAGTGAACATGTATATTCCTCACATGAACATTGGTTTTATCGATTCGATTTGCATTCCTCACATGTTCATGCATTGCTACATGTATGTGAATATTGATTTTATCGATTCGATTTGCATTCCTCACATGTTCATGCATCGCTACATGTATGCGAACATTGGTTTTATCGTTCGATTTGCATTCCTCACATGTTCATGCATTGCTACATGTATATGAACATTGGTTCTATCGATTCGATTTGCATTCCTCACATGTTCATGCATTGCTACATGTATGTGAACATTGGTTTTATCGATTCGATTTGCATTCCTCACATGTTCATGCATTGCTACATGTATATGAACATTGGTTCTATCGATTCGATTTGCATTCCTCACATGTTCATGCATTGCTACATATATGTGAACATTGGTTTTATCGATTCAATTTGCATTCCTCACATGTTCATGCATTGCTACATGTATATGAACATTGGTTTTATCGACTCGATTTGCATTCCTCACATGTTCATGCATTGCTACATGTATATGAACATTGGTTCTATCGATTCGATTTGCATTCCTCACATGTTCATGCATTGCTACATGTATGTGAACATTGGTTTTATCGATTCGATTTGCATTCCTCACATGTTCATGCATTGCTACATGTATATGAACATTGGTTTTATCGACTCGATTTGCATTCCTCGCGTGTTCATTCGATTTTCACTTGCTACTGGACTATGGCCTAATGATACGGATTGAATTTTGGCATGGAAACATCACGAATAGGGGATCTGGTTCAAAAGTGAAGTTTCTGTAGGTTGCAGGTCGCGCTTAGCGCCACTAGGAGCACGCTAAGCTCCAAATGTTTTGACTTTTTGTGTTGCAGGTCGCGCTTAGCGCGGTCCAGAGCGCGCTAAGCGCCAAATGTTCTGACTTTTTGTGTTGCAGGTCGCGCTTAGCGCGATATACCGGGCTTAGCGCGGTTCACTAGTGCATTTTTTCTATTTTTCTCGATTCTAATGGCGAACAGTAGTCATCATAGCTATGCTTGGCTACTGTTTGTGTGCCATTTCATGCAGGGACATGCGGTGCCTATACATTCGGCACACTTTTCTGATACTCGCATATTTTTCTTCTACTTGCTTTTTGGGTCTAACTCCCTTCTTGTAGGTGTTGTGGACTCGTACACCCACGTGTACGGTGCCTTTGCCTTGTGTTTGCTTGTTCTAACCTTGTTCTTGCAGGAATTGTTACTTCGGATGCGTATCGACACGTATTCCGCTTGTTTTAGTGTTTTGAATAATTCTCACCGGTTTACTCTTATTGCATGGCTGCAGTACTTGAAGTTTTCCGGAGTATTTCTATAGCTCGCAGTGCTCTTCTGATTTTATATCCGTTCGGTAGTTTCTACACTGTTTATTGCATTCTCTTACAACTTTCCTCGATATCATGAGAAGTAGGGCTTTACAGCTTTCTTTTGCCATGAGAAGTAGGAATAGAGATGCATGATGGGGCTTCGTAGTTGGAGCATGTTCAGGAACCCCTCTGGTTTATGTAAAGACCCGTTTAGGGCAATTCTACTTGTGATGTGTGTTTGCTTGTCTCTTGCAGGTTCCCTTAGTTAGGTTTGGTTCTTTAGCCTAGACATTAGGATTTACACCCTTTGCATGTCAACATAGGTAGAGATTTCCCTTGCATCCTCAACCATAGGTCCAACCTTTTGCATGACAATATTAGGGTTAGTTCTTAGCTAGTCTCCCTTTCGTTTTGCTAAGTTTCTTTCCATGTTGCATATAATAAAACTAAAACTTCTTTCCTTTCCCTTTCAAACAAAAACACATAATAATGGTTTAAACTCCTTTCTCAAGGTAAAAACAACCAACCAACACAAACTCTTTTCGCCTTAGCACGCTTTCTTCTTCTTTTGTATTTAAAACCTTTTTCACAAGAAAAAAACACGAAACCCACCAAAACATATGAGCCGAACTATGGCGCTCTGACTTTCTCATTGCACGCGGAAATACGTAGGCATCTTGTCACGGGGCTCGATCGAGCAAACTTTGTAAATACTTCCTTCTTTTCCCCGTGGTTTTCTTATTTTCTCCTTTCTTTTGCATGCATGATAATGATTAAGCATATATATAACACACCGTCTAGCTAGAAATAGAAAGTGGATACCGTAGAGTACTACGGGCGTGTGGGGTGCTAATCTCTTCCCCTCTCGTAACTAACTCCCTTACCTAGATTCTCTTGATCTCTCGGTCATAGGACCGCGATTTCTTCCCTCAGGTTTACTCGATGTTTTCCTTTCTCCGTCGTGAGATAAAAGACGTTCGATGGCGACTCTATTTGATACCAGTTATCAGTCGGAGGTTCGGCCGGTGTTTTCAACTGGATAAACAATTTTTTTCTCTCCTACTATTATTTTTATTGTTGAGATTATTTGTTTAGTTGTCATTATTCTTTGTCCTCACACATCAAATTTCTTAGTGTGAACGGAACCTAATCATTTTTACAACACTTTACTTCTTCATTGCTCTTTTATATTCTAGGTGATTTTGTCATTTACAAACGATTGAAAAAATACAACTTTCATTTAAATGTATTCAAAAAGTATAACCTTCGCTTGAATGTAATTTAATAAAACAATTGAGACGACCACAATTGAGAAGCGATAACAGTTGAGAAAGAAATACAATCAATGAATAGATACAATTGAAAATTTAAGATTCTTCAATATTAGGTTTTAGAAAAGGGGAAATGTTCAATTTGCATATTCAGCATTTCATGTATTATAAAATATTTTATAGAACAATATTTCAATTATTACTTATATTATTTCATATTATAAAATTAAATTTTCATTTTGATCCGTCAATTTTGATTTAGTTGACACCACAATGTCAATGACACTTCATTGCACATACTAAATCAACATGTCAACTATGTAAAATTGAAGGGTTCAATAAAATTTCATGAATAATTAACTATGAGAACTAAAAGACTGGTGTAACCAATTTTTTTTAAATGACAAAAATGTTGAATTTTTAAATGAAAAAAACAACATTTAAAAAAACGAGAGTTAAAAGTGTATTTTTTTAATATTGTCATTTATTTTAACAAGCCTTATGTTAATTAATGAAAATTACATGTTTTTTTTTCTTATCCGTTGGTTTCTAACCATTTAAATTTAACCATTTAACTAATTATTTAATTTATATATTTTTTTATAAATTAAAGATTTTTTGTGGATAATTTTAAAGAATAATCACTCGAATGAAGCGAATCACAATCCACGACTAAATTAGTTATAAAAAAAAATAATCATTCGAATGAAGCGAATCATAATCTACGACTAAATTATTTATAAAAAAGAATAAAAAATTGTATGCATGTTTAGAGTTGGAGAAATGTTTCAATGGATTAATGGGTCAAGAAATCATAATTTTGAATGTGATATGAAAATATTACTGTTATTTTTGTTTGGATTAAATCATTAGTAGCTTTATTGACTTTAAAATATGAACTTATTTGTCCTTCATCCTAATTAGGTTCTTGAAAAAGTAGAGAAATCAAATTATAAAGTCCACTTCAAAAGTACACTCATGTGTTACACTATCGGTATTTTATGGCATGGTTAGTGCCACGCATCAATGCAATTAACCAAAAGATTTCCATCCAGACAAAACTTGACTTGAAAAGGACAACAAATCTATCACACCACATTTATGAAAACTTGGTATTAGTCATAATTTTTTTACATTATCCAAAAATGATTTACAATCATCTCTCACGTATTAATTTTGATCATTCGTTTATAAGCACATTCAGCTATGCTTCCATGCTTCTTTTATCCCATATTTATCGGCCAATGTCTTTTTATGAAACAATGAAAAGGGGACTCAAGCACCAATATAGGATCGTGTCTCGACTGGAGATTTGCAGATTTATTGAGTTAGAGATTAAATAATTGATTGAATAAAGAATTAAGATGGTGTATTTTAGTTTAGAAACGAGTGTTAATTTTGTAGAGAAGACTCATCTCCATTGGATCGTAATTTCAAGACAATTATAGTAATTTTTGTCTTATTAAACTATCAATCAATTATTGTTCTACTATCAAATATTGACGTTGTTCGGTGAAATTCAACTTTATTTCTTATAAATTTTCACAATCAAATTTTCTTCATTAGAAATTCATATCTTCTCTGATAGAAGCTCAGACATCTTCCATTCAAAATATAGATTTTTATTCCCAATCGTTTTCTCCAAATTCAATTTCCTCTCAAACAGATCTCCTTCGAATTCATTAACAATAGTAGCTTCCAAAACTACCCGCTTCACTGTTCAACGACAAGATGTTGCTGATGCAGCCAAAGATCTACCACCACTTCCTCACAGAATAGATTATCAAGTCCTATTTGTTCCTTTGGAGCAAAATCTTGTCCGAACTATGAGAAGTAAGGAGTATTCTAGTCTCTTTCGTTTCTCAGATTTATTCCAAAATATTACCAGGGTGGACCTTCGTTTTGACATTCACCACTACCCACAATGTCTACACAAGAAATACTTCCCAATTTCCAATTGTTGCAAGCTAATCTTAGTGTGCAATGAGTCAATGATCTGATGAGCGGTGTTTGCAACATGGTGTAGCACTATAACTCTCAGGCCCTAACATAAAGAGTAATCAGGATTGAAAAGAACTCCAACATGTAAAACCGAGGAACAATATTGTGCAAGAGACGACTTCATGAAAGAACCAAGTCTTCATCCCTGAACTGGTACCAATCTGAGAGGTAATGCACTGAGAAGAAATTCATAAGTCGTCGAGCTACAGACGACATCATGAACACACGACTCCTTTCCATGACCTCGAAGGGAGAATAGGTAGCCATACACCTCTAGAAGTTTGTCGTCCTCAAGAAAGAAAGAAAAAAAGATATGAAGAAGAAGATGTAATCCACAAGTGAAATAGATATCCCATATTTGATCACATCATAAATAATGAGATTACAAGGTCATTGGAGAAGTCGTTGAAGCTCTGATTTTTTGTATGGAATTGGGGATTCGAACGAGCACATAGATGACCTAAAATGAAAGCTCTTATCATTAACTTTGACTGGAGCAACGATAACTTGGTTCAAGTACCTTTCTGATAAAGAGCATACATTTTTAGACTGGTCTATGTGAAACTCTCACCGTTCAAATGAGGCAACCCACAATCATGGTTGTTCTTAGCGGAATCTCACAAAATAAGGAAAAAAACCTACGTAGATACATTGACTATTTTACCAAAGTGGTTGTGATCGTGGAGGGCTAAGTGAAAGTCTAAATAATTGAATTTTTAAAAGAAATTTTTTCATATTTTCCTTCCCCTAGAAAAAATATATTTCAACAGATAATTTTTTTTGTCACACTTAATATTTTGTGTTTCTTTTAAACTAATATTTTGTCTTGTAATAAGCTCAATATTAAACTTGAGAATCATTATTACATCATCCAAATGAGGTGGTGGCCGTGGTTTTCATATGAGGTGGCGGCAGCGCGATGCAGTGGTTGTCACGTGATAGACAAAGGTTCGACGGTGAAGAACTTAAAGGGGAATAAATACATGAAAATGTGAAAGTGTATTTAGGAATTATATGTGAATTTTATATTAGCATCGACACAATAAAATCAAATCAATGTATTAAGTTAGAGAACGTTTGTTGAATATTCACTTTCACAAATAATAATAAATTATATTTAATCATAAATATTTAATAATAAATTATAAATATTTGATAATAAATTATATAATTATATGGTAAAATTTTAAATATTTAATTATACATAATATTAAAATTTATTTAAATATATTAATATATAGATGTATTTTTAGTAGAAAAAACTATGAAATTATAAAAACTACATAGTTTCCTTTGTAGGAGAAAAAAACTATGAAATTGTAAAAGTTGCCTTTGTAGGAGAAAAAACTTTAAAATTGTAAAATTTGCACTTTGCAAATTGTAAAAGCTACACTCTAATTATGTATTTAACATTTTTTAAGATGAGTTGAAAAAAGTTCAATTTAAATATCAATAATAAATTTTTCCTAGCACTCTGCTAGGGTTTCGATTTTCCTTCTCTGTTGAGAAGAATTTGGTCTTTTTGTTTCAAGTCTTTTTTGGTTTTTAGTTTCTCATCTCTGAGTTGATTGTCAAGAATGTCTATGCCGAATATGGATAACTAATCTATCAACACTGACGGTGAAGAAGAAGGATTTTGCTTTATTATGGAGGAAGATGGTGAGGAGGTGCCTGGTGGGGAGGTTTCTATGTAATAAGTCAGTCCGTGTGAGATCGATGAAGGCAAGAATGGTGGACATATGGCGATCGGTAAAAGGGGTAACAATCAAGGAAGCGAATGATGGGAGATTCCTGTTCAAATTTGAACATAAACTGGATATAGAAGCTGTGATGAAAGGTGGTCCATGGATGTATGATTCTCAGTTGTTAATTCTTGAACAAATGAAAATAGGTGTCCAACTCGATCATATCCCATAATTCCATATGGAATTTTGGGTGCAACTGCATAATTTACGAACAAGTTTGATGATGGATAAGGTGGGAAAGGCGTTACCAAACTTCATCAGAGTTTTCGTGGAATATGACAAAAACAATAATAGTAGCTTTTGGAGGGAGTACATGAGATTAAGAGTGAAGGTGGATGTGAGGCAACCATTGTAGCAACACACTAGAGTGAAGAACAACGGAGGAGAATGATGTACTGTCAATTTCAAAAACGAAAAACCGAGTTTGTTTTGTTTTGTGTGCGGGATTCTAGGTCACACGGGAAATAGGTGTGAAGTAAGATTTGTTATGAAGGAAGAGGGTGGTTCAGCGACATCAGGGCGGAAAGTCGGCGCATGGCAGGAGGACAACAATCACTTTGGTTGAACAGAGAAAATAGCGAACTAGTTCGAAGAAAGGAGGAGGAACCGGTGATGATGGTTGAGTCGCAGCGAGTTCATGGCGAGTCCACTCAGCAAGACGAAGTGAATGCAGTAGACAAGAATAATAATGCCATCAATGCTATTATTTCAAATAAAAGTTATAATGTGAGAGGTACTGGTAAGGGAACATGAGTTATTATGCATGAAGGTAGTGTCCATGAACCAATTCAACCTGGCCACGTGAAGCAAAATATAAACCTTTTCCAAAACTACCCCCGCCCATGTTGAACCACTCATTCCCTTCATTTATTAACCAAAATATTCCATACCCCACAACCTTAAAAATACCTGACACATGTATCTCACCTAACCCTCTAAGCCAGCTAAATGCCAAGAACGTTACTTACCCTCAAAATATGCTAGCCAATCACGCATCTCATGAAGTGCATGATACTAATAATCCCTTTATTGTTCTTAACAAACAACTTATACCTCATACTACTCAAACTCAAACCACTCATGTTAATTCTTCTCCTGTAACTTTCTCAATCCCTAGCCCAAACTTACCCCCTCAGAACACGAAACCTATCAAAACAAGAACCAGAAGCATCACCAAACAACACCAGTCTTCAACCAACTCAACCCATGCAAAAAGCTACGTTTCAAAATCTCCTGTGTGCCAAAATCCAGCACTTTCCAAATAACCAGAGGGCATGGGTATGTATGAATTGGAACTGCCAAATAAGAAACAGGGAGAGGAACAGAAAGAGGAGAAGAGAAAAAGGCCATCTGAAGACAATTAGGAACAAGAACATTCTCTTGTGGAACAGTCTTTTTTAACGGCAGGTCCTGGCAGCCAGGACTGCCGGGACTTATGAAAATCTTGAGTTGGAATTGTCGGGGTATGAGAAGCCCGAGTGCAATTTCGAACCTGCGGAAAGTAGCTTAACAACAGTCACCGGATATCATATTTCTCTTGGAAACGTTGGCTAAAGCTAACAAGCTGGAAGCGGTTCGTGTTTCTTTAAATTTTGAAGCTTGTCTAATGGTGGACGTGGAGGGGAGAAGTGGTGGCCTGGCTGTTTTGTGGAAGAAAGCTAACAGTTGCTCCATTTTGAACTACTCTAGAAACTACATCAGTTTAAGTATAAAAATGATGATTTGGAATAATGGTGGCTTACGAATTGTTGCGGGTATCCGGAAAGGAATAGAAGAAAACAAGCTTGGGACCTTATTCGTGAACTCCATGCTATGTCTTTGGTTCCTTGGTGCATTATAGGATACTTCAATGATCTCTTATCTCAGCAAGATAAATGGGGGATACATTAGCACCCGAATTGGTTATGAAATGGTTTTCGGATGGCTATAAGAGATTGTGAGTTAATTGATATTCCCCTAGAAGGACATCAGTTCATTTGGGCCAAGAGTCGAGGAGTTGATCACGCAATTGAGGAGCGACTGGACAGAGCGTTGGTAACCTTGAACTGGATACAGCGCTTCCCTAACACCAAATTGTCCAACCTTTTAGCGTCGCATTCAAACCATAGTCCGATCATGCTAGATTCGAATTGTTAGAACCCTGTTCGCAGAAGGTATAACTTCAGATTTGAGAATAAATGGCTTACTGAACCTGATGTGAAAGAGGTAGTGGAGGAAGGTTGGCATTGCGGCGAGGATACACAAGTGGAAACTCGAATCTCTAACAGTGTGGTGTCTTTGGGTGCATGGAGCAAAAGGAACCGTATGAAAGATAAACTGGAAATGCTTGTTAATAAGGAAGTTATGGAGCGGTGTCGAGGTTGTAATAATCAGTATGAGACAAAGGCGTTCTTAGAAACCCATAAGCAGTTGTTATACCCCAAAATTTGCCCTCCCACTTCTCAAGATAATTCACATATCCATACTCAAGGATTTCTCAAGGGTTGACCAGACAAACCCTCTCCTAAGCAACCAACCCAAGCTAGGGTTTTGCCATTCTCAAGTCAAGATGGACATCCAATGTTTCAAGTATTCATCAAACCTCATCATATGCTTCAAAGAATCACCATGTCAAATTTTAAGCCTTACAAGCCAAGTTTGCTCAAACAATTGCTTAGATGGTTGAAAATCAGTTGTATTGGACAAAAAGTCAACTATGGTCAACATACAGTCAAACTTCATAATTTTTTGTCAACACCAATATTTTGAAGTAATATTCATCATTTGATCAAGGGTTGATCATGATTCCTCAAGAAAAGTCAAGATCTGATCAAAAGTCAAAGTTTCTAAATTAGGGTCTTTCAGACAAAAGTCAACAGAACTTTGACCAGGCATAACTTTCACATACTTTATCAGAAATTTTTCCACCACATCTCATTTTGAAGATAATTCAATTCTCTACAACTTCATATCTCACAAGCTTGGGCAGGAAATGTTTCATTTGGAAGTTATGGATCAAAACATTACAGGTCCTTTTAAAAGTCAACAAAAAGTCAACTTTTTGTAAAAAAGTGTTCATGAGCATGAAAACTTCAATGAAGATGAAACCAAACGGGTTGTTTAGAAGACATCCTGAGCTTTCTAAAAAGTCCAAGAACACCCAAAAATGTTAAAAATTGAGCAAGATACACATTGTGCAAGTTGAGCATTTTTGAGGAGGTGCACAAAGAGAAATACTTGAGAAAATCAAAAAAATACCAAATGGGCCTACCTTTTCTTGATTTAAACTTGTTCCTTATCTAAATGGAAACCTCCAAGCCCAAGGCCACGTTTTTATCTTTTATTTTTTATTTATTTTGGATTTTTAATCATTTAAAACCAATTTAATTAAAATAAAAGATAGAAAATCAAAAATTAAGTGCAAGATTGATTTTCTCTCATCCTTGAGGTCTAAGCAAGCCAATTAAGTCTGATTATTTCGAAATAATTAAGATTGGCAAGTAATTTGATTGAAATTGGCTCGAAAAGGAAATATTTGGTTTAATTCCCAATCAAATTATCTTTCATTGATTGGCATGATATTTCTTGACAATTCTTGACCTAAATCACTCTAGTATAAATACACAATGATTCTAAATGCACAGAGGATGAAATTCTGACCTCAAGAACCCTAAATAAAGCTTCAAAAAATAGTGACTTGCAAGCAACTAGCAGTCATAGTTTTGCTTGAATTCAATCCATTCCAAGCCTTGCAATCGATTCTTAGAGGTCCTCTGATCAATTCCAGATACTCACAAGCAAGTCAAACACCCAGAATCACGAAATCAAGAACACAGTTTGCACTTTCTTTTTCAAAATCGATTTTGATTATTCATGCATATTTAACTTGTTTTGATTCTTTGTGTATGTTTAGAATGATGTTTGCAAGCTATCTGGGAGGTCCAATTTGATTTTAGACACGGGAATACCGAGATGCCATTGTTAGGGTTTTAAAGCTCTAATTTGGGATCCATCGATATAGGAAAAATTGGCCAAAACTAGGAACATATTCATGTTCAGGAGGTCAAACCGGATTGAACCATGGCTCCACTTTGAATTTATATTGCTTGTGTTGAATTTTTGAAACTTGCAGGGATTTAGCTACAGAAGCAATCTGTAGGTAAAAACCGTAGCTATAGATCTGGAAATTCAAATGGGGAAGAAGACCCTGCTGCTTTCGATCAAATTGATTCCCAGAAATCAGTTTCCCTTATATTCATTCTGTTTCATATGTCTAACACCAAAGCAGGTTGGCTCAGATGGCAGAGGCAGCGCACGTTCATCCTATAAGGCACGGGTTCGAACCCTGCCTTTTCCCAGAATTCCTAATGATTTTTGATATTTCAGGTTCCAGAAGCCACAGCCTCCAGAAGCTCCAGCTTCTGGATCCCCCAGAGGTAGAAACACGTCTAGAAGCTCCAGCTTCTGGATCCCTTCAGAAGGCAATACGTCCAGAAACTCCAATTTCTTGATCCCATCATAACACCCAAGCTCCACACGGATCCACTTCAATAGAAAATCCCAGTGCCTACTGGTACCTCAACAGAAACCCCAGAAGTTCCAACTTCTGGGTGCCTCCAGCAAAGGATTTCCCAGAAGCTCCAGCTCCTGGGATAGCTTCTTCCAGAAGCGCTTCAACATTTTATTATTTTTCCATATTTTTATTATTTTGCTTATTTCATTGTTAATTAATTAAAATTAGTAATTAGGTTAAATAATTAGGATTAATTAGACAACTTCCACTAATTTTTTCTCTCATTTTAATTAATTAATTTAGGGTTAGTATTAACTAATATTTCTTTAAATTAATTAAAATCAACTAGACTTAGGATTATTTTCCACATTTCAAAACAAATAATATTAGGACTAGTTTTCTATTCAGCTATTTATTTTCTCGCATTCTTTTTTCCAATATTATGTAACTGCTCATGGGATGTAATAGTTTTAATTAGGTTTTACTTTCCGCACTCCTCAATTATGTAACTGCCCTAAAACCATGTAATAGCGTAGGATTTACTTTCCGCAATTTACTTTCCGCACCCATATAAATTGCTAGTAACTAGGCGTGTATGGCAAGATAAAATCAACATAGCTAACTCTAATCACAAGATAAATCATTTGAATTCAACACACTTTATTCACACATGCACCCCCTAGGGTATTCTCTCTCGTTGCCTTTCGAATAAATGGTCAAGTCCCTCGAACGTAAGGGTATCTTAGCACTGTTTCCTACAAACATATCATCATAGTACCTTCGAATCAAAGATCATAGTCCCTCGATGACCCTCGATGTTGCCTACGAAATATGATCTAGTCCCTCGATTGTTGCCTATGAAAAGTGATGATCGTCCCTACGAATGTGCTAGGATACTCCTACAAGTTGCCTTCTATGACCATCTGAATGTCCCTTCGAACATCTCTTTTACATCCAACGAATGGGGTTACTTGCCAACTAATGATATGGATAGCGCCGTTCTAAAGGAAAGTAAAATAACACGGAAACGACCGTTCTGAGTAGGTAATCGACTCTTAATTGCTTGCTCTATCAAAACACTTTTCACACCTCACACTTTTCAAAATATTTTCAAACACTTTGTATACATTCCAGCGTGAATCATTGCAAAGTTCCTTTTCTAAAAATAAACATTTTCAAGCACTTCGTATACATTCCAGCGTGAATCAATACGAAGTCAAAGCGAAATGACTTTTCAAAATCTTTTCAAACACACACACAGAAAGCAAATTTTTGTGAGCTAAAGCAATTAAGAGCCCGTAGATAACTACGGATGGAAAGGGTGCGAATACCTTCCCTTTTCATAATCACCTCCCTTACTCAGAATCTAACGAAGGTCTTTTCCTGTTCTTCTCACCTTCCCTTAATTGGATAAAAGTCGGTGGCGACTCTTGTTATCCGCAACATTTGCGATCAAACGCAAAACAAAACAAGTCAGTTCTCCCACCCTGTTACAGCAATATAACACAACTTTTATGCGTGAAGACCTATATTGGAAACAAAGGGCGAAAATGTATTAGCACCAACAAGGAGAGCTCAACATGTTGTTCTTTCACAGGTCAGCTACAGCAAGAAAACAGTTTCAGAAGATTGAAGTGTTGCTCAATGAGAATGGGGAAGAGGTGCGGGACGTAGAAGGTATGGGTGAGGTTATGCAGATTTATTTCCATAACTTATTTACAGCAAGCGATGATGTTTATGGCCCGGCGTTAAACAATCTGCAGACGGTGGTTACTGTAGAAGATAACCGTGAACTGCTTCATCCATTTACGAAATAAGAGCTTCATAAGGATTTGTTTGACATGCATCCTAATAATTCTCCCAGGCCGGACGGTTTTAACCCGAATTTTTATCAAGAATTCTAGGTTATTTGTAATGAGGACATTTTTTGGGCTGCAACTGTGTGGTTGGACCAGGGGCATTTTCCCACATCACTTAATGAAACAAACATTTGTCTTATCCCGAAGTTCTCCAAACCGAATAACCTAAAAGATTTCTGGTCCATATCTTTATGTAATGTTGTTTATAAGATTTTGTCCAAGGCTATAACTAATAGAATGAAGCCGTTGTTGGGGAAATGTATGTCTGGAGAGCAGGCGGCGTTTGTTGAAGGGCGTTCGATTTGACATAATGCTATGATTCCCCAAGAAGTTATCCATGCCCTGAAACGAAAAACTAAAGGTACGAAAGCTCATATTGCTCTTAAAATTGATATTATCAAGGCGTATGACATAGTGGATTGGGGATTTTTGAAAGTTGTTCTTGAGAAGATGGGTTTCACAGAGAGGTGGATTGGTTGGATCATGATGTGTGTTACCTCGGCTAAATATTATGTTCTAGTTAACTCAGGTGGTGTTGGTCCTATTATACCAGAAAGAGGATTGCGACAAGGAGACTCATTATCATCATAATTATTTATTCTCATCTCTAAAGGTCTATCGACTCTCATTAGAGGAGCGGTTGCTAGAGGCGATATCCATGGAGTTCAAATATGCAGAGGGGCACCTAGTGTGTCCGACCTCCTTTTTGCTGACGATTGTTTTCTGTTTTGCAGGGCTAATGTTTCGGAAGTGAATACCCTTATAGCTTGCTAAAGATTTATGCTGACGCAACCGGCCAAGATATAAATATGTCCAAATCTGAAGTTTTCTTCAATAACAACCTGAGCAACCTAGCTAAGGAGGACCTTGCAAAGATCATTGGAGTCAGACATGTATTGGGCACCGACAATTATTTAGGGCTTCCCTCTATGATTGGCAGGAGCAAGAAATCTACCTTTTCTTATGTCAAAGACCATACTGGAAGAAAATTAATTCGTGGGGAGGAAGGTCGTTATCTAGAGCCGGTAAAGAGCTTATGATCAAATCGGTTTTACAAGCCATTCTGACATATGTCGTGAGTATCTTTGTTCTCCTGGACTCATTAGTTAATGATATTGAGAAGATGCTGAATTCATTTTTGTGGGGAGGGGGTCCTAATTACAAAGGCATTAAATGGATGGCGTGGGATAAGTTAATGTGTTAGAAGGCGGAAGGTGGTTTGGGCTTTCGGGATTTTCGGTCCTTTAATTTGGCTATGATGGCCAAGCAAGGCTGGCATATTATATCCAACCCTCACTCTCTTGTAGCCATGATCTTTCAAGCAAGGTATTTTCCTAAATATTCTTCCTTAGATGCATCGCTTGGTCATAATCTGAGCTATGTTTGGCGGAGTATTTGGAGAGCTTGTGAAATTCTTATGTTGGGATGCAAGTGGAGTATCGGTGATGGTAGCCGTATTAATGTTATGTCCGAACCTTGGATTCGTGGGAGCCGGGAAGGTTATATGTTGGGTCCTCAAAAGCGAGGTGTGTATAATATAACTGTTAAGCACCTTATGCTTCCTCATGTTAAACAATGGAACTTGAGATTATTAAGTGAGTTATTCGATTATGCAAAGGTAAAAACCATTGTTAATGTTCCGCTAATTGAGGAGGTGGTAGAAGATAAGGTGGTGTGGAGTGCGAAAGAGAATGGTTGTTATAATGTGAGATCCGGATGACTTTGGAGAAATTCTAAGAGGAGGGAAATAGGAGTGACATCAGATGGTAGTTGGAATAGTTTGTGGAATATTACTGCTCCTCCGAGAACCAAACATTTTTTGTGGAGAGTTTGTCAGAGTTGTCTTCCTACGAGAGTGAGGCTTCAGGACTGTCATGTTCTTTGTACTATGGATTGTCCTTTTTGTAGTAGTAATTATGAAGATGACTGGCATATTTTCTTTTATTGCCAGGATACAAGGCTTAGTTGGCAAGCGACGGGGTTGAGTCAGGTCATCGAGCAACGTATCAATAGCGGTCAGAATGTGAAAGCTATTACTTTTTCCCTTTGGAATAACGAGTGGTGCAAGCGGTGAAGTCGAATCATGTTGGTAATTCAGAATTTTTTATCCTTATTCGTTCTATTAGATCTTTGCTTCTCTCTTCTCTAAACTTTGAGATAAAGTTTATAAAATCTCAAGCGAATATAATTGCTCATTCTCTTACAAAGGTAACTATTTCTTAATCTAGGCGTAGTTTTCATAATGTAATTCTTCTTTGTATTGAACATTTGATTCTTAATGAAATTTATTAGTTGTGCTTTGTAAAAAAAACAAAAAGGTTTAAAAAGTCAAATTTGAAGGACAAAGTTCATCCTAAATATAATACTTGAAACAAAAATGAATCACATAAAAAAATTAAACGTATATTTCAACTGACTTTTAAATTTGGAAACAATTTTAATTTTATTAATATTTGAAAATAACCTTAAAATAATAACTAAAAAAAGAATAGAGTAATTCCAAGATTAAACCTATTAAATTTTTTTTTCAAACCTTATAGAGATGTCATCCACTACTAGTGGTATTCACTCCTCTCTTGATTTTCCAATGATCAAACGTTAATGAAGATATATAAGGAGGACAATATATAATATTGTTTAATAAAGTAAAATAATAGAACTAAAGAAAGGTGTGGATTATATTATATTTTGGGTTAATAGTTATTCATATGTTTGAAATGTTTACGTTTTGTGTTTTTTATTCCTTAAATGGAAAAATTATTCTTGTAAAATATTTTTTTATGATTTGCATCATAGTTTTTACACGTTTAAAAGATACTTAAAAATTATAGAAGATAATAAAAAAAATTTTAAAGAGAAACAAATTAGAACTTACTTATATTACCGTGGATAAATAGTTATTAATCCGTATAGTTTTGGTAGCACTTGTATTCTTTCCCTGTAAATGTTTGTGAAGTTCATTCATATTAGTTTAAGGTCATGATTGGTTTACGTGGCCCTCATATTATGGATTTAAAAGTGTTCTAGACAATGGCTATACTTTCAATTGTTGATCATGTCCTTTTCTAAAAGTCCAATTGCATAAAGGTTATTTTTAAATATCATTTAAAGTTCTTAAAACATAAATCTAATGACTAGTTTGCCCTTTCAGATTATGCAATATTGCAAGTTACTACTAACTTATTATCAAATATTGCAATAAAGGGGCACAATATCTTCATGCCCAAACGTTTGTTGCCTTGTTGGCTTGTCTTTGGCTATATATATAGCACCATATATTGATGGGGTTTTTATAAGGGGGCACAAGCTTAGCTATATGTTTTGGCTTAGCATGTTTGTCTTAACAAATTGCATTCAACATTTTAATTTATACATATTTCAATATATAAACACCTGTCCATTTATTTTAATTTCTACGTTTTGACTTTTTCCCCCACTTTATTGTCTTTAATTAATGGTTGATGTAATGAAGAAATAATTGTACATGTAGTTCTTTCTTTAATTAATATAACCATGCACTAGTGAAAATATATTAAAAAATAATTAGTCTGTCATGTTATGACAATTTTTGTTGTTGTTATTATTTCATTATTAAACAGTTAATTATAAAATTAGAGATATTGACTTTGTTACATATATAGTTTTATTTTGAATAGTTTGTTATCTTTGCCGTTTATAGATAGACATACATCTATTGTATTTGAGTCAATCTTGAATATTGAAAGCACTTCGTGTACTTTCTATTATGGAATTAGATTTTGTGAGGATTAGTTATCCTTTGAAAAATTAGAAGTAATTTATTTTTAATGACTTATATCAATAAAACTTTATTATATAAAATTAATTTTTAAGATCACATATTAATCTAAAATTTTAGGACGATAAATTTGTCTTTTCTCATTTAAAAAAGTTTAACATTCTCTTTTTCATACAATGTAAAAATTACTACTCACACTTGACATACAAACACCTTATTACTCAAAAATCAAGTTATATATTATTTTTTTGGTTTCATTTTAATTCATTAAGATTTTAGACTAATATGTAATTTTAAAATTTTAATTTATGGGTGAATTTATTTTAATATTGATGAAATAATTTTTTTTGATACATATAAAAAATTCATATTTATTAGGAAAGCACAATGAAAAATTATGAAATTAAAATATTACAATAAATAATATGATTATACAAAATATAATGGTAAACTTGACAAATGATGTATTTAGATACACATGTGAATTTAAATTGAATTACATAATGTTAAAATAAACTCAATGAATTAAGTAATTTTAAAAAAAAACTTGTGATATGGAGAAAGAAAAAAAATAACATTTGAAAATAATGGTAATAATTCGATAGTGACCCGTAAGATAAAAAATTAGTTGTGTGAATGATACGTAGTATTATTCAATTTCATAAAATATATTTTTAATTTTATTAAAGTTAAATAATAGATTAATTAGTATTTAATGGGAAAGTACAATGAAAAATTATGAAATCAAAATATTACAACAAATAATATGATTATACAAAATATAATGGTAAACTGGACAAATAATGTATTTAGATACACATGTGAATTTAAATTTAATTACGTAATGTTAAAATAAACTCAATGTACTAAGTAATTTTTTTAAAAAAAATTGTGACATGGAGAAAGAAAAAAATTAACATTTAAAAATAATGGTAATAATTTGATAGTGACCCGTAAGATAAAAAGTTTGTTGTGTGAATGATATGCCATATTATTCAATTTCATAAAATATATTTTTAATTTTATTAAAGTTAAATAATAGACTAATTAGTATTTTTAATGATAATAAACAAATAGAAAAGATAAAATATATCCTAAAAATGTAAGTTTAAAATGAGATATTTAATTGTAAATGAATTAATTGAGAGAGAGAGAGAGAGAGAGAGAGAGAGAGAGAGAGAGAGAGAGAGAGAGAGAGAGAGAGAGAGAAGAGAATGTAGTGTAAGATGAGAAAAATAGTTTTTTAATTTGGACCAATGGGAAGTTGATAATTGGTGCATGAAATGAGAAAAGTTGAAAGGGTTAAGAGTTATTTTGTTAGTTACTAAAATGTCCAAAGTGTAGTGTAAAATATATTTTTTTTAAATGGTAGTTTAGGTAGTTTGGGCAATCTTTTAGTATATGTTAGATAGTAGATAGTAGATGACAAAATTTAGTTGATACATGTCATAAAGGATAAATTACCCTTAACTTTACAAAGGGTAGCCAAGAATTTATCATTAGAGTTTGGTTTTGATTCAAAACAGAAATTAGAGAAGAAATATACATCTAAATCTAAAATAAATAATACACAAGTCTATCATCTAAGTAACTTTGATAATCTTGTAACAACACAACTAAATGGAAAAATAATTGTATGTGAGAATGTTCGATCAAAATAACTTGTGTGCAAAGATGAAACTATATTTCATTAATGGAATCACAAAGAAACCATAAATTCAATCCAAAGAATACCATGATTGGTAGAATGTGGATTCAATGGTGACTATGTGGTTCATCGGTGCGACCTAACCTTATTTGCACAACAACATTTAACATCCTTCGACAGCCCGAGATGTATGGATCGATCTTGAAGAATACTTTGCTTAAACCCATGCACCACGAATTCATCAATTATGGATAAATTTATAGACACAACGGTAGCAAATTATTACACTAATTCAAGAGCCTTGTTGATGACTTGAGTGAGTTACAACCCTCACCCAAGTGTAATTGTGGAGATGCCAAAGAATTAACTTAAGGGAAGAAGAACTATTTGTTCATCTATTTATTGGGGGATTTGATAATGAGAAATATGCTTAAATTAAATGAACCATTTTGAATATAGAACTAATTCCTTGTATTCGATGAGTGTTCAATCAAATTTAGTGAGAAGAATCTTGATCCACATAAAAAAAGAAAGGGAAAATAGAGCTCAATATTTCACTAAAGAACGAATATGAGGAAATCGAAGGAGTATTATTTTAAACTAAAATGTGATCATTGTGGTAAGAATGGTCACATTATATATAAATGTTTTGAAATAGCAGGATATTCACCCAATTGGGAAATAAGAACTCAAAGACGCAAAGCTTGTTGACAAACAAGATGTTGGTGATTTTATCATCACCAATGTATTTTAGTAGTAATGTGATTTACTAAAGGCCAATGCAATTATACATTAAGTTCGGAAACGAGTTAGGGAAGTGCGGAGTGCACGCTCGTTGAGCCAATGTATAACCGAATACGAATAACTGAAACGGGGTTCCAAGGGGCGGAGCCCCTGCAGCAGCGCCTCGAAAATGACCCTTTTCGCCAACTGACACAACTGTTTTCCGAACGGGTGTGTCTCTTCGTTTCAAATTTTGATCTCCTATTTAAGGAGTCAATTGGCCTCGGTTCGCACACAGAAAAAATCGATCATTAATCTCTACATTCAAAATCAGTATTCCATTGCCAGAAAACCGATTGTCCTTCGATAATTATCCCCGCAAAGATTTCGTGAACCCAGGCAAAAATAGGGTCGAAATACTTTGTTCGGAAAGTGAACAAACACGATTTTCGAAGTAATCCAGGATTATCTTACCCTAATTTCTAACACAAGACAACATGCTACACGTCTTGCTCAAGGAGAAGAACCAAATAATGAGAGACTTGAGGGACCAGTCATATACCATGCCTTGAATGGAACACACACAGGAAATCATGAAGGATTACATGAAAAGGTGTATGATAATTGTAGTAATGAAATACAATGGATTCTTGATAATGGTGTATTTCACCATATGACTACATTATCTCATATTTAAAAAAAGTTAGAAATATAGACAAGCATTTTCATGTTGTTACACCCAATGGAGATGAAACCTTGATTGAAAAAAAAAAGATGTGAAATTATCCATGAACATTGTGGTTATATATTTGTAAAAGCCCGCAATAGGGCGATTTGAGGCAAAGCCTACTCTGGTGCCCTCCCTAGAATATATCTCCCAAGCATGACCTCCACTCTTTAGGTGGCTTGCCATGTTAAGAAATGTGGAGGATGGCATGTACATATGTTATAATTGCATGTGCAAGAAATCCTGATCATGATTCCCTAATACGTAGGCACTCAACAACTCCCTCAGTCAAAGTAAAGCCATTACTACTTCTTAGAGGTCCCCAAATCCAGTCTCATAAGCCTTTATAAATATCTAACTCTTAGGGTTGAGTGGATCATTCTGAATACACAAAAAATACCCCTGAAATCGAGAGCTTTTTACCTCATCGAAATCACCTCAAAATAGAGCATTTCACCACCATGAGCTTTCCTTAAATCGTAGAAAATTCTTAAAGCCTCTAGCAACCCCTACCAACATAAATGTGCCACACATTTGTACTTTTTATCAAGTATGAGGATGTCTACCATGGACCCTGGATAAAACTGACTTGGGCCAGACCTTTCATTATCTCGTCACTTAGATACTCACCATAACCTCTACTCCTAGACCTAACCGCCCCCAATCATGGTTCTAGAAAGGCATAATAAGCTCACATAGAAGGATACCAGAGGTAACATTGATCCCAATGTAATAGCGGAGATGTGCGCCGCCATGGATAAACCGCACAATGAAAACCAAACTCTAGAGGACAACATCATCAATATTCAACAACACCAACAAGACATTACCCCCACATAGGAGATAGAGGTGTTGGATACCCTATCACTCTCAAACAAGATATAATAATTGCTTGTCCATGGAGGTTTCAAACATCTCACCATGGCAAATTTTGATGGGTATAACGAACCTTACGTGCATGTTACCTCCATTAATACGCAAATAAAAATAATCTTAGTGCCCAACTACCTAAAATGCAAGATTTTGTTTGGAACTTTTAGGTATGTATCCTTAAGTTGGTACATGGGCCTACCCAGAGCTTCCATTACGAGCTACCAGAAGTTAGTGAAGAATCACAATAAAATTATTTATAGAAATTACTCAACTAGTTCTGGCACCGACTTTCGTCGACGCGTCACCGATTTCCTAAATATGTTATAAATTGTATTTCACAATGAAATTAATATATTTAAAATTTCAAAATAAATTCTCAATTAATTTCAAGATTCTTTTACTACCATGAAATTGCTGATTTTAATAATGGTGTCGGATACTGGTTCCGCTCTTTTGATGGGTAATGAATATCTATACGCTTCTGCTTTCGTAGTAAAACTAATGGTTTAAAATAGAAATTTAAAAACAATACTTCATTCCCATTCTGATTAAATAACTTATAACTTCATATGAATATTATTTGTAAACGATTCTCATGTTTAGGATCCTAAATTAATCTACCCAGACATGGTGAAATAAGAAATTAGATAACATGCATTTAAAAAAAACACAATAGAAGACAACATAGTAAAATAACCTGAATATTGATTTAAAACTAAATATTGCATAAATAAACGCTCTAAAGGGAGACTTTGTTGTAATGCAACACAACAAAATGTAAAATGTGAGTGCAGAATGTAACTTACAACAAATAAATCAATACTAAAAGTGTAAAAATAAATTTGCGTAAAAACCTCTATGTCGATTTTATGCTATAAAATAAGTGATTATAGTGCTAAAGTAAACTTCGGTCCTCAATTTTGAATTTACAACCCCTATTTATACTAATTTTTACACCTCAAAGGCACTACAATCAAAATAAATGAGAGAAAGTGTAGAAACAAAATTATTGAACGTGAGCTATTTTTCTAGAACTAGGTGACATGACTAGCATCATGATGCATGATGGCATGCCCATCATGACATGCAAGACGCTTCTAAGTCTATGTCCCATGTCGAACGTTAGTGTGACCGACAGTTTTTTCATTATAGATTTCATCCATTAGCTATTTTATTCCCCTTTGAGTGGTTGACAGGTTGGGTTTGCTGAGGCATGATAGGTGTCACTCTTGGGTTACATATAAAGTTTGAGAAACATATTTTTGTGTCGTTTTTGCCATTTTCTTCGCAATCGTTGTTGATTGATCGGTATCTGAAATATAAAGTATAAAACCAACATAAAACATTAAAAGTAACATGAAATGACACTAAAGTATGCTGAAATCGAGCTATATACATAATGAAAAATGCATGTTATCAAACTCCCCCATGTTTAAAATGTTTCTTGTCCTTAAATTTTTTTGCTTGAATAGTGAAAATGAAAACGAAAATGTAACAATAATGTATATGAGAAAGACTTATACATGAGGGTGCTATTGAAGCAAGAATACCACCACTGATTCGACAATCATTGGGGGAATTCTAGTAACGAACTTCCTGAGGATATGATATTTTGGGGAAATCAATCATCGCATAATGGTCCACTGGGGAAAACATTCTCTAAACAGCGGTCAACTGGGGAATGATCATAAACACTTGAAAAAGGGCTTACACCGTTACATTCGCTGAGAACATCAGATTCTCAATATAGCTCCAGTTGAGGATGTCACGAGATATAACCTCACTGGGGATATCAATAGATTCAAAATCATTGGGGATGAACATCCTCTGTCAATGGTTCAAACACCGTCTTCCCTGGGGAATAAAAGTCTAGAGACTTCTATCAAAAGTAATTTGCAAATCCAACGAGCAATCACCAGGGAATCTTGTCTGGAATGGGTATCCACCACTTGCACTGGGGGTTTCATCATGGATACCATGCTGATAACAATCTTTGAATCTGACCTTTTTGGAAAGGTAGAGCTTCATTTGGGGACATCTCGTCAATGCTCACTGGGAAAGAGATGATGTTGAGTTTTGTGTTGGTCCATCAACTACATGAAAACGAGCAAAGATTCCTGCAACGCACTGCTAGTGGAATACCCCATGTGTAACAACATAATGGGCCCATATAGAGATTTATTGAATCTTGACGTAACTTCTTTAGATTGATTGACTTTTGAAAGTATTCGCCCTAAGAGGACTTCATGTGAGTCTGTGCTGAGGATAACGATATTGACTACGCTTTGAGGTAATGATCTTGAACTTCTGATGAAGAAAGACCAACACTCTGAACTTAAAATTTTGACGAGTTGAGGATAACCATCCTGACTTCCCAACATACTCTCCAGATTCACAAATATTTTACCTTGCAAACGAACTTAGCCTCATCAACTATGAAGTAGGGGTGTGCCCCTGCATAATTTCTTGACCCAGTCTGTAGAGACTTGGAAGAAATTCGATTCAAGAGGGCTTTTTGAGATCTGTACCATCTAGATAACTTTCCCCAGCATCATGAGATTTGAAACATTTCCCTTGGCTGGCCAATGTTGGATGTGGTGTCAACTATGTTGAGAAGACGAATCATGATTACTTAGTACTTTGAGAGATTCTTCAAATCTCGACATAACTGCCTCAGATTGGCAAATACTTGAAGCAATCGGTCCCTTCGACCCAACTGGGAGTAATACACCACTGTTCAACAGAGATTTCTGGGCAATCAAAAATTCCCACACAATGGGTTTATCCTAATAATGATAATCCTAATGTTTAAACACCAATTGATATGCAAAATAATGTTTTATCCTAATAATGATAGTCATAATACAAATCTTATGCTTGTCTTGAAACAAAAACTTTTATTGAAAAGATGTCGAAACATCGCATTTATGTGCAAAAGATAACGAAAGATGGAGTGATACCAACTCTAAAGTTATAGCAGACCTCCTAGAAGTCAGGTTACAGTGCTCTCGTTACGATTTTGCTTTCTAATTAACTCTGCTTCAATTAGGACTTATAAGGGTTGTAACGTGGCCTGCTTCACGGTTTTTAGAAAAAACGATTTTTAGGCTCATAATATTTGGTGCCCACCCTCTTCGTAATGTTCTCCAACGATAAGTTCAGTTAACTCGATACGAGCAAACATCTCTCACAAGAGGAATTTGATGGTTAAGGAACCACTACAGTTTCCTGATCACACAACTTTGACTTTGCTGAGAGCGAGGCTTCTAGGACACGACAGTCACTCACCCTTTTTGCTTTGGTGTCTGATCACATGATTTTGTTCTTCACTGAGGATCTAATTTAATTATCCTCGCCTTTCTGGCTTTCCAATTTTGCTTTCCAATCATTTGCCCTTTCTGTTCTTGTTTTTTCCTAAGCGAGTTATTACCAAGTTCGACTTAGCGGGCTTTTTTCTCTTTTTTTATTCACACTATTTGAACAAATCGTGTGATCTCGAGACTTTGATTGATTGGAAATGATTGTGACTGCCTGAGTCCTTGGTGGATGAGGAATACCCATTAGGGTATCGTTTTCCTTTGACGCACACCGTTGATATACGAAGCTTGACTGCTATAGTTTCTCATCCTTTCGGAGGATAACCGTTGTTGTATCCTTTGACGCATACTCTTGATGAGTTTTGAACGCTCGATCAGATTAACTGAACATTACCCTTCCCCGAGTTTACAAAAATGAGGGTTTTTTCTAAACAGAAAAGAAACTCCTACTTCAAGGCTCAAAGGGGTTGACGAGGGTCTAACTCCCTTATATCTCCGGTGTTTGGGGATTTGAAACAAGACATGTACATCGCAAGCAAGGTTTTTACTCAAAAAAACAATATTGTTTGAGATTCTTGGTATATTGTTCATCATCCTCCCTACAGAGGTTTTGCTTTACTAACAAGAGTTAAGTATCAAAAGCACATTAAAACAATTAATAGTGAATATGAATGGATTAACAAGACAACCATATTCAATGCATTATGATTAACATTCAGAAGATGAAAAAGTTTTGCATATAAGTAAGTAAAAAATAAACAAGAAAATCTACAAATGAGAATGCAAATGAACTTTGAAATTTCCATGTTGAGGAGGCTTGACTCTGTATGGACTTGTTGCTTCTGACATTGCACTTTTTAGTCTGGACACCACTGAGGCATAGATCACAACAGTCTCTAAATTGATCAAGTATTGCACTTTGTCTCAGGCTGACGTACTGTTTTCAACTGAATGGCCAAGTGCCCCTGCATGGCAATCACACTGACATCGAAATCCAATCCCTCATAACAATAATAGATGATATGATCCACTCGCTTAATTTCCTTCAATGAAAACCCGAGCAAGGGAAGGAACAAGTGGTTAAGAGTTGTAGGCGCAACACCAAACTCCTTTTATGATCTCTTTGGCTCCTAATGGCCCGCCTGAGCATACGAGTGATACCCATCCTGATTATCAAGACATGGAATATGCAACTATTGTTGGAAATGATATTATGGACACACTAGTCGTGCATGAGAATCAGAAGATACTCTTTGAGAATGAATAATCAAACCTTCGGCTGGATATGGACTGATTGACTTGTAGGTCCACCATATTTAGATTAACCATAAATGCCCCTGTATCGAACAAGTCTTAGATCTTGGCTTTCGATTCCTTTTAGATTCTGACATAAGTACAAACATGCCCCTGAATGATATTTATAAGTGATTCTCCCAAAATATGGGATGATCGCTTTACCAACTGAATTTGAATACTGAATTGCCAAGAATCTTCCACTTCACGGAAGAGATATTCAGTTGGGAAGAAAAATTCTTGAAGCAATCTTCCAAAGTCGAATTGGATCTTGGGAAAGACGTCATACGAATTTTGGACTTTAAACTTCAACCTCTTGCAATCTTCAATATCACGGCCAAGTGCCCCAAAAGGAGAGACACATCAAGAATCTGCGCCACAATCAGGAGAGAGATTTGTTGGTAGAGGACCTGAAGCACGAAGCTTAATCAATGAACTTCCAACAGGAGAGAAAGTAATTGGGCTTAAGGCATTGGAAACAAGTCCACACGCTTCTCGGGCTACTTCAATATCTATCGGTGAACTTTGCCCTACATATTCGCTTAGAGATCAGGAACTAGCTGATGACGAGCAAACTTCTGAAACCAACATTTTGGAAAAGGCCCACTAAATACTCTATGACTTGAAGGAAATCCCATAGGATAGGGAGAAGTAACAAAATCTATCGCAAGCAACATGTATCAAATTACTTTCACTTGTTGGCACTGTTTTTCGGAATCCTCATAACCAAACTCAATTGAGTCTTCCACTAATGATTTTCCAAGAGCCCGTAACCATAGATCAAGGTTTGCAGCTTGTATGACCGCCATAAACAACCCCATATTATTTTTGAATGGTCTGATTCCCCCACAAAGTTGCTTCATTTGATCAAGGAGTGGTGAGAAGTCAAGACTTGCAATTCTGAACAGAAAAGACCAAGTATGAATAAGAAGTTCCCCGGCTTTGGGTACCTGTTATGGATGCATGAAATGAATGCATATGCAGGTTAGATATATACACATGTATTTTCTCTGACATTTCTTTTAAAGAAAATAAACATGTTATGATGCAAGTGCATTGATCATGGGTAACATCTGCGCAATCAGATGACATTTGTACAATCCTCTAGATAATTGCCAATCAATCCCTGAATAGGGTGAAGATATCAGGATCGCAGGTTCGGTACCAGTCAAGATTCCATAAAAAATACTAGAGAACAAAGTGTCAGAGAAACACACAGTCACTAACAAAACTGAATGTCACCGCCAGAATAGTATAGTCACTATCATAATAAATAGTCACCACCTGAACATGGTGCAAGTGCATCGTGCATTGATCATGGGTTTATGACTTCCATGACATTGCATCTTCTGTACTATTTCTAATCTGGTCGAAGAAAACAGAGAACCACAGACAGAGTAATGACTAGAAAACCACATAATAGAACCATAGTCACCATCAGAAAATACCAAGTCACCATCAGTATCAAGTCACCAACAGTCATCATCAGTACCTATGATAATAATGATCCTTCCCTAACTCACAGGGTAATTATAAACACAATGGGGGGTCCCTAATGATAAATAGAGTCGATGATCCTTTATCGAGTACTTCACTATCTACACAACAGGGTGTAGGGCGAAAATACCGTCAACCGAATCTCGTTTGATTTTGGTACTTCATGCCTCCTCACACGCACCACGGGATACTGGAATGGACATGAACATCCATTTATCCTATATGTCTCTAGCCGGGGTATGACGCCTTTTACCTCATGCAACTCCCACTCAATCAAAAGGATCAACCAGTACAGTAGCAGCCAATGTTCAGGATATATGAAAGCAATAAAATGCCACATAGAATTCAATGCAAGCATACAAAGAATGGTGCAATAAAGCGAGTAAATAAATAAACACCCGATAGAAAAGGAAAATGGAAGCTAGGATAAACTCCTGGACGAATCAATAGTAGTTCGACTGTCCCCAGTGAAGTCGCCAGCTGAAACTACCGACTGAACATCATCCGATAGTTGTATCAATAAAGTCGACATTAAATGTTTTTTATCCCAGGAGAGGCAAGGAAAACATCGAGTAAACCTAGAAGGGAAGAAATCACGGTCTCACGAATGAGAGATCGGGGTAAGGGAGTCTGTTACGCGAGGGAAAGGTATTAGCACCCCACACGCCCGTAATACTCTACAATATCCACTTCTATTTTCTATCTAAGGGGTGTGTTATATCTATCTATCGCTTATCCGCTACAATGCATGTGAAAGAAACAAAATAAAGAAAACAGGGGGAAAAGAATGAAGTATTTACAAAGTTTTGTTCGATCGAGCCCCGTGACAAGACGCCTATGTATTCCTTCGTGCAATGGGAAAGTCAGAGCGTCGTAGTTCGACTCACTTGTTATGGTGGGTTTTGTGTTTTTTATTTCTGAAAAGAGTTTTAAACACAAAAAGAAAGCGACCGTAGGCGAAATTGTTTTTGTATTGGTTGGTTGCTTTTACCTTTGAGAAAAGAGTTTTTAGCCATTATCAAGTGTTTTAGTTTTCAAAAGGAAAAGAAAGCAAGTTTTAATTTTATTACATGCAAGGATGCAAAAGAAACATGAAAACATGTAAAGGAGACCAACTAGTTCCACCCTAATGTTATCATGCAAGGTTGGACCAAACGTTGAGGATGTAGGGGATCTCTACCTATGTTGACATGCAAAGGATGTATATCCTGATGTCTAGGCTCGAGAGCTATCCTAACCGAGCGGTCCTAAGGGAAAGCTATCATAATATTCGTCTTGATTGTAGAACCAAGGGATGCAAAGGGATAAAGCAATCAAGTGCTTTGGCAGAAGCACACAAGCAATGTTATGCACAAACATATGTCACACATGTGTAGGAGAAGGAGGAAGTCCCATAGTCTACAACAACACCGATGTACCGGAAGCAACCAGGAGATGACACATCTGATTCACGTGCAAGGTATCATATCATGACATGAATTATCAAGTGTGAAGAGCAATGAGTGCGAGTATCAAAAATAAATGCGAACCCCGAGAAGGTGCAGAGAGACAGAATAGGGGATTCTGGACACTTTTATTATTGACTCGATAAAGGAAGCAACATAATTCACGTGTGCTGAGCTGACACAAACAAGAACTGTGCGGGGGTTGATTTCCAACCCTTTCCACATGCCCATTACATCATCATATATATCAATCAGTATCAAAGCGGGACTTTGCTTGGTGGTGCCACTTTGGGTTGCATAACCACTCATGACCTATGCAAGCACAAATGTAAACACTTACTGAGAATTACCTCCCTATGCACGGAAGAGGATTTTAAACAAACCAAACACAAGTAGCACACATAAGCGCCCTAAACAAGTCTTTAAATAAACCAGATGGGTTCCTGAACATGCTTCAACTACAGAAGCCCCATCATACATCTCTAGTCCTATTTCTCATGGAAAAATAAAGCAGTAAAACCTACTTCTCATGCTCTCTAAAAAAGCGGTAAAACGTATAGCAAATACCACACGGATAACAATCCGTAAGCAACTGCAAGCCAAGAAATACTCCTGAAAACTTCAAGTACTACTGCCAAGCAATAGAGAAAACTGGTGAGTAATGCACTGAGGAATCAAATCATTGGCGGAATATGTGTTCGTACACATCCGAATCAAATAAACCTGCAAAAGGTTGCAATACAAACAATGGAATTCGCGTTCGTACATAAAGATATATCAGAATGTGCATTCGTACACATCTGAAACAAGATAACCTACAAGAAATCACAACCAGACAATAGGATGCGCATTCATACGCAAACAAGTATTAGAGTGTGCATTCGTGCACATTCGAAACAAATGAACCTGCAAGAGAAGTGAAAACCAAACAAGCAAAAAAAGGTTTGCGCGTTCGTACGCAAACAAGCAATAAAATATGAATTCATGCACATTTAAACAACATACACCTGCAAGAAAGGTGAAAACCCACCAAGCAGATAATAGGATGCACGCTCGTACGCAAACAAGCAATAGAATATGCATTCGTGCACATTCATATCAATAAAACCTGCAAAAGAAAACCCACAATAACCAGACAATGGAATGTACACGTATGAGCACAAGCAATAGAATGTATGTTCATGCACATTCAAACAATCGGATAACCTGCAAAAGAGGTATCAATCCACAACAATCAGACAATAGAATGGACACGTATGTGCACAAGCAATGGAATGCATATTCGTACGCATTCAAACAATCAGATAACTATAAAAAGAGGTGTCAGTCCAACAAACAGACAATAGAATGTACACGTGTGTGCCCAAGCAATGGAATGCGCGTTCGTACGCATTCAAACAATCGGATAACCTGCAAAAGAGGTGTTAATACAACAAACAGACAAATAGTATGCGCGCTCGTACGCATACAAACAAATGGATAACCTGCAAAAGAGGCGTCAATCTACAAAACAGATAATAGGATGCGCGTTGTTATATCCCAAAATTTGCCCTCCTATTTTTTCAAATCAATACACATTTCCATACTCAAGAGTTCTTCATGGGTTGACCAGTTGAACTCTCTCCTAAGCAATCAACCCACAACTAGGGTTTTGTTTCTCTCAAGTCAAAATTGGTTTATGTTGCCTCAAATGAGAACCATGTCTCCTCATATGTCTCAAGGTATCACCATGTCAAGTTTCAAGCCTCACAACTCAA
This sequence comes from Vicia sativa, assembly GCA_021764765.1. Lineage (NCBI taxonomy): Eukaryota > Viridiplantae > Streptophyta > Magnoliopsida > Fabales > Fabaceae > Vicia > Vicia sativa. The sequence continues at coordinate 167,801,938 of CM038792.1, read as the reverse complement.
GTTTGCTCAGTCGATTGCTCAGATGGTAGAAAATCAATTGTATTGGACAAAAAGTCAACTATGATCAACATACAGTCAAACTTCATCATTTTTGGTCAACATCAAGATTTTGAAGTCACATTCATCATTTGATCAAGGGTTGATCATGATTCATCAAGAAAGTTCAAAGAATTGATCAAAAGTCAAAGTTTCTGAATTATGGTTTTTGATAAAAAGTAAACAGAACTTTGACCAGACATAACTTTCACATACTTCATCAGAATTTTTTTTCATGAAAGCTCATTTTTAAGGGAATTCAATTCTCTACAACTTTGTGTCTCACAAGCTTTGCCCAAAAATGCTTTGAGAGACATGAGTCAAGACATTATAGGTCCTCATAAAAGTCAACAAAAAGTGATCTTTTTTCTAAAGAAGTGTACATGAGCATGGAAGCTTCAATGAAAATGAAAGCAAAAGGAGCATTTATAGGACATCTTAAGCTTTCTAAAAAGTCCAACAACACTCTAAATGATAAAAATTGAGCAAGTTATGACTTGGGCAAAAATAGAAATTTGAAGAAATGCATGAAAAAAATATTGACCAAACTTGAAAATTTTTTAAATGGGCCTATATTTCATTGATTCAAACATTTTCAAGAGCTTCCAAAGCCCATCCACACGCCATGGTTTCATTTATTTTATTTATTTTTGGATTAATTCATTTTAATTCAAAATTAATTAAAACAAAATACTAAATAAAATAAAATAAGTGCAAGGCTGTAAATTCAAGCTTCTTGTGGTCCAAGCAACTCATAGAAAGCTGGTAATTTTGAAAATATTTGATTGGCATGAGATTAGAGTGATTGAAGATCAAAAATAGAAATATTTGGTGTTGATTTCCAATCAAATATTCTTGCATTCAAAGCTTGATTTTTCTTAAAATTTGTTAACCTAAATCCATCATTTATATATATACAAGGATGCCAAATACAAAGGACACGAAACCCTTGCCTCAAGAACCCTAACAAAGCTTCAAAAAACTTGGAAAAAAAGCAACTTCAGTTTCCACTTTTCAAGGAGTTTTGATGATCAATCGAGCATCACAGAGGTCCCAGGAACGGTTTCCAATCATCACATAAGTCTGAAGCAAGCCAAATCAATCACACAGAATCACAGTTTGCACAACTTTTTTCAAAATCGATTTCAATGATTCATTAATGTTGAACATAATTTGATTATATATTTGTGTTTGTTATGATGTTTGCAAGCTATTTGGGTTGTTTAATCTGAGTTTAAGTGCAGGAATTGTGACTTGCCATTGTTAGGGTTCATAGCTCTAATCATAGAAAGAGTCCTAATGCCATTGATAATGACTCATATGTCTTTGCTATGAATGAGTTAACCACTCTCTTGTTGACTGTTAAGAAGAATCTGCTACAAGCCATTTTATTTGCAGGATGTTTTGACAACTACCGTTACTGCGCATCTGAACCCAATGGATGTTCCTGGTTATCACGGTAAAAAGTGAAGAACGAGGGAATCGAATCAGAATTTGAATCTCCGGCTCAAAATGATATTCTATTTGATTTTTTGTTTAAAAGATGTCGCGAGAACCAAGCTTTATTGTTCAAACAAGAAAGGAAAGGAAAAGGGAAAAACTGAAATACCCTAAAACTGATATGTAATGCGATTATTGTGATCTAAACGCAACGCATGAGGGAGTGACCTGGGTAAGAGGGTTAGTTATATAAAGGGAAGATATATGCTATTTTGGGAAAATTTCTCCTTTCGGATTTAAGAATGGTAGGCTAGGTAGGAACCTAAGTATGTTTATTATGATTATGCTCGCAAAGATCATTGGGATCCTCTGCATACATATCCTCTAGCGGGAATTAGAGCATATGTAGCTCGGATTTAAGGGAACTAAGGTTTGTTTGGTTTGAGGGAGAAAGAATTATGCTCGCCAAGGATGAGACCTTGTGCATACATATTCTCAAAAGGAGGTTGAGAAAGTCAGAGCAATCGTAGTTCCCACTTATATGCTAGTGGAAGCAAAAAATTTAAGAGACAACGACAAATGTCATTTAAATGAAAAATGTATCTAATCTATTTCATCACATACATTTTTGAAAATTTTATTGTTTAAATCTTTCATTGTAGGCATTGGGTGTTTTGCTTGAGTGTACAAGCGTGACCACTTACAAGTTAAGAAAGATGTTTGAAAAATGTTGAATCTTTCATTGTAAGTATTAGACGTTTTGCTTGAGTGTACAATCGTTGCCACTTACAGTTAAGAGAGATGTTTTGTTTTGTTTGAAAAAGTATTTGTTTTGAAAAAATGTTTGATTTGAAAAAATGTTTGATTTGTATGTGATGTTATAGATGAGATACTTCTTCCAAAGAGATGATTCATGTCTTATCTCTTAGGAGAAATGTTTTGTTATTGATTAGGGGGTACTTTTAAGAAGCTTGTGGGTCCTTGTATTCTAAGTCAAGGAGGAGGCTATAGAGGGACATCGAGGTTCCTTTGTATTATAAGCCCAAGAGGAGGCTATCCGAGGGACATCGAGGATCCTTGTATTAGGAGCCCAAGAGAAGGCTATAAGGTATGGCTGGCTTGGCTTTAAGAGTGATTTCGCCGGGAAACCATACTCTTAGGGTTCTATCCTAGTGAAGGTGATTATTTGTATCGGAAGCCCGATAGGAGGCTGTAAGAGATTTCCAAGTCTCTTTCTTGTATGATGGCCAAGAGAAGGCTAAACTCAACGAGGGAGTTCTTTTGTATGAAGCTCAAAAGGAGGCTAACTCAACGGGGGAGTTCTTTTGTATGAAGCTCAAGAGGAGGATAACTCAACAAGTGAGTTCTTTTGTACGAAGCCCAAGAGGAGGCTATGGGGAACCTAGTTGTTATACTAGTTGTAATGACATAAATAAACATGAATAATTATATGAACAAGTATACATATGACAAAGTGTGTGTGTGTGCATTCATAGGAGTTTATGAAGGAAATATATAAACAAGTGTTTAAAACAAGCAAATAAAGCTAGTGTACTTGGATATATACAAAGGACTGTGAAAACAATATATAAGCAAGTGTTCAAAACAAGTGGATAAGCTAGTATACTTAGATATATACAAAGGAGTGTGAAAGCAATATATAAACAAGTGTTTAAAACAAGCAGATAAGCTACTTGGATATATACAAGGAAGTGGGACTTACACCTTAAGGGAGACCCACTGATTTAAGAGCAGTTTCACCTGGAATAATGCTCCTCCTAATACCAGTGGAATTGGTGTACAAACAAGCGAATAAAAGCCAGCGAGCCATACTAGTTATACTTGAATATTTGCAAAAAAAGTTGAATATGTACAAGGAAACTAAATATGTGCGTAGGAGGGTGAATATGTACAAAAAAACTAAATATGTACATAGGAGGGATGAGACTTACACCATAAGGGAGGCCCATGATCAATTTGATTTTGAGTTCGAAAGATTTTCGAGGAAAAAAACCTAGTTCGATTTGTATTTTCAAAGATTAATCGAATCGATCATGGAAAAGAGGTGTGTAAGTTAATTAAAACATTTTGAAAGTTTTGAAAAGTTAAAATTATTCATAAGAGTGTTTTGAAAAAGATTAGGTTTGAAAAATCAAGAAGAAAACATTTTTTGAAAAACATTTAAAACACTTAAAAACGTCTATTTTAAACCTAATAAAAATATATCAAAAGAAAATATTTTTTTTGCATTTTTTGACATGATCATAAAATAGGTATATTAGATGACAAGTGTGCAAAAAATCATCTAAAAATGAGAAGTTTTGATTGGTTTTTGAAAATGTTGAAGTTTGATAAAAATGCGAAGAAAACAAGTGATAAAAATTTGATTTTGGTCTTAAGGATTGTTGAACTCGAGAACTGAAGCTCAAAGGTGAAAAATTTAGCCACTGGGCCAAATACGTGGCTTGTCAAAACAAGGCTTTGATTTGATTATATTTGAAAACAAGTTTGGAAAATGGTTTAAAAATAGTTAAAAATTGGAAAAAAAGTGAAAAATTGAGAAAAAAAGGGTCTGGGTGGGGTTCAAACCCCAGACCTTAGGCAAGGAATAATATGAAAGGCGCACGCTCTACCATTGGTGTGGCTATACATCTGTTTATTTGTCAACAACGAATAAATATATATTAAAACAAAATTTTGAATTTTTGGAAAATCAGAAAAACGCGCGAAGAACACCTTCTTCAACCTCAAGATCATGATTTCTAATTCCTTCGTTTCTCAATGAAATTGCACGATTCTAACATCAAACTTGCTCGAAATTTGACCAGGAATATGATGATGACAATTAATTTCATTTATTTTAAGTGTAACATAATTAATTTCGTAAAAGTCAGATGAATCCTAATTATAAAAATTGATTGTGAAATCGTGTAAGTGCAATAATTCAAGCAATTGATTGAGGGTTTATGATCCTTATACATGTAGAAATATGATGGCTAAGAAATATTTGAACTGGAATGCAAGAATCATGGAGTTCAAAGTTCGAGCAGTTACCTCTTCAAGTGATAATTTGATTCTTTGAAGGAGATGTTCCAGATGTTGTTTCTTGATCTGGATAGCTTCAATGATGATTATGGAACACGTTTGAATGTTTGGAATGATCTGAAAGCCTCTGAGTTAGCCTGCACGAGTCCAGCTGCAGTGGCTTGAAGTGAGTTTTGATTTTGATGTTGGAGATGTTATAGGTCAGGGATGAGTGTTTGGGTAGCTCATATGTGATCTATGGATGGTGTTTGAAGTGAAAAATTGGAAGATGCACGAGTGGATTGAGAGATTGATGGTTAAGGCTCAAGTTATGCACCTATGGAGGTTTGAACATGATTCTGAGTTTGGATAGTTTTTGTGATGGATTTATGATTCTAACAACTTCTTAATGGTATTTGGAGAGTGTTTGAAGCAATAGATTGCTCAGAACTTGCAAGAATTGAAAAGTGGAATTCTTACATTTTGAAAACTTAGAAACTTGCAAATGAAGAAAGAAGTGAGAAAACAAGTTTATGATTGTTTTGGCATGATTTTGAAGTTAGCAAAGACTCCTATTTATAGGCCAAGATGTTTGGCAAGCAAGGAAAGATAGGATTGAATGAGTTTGCAACTTGGAGCTTAAGGCATAAGAAAGGAATCTTTGCCAGAAATGCACATGGTTAATTTCTAAACCATGGTTAAAAAACTCAAGTGTTTCTATCCTAACTTCAATCATTGGCTTTGGATATTTTTGAATGAAACCTATCCTTTGGTGGTGACAAGGCTTCTAGAAGAGAATGTTGGCAAAAATGACTTGAAAACTTGGAGAAACGATCTATAATTTTTGCTTTTGGACCTATAATGTCAAATTCCAAAACCATAGCTCCACAAAATATTTTTTTCATGTTGAAATGTTTTCTTGAATCAAAATGGATCTAGGTGAAAAATGGCCATGAAAATGATGAAAAAAGTATGTGCTTCAAACCGTTTCATTTGTGCCTCATACCTAAATTCAATCCCATTGTAATCGAATTGTTCTACTCTCAGATGCATGTTGGTGTAAAATTCAGAACTTGTGGTAGTTGAGGTATGGTTTTTTGGATTTGAGTGGTTTGGTTAAGGGTGATACTTTGGGTAGTGAAGTGTTTTTATGGAAAGTTAGTGGTGAATGAAGTGGTTTTCGGTTTTGGTTTTGGTGGGAAAAATGAAGGTTTTTGATTGTATGTTAATATGGAGGTTTTTATGTGTTGCTTGAGAAAAATAAGAAGAAATGAAAAAAATTTGTAGAAGAGGAAGGTAAATTTTAAAATTTTAAATTTTTTGGTGGAGAGAGAGAGAGATTGTGTGTGTGTGTGTGTGTGTGAGAGAGAGAGAGAGAGAGTTTCGATTTGCATAAAGGAGAATGATAGGGCTCATTTGGAAAAAAGGTTGACCAGTTTTTTTTGTTCTCAAACCTTAGAGTTTCACAATCTAAATTGTTGATGGGCAGCTGACGACTAGACTGTTAGCAACTTAAAAGATAGGAACATATGAAAATTTGGATTTCAAATTCATGACGGTCGTCATTATGGCTGATGACCAGACTATCATCCACTCTTGGATAGTGTTCTCATTTTGAGTTCAAGACGTTCCTCAGCCTTATAGTTTCGCCTAAGATGACCATTAGCATTATGACAGACGTGATACTTTGCTAAGTCGTTATCTTCTTCTTTCAACCCACTAGATGCTTAAATTACCAACTCTTTTTCATTTTTTTGGCAAGCAATGTATATTGAAAAGAGTATTATGAGTACTTTAACCCAATTACAAAACGAGAAACGATTCGAGAGAAAAAAATTTCATCCAAATAAAACTTAGACTAAATAAAACAAATAAACTTTGCTAAACTCGTAAAATTTTCATCCTTTTCATTATGATTTATCTCTTTCATAGTGTAAAGTTGCTTAAATCATGATTAGCCAAAAAAATTTTACTGTATTTGTATTAGATGTAGTCATTATAATTTTTCTCGTAAATACTATTAGTTTGACGGTTATTTGAAATATTATTTTAAGCATATTGATATTATTATTTTGTGTTTATAACTTCTTTTTTATCATTAAACTCAAAAATTAATCCTTTGATTCTGAAAATATCAGGAATGTGTATTTTATACTTAAAGTGCAAAGAATAACAATGTTTTTAATTGTTAATTGTTTGGAATAGAGTTAAGTTTACAACCACTGTCCACTATTTAACTGTAATGCGATTGTATTGAATAATTGAGCGGAAAATTGTTAATAAATTTAATAAAATTTGCTTTATTTGTTGGAAATAAAATTGTACTACGATAGATAAAATATTAGGAAGTTCTAGATTGTAATTATAATTTGGTTTGTAATTTTGTGTCGAATTTTTTTGTTATTTTTGTTGTAATCGGATTGTGAGAATTTTTAATTTTTTTTTTGTTAATATATCTTGATCGCTAAAATAAAATCGCTTTTTTTAAATACTTTTTTCCTTATTTGAATTACCAAAAACTCAATTTTACAACTCCAATTAAAAGTATATAAATATAGTGAAGAGTTGAAGCAAACATATATAAATTATGTGTAGATACAATAATATATAACACTTTGATAGTGCTATAAAACTTTTATTATTCTTATTAAACTTTATATTGAATTATTAATTCTTTACTAAAGTATCCATGGTTGTGTCATATATTTTCTATAATAAATATTTTTATTCAATCGATAATAACTTCTATCTCCAAAAATATATATTTGTAAAATTGTATAAATAATCGATAAATTCAAAGTCACAAATAATTTTCTTGATTCTCGCAATTTTTTAAATAATTTTTATTATAAAAACAAATTAAGCTAATAGTTTTTTTAAAATGTTTTTCTAAAATCACTACTACAAATAATTTTATTTTACATTGAACACGAAGGTAATATAACTTCGATTATACATGTCACTATAAAAGTAGTTGTTTAGTCGGAGATGAAACCCTTCGCAAAAACAAAAAATTCCTTGCAATAAAATTTTACGAGGTGACAAGCTCCCTAATTAAACATATCATCACAAATTATTTGCGAGGGACCTGCCACTTCACTTATTTGTCAAAGGTTTAATCCCTAGTATAACTCAATCTTTAAATTTCTTGTAGCATACGTAAGCCCAAATTATGTGACGTAGTGTGCTAGAAATTTGTAGAGGTTAAACACCTAGTAGAATATTAGAATATATGTATTTGTTAGGAATTTAGTCCCTCATAAATGTGTTTAATAATTTTTTTTGAAAGACTACCACTAGCTAATATTTAAATATAATTATAATAAAAATAGCGTTATTATAATAATTAAATAAATATTTTTAAATTTGATAAAAATAAAATTATAATAAAATAATATTATTATTGTATTTAATCTAAAAAATTATATACTTTTTTATACCATTATATATTATTTTTATGTACAACATATTTAACATATTATATTATATTAACATATTTTATAATTTTATTAAAAAGTAATTTTTTTTAGCTATATATATTTTTCTAAAAAATTATATACTTTTAAAATATATACACTTATGGTTTTATAAATAAAAATATACTTAAAAAATAAAATATACATATATATTACTAAAAAAGTTTTAATTCAAATTATTTAACTATATTAAAAAATATTAAAAAATTAACACATATTTACAAAAAACATATACATCACACTATCAACCAACAACCAACAACATTACCACATCAAAATCACATATATTTTTTAACAATATTATATTTTTAAAAATATATATACTTTACTTAAAAAAATACATTTTAACAATATTAAAATTTTTAAAAAACATAAACATATACTAACAAATTTAATATTATAACATACATATATTTTATTTTTAAAATTTTAAAATTTTATATACAGTTTTACAATATCAACCAACAACAACACAAAATATATCCATATCTTAAAAAAAATTACTTTAAATGGAGAAAAATCAACATCAATACAAACTTTAGATTTGAAGCTTCTTTAGATAAACAAATTAACATATTTGAATAAATAAATTAAATAAACAACAACACCAATAATAATAATAATAACAATAATAATAATAATTTGTTATAAAATAAAAAGAAATTCAAAATTAAAGTTAAACATAAACATTTATCTTAAAATGATTAATATCTTGAAGATTTAAAGCAAAATCTAAAAATATTGAGGGAAGTTTGAAGGTATATAATTTAAATGGGATAAAGAGAAGAGAGGAAATATGTGAGAGGTAGAATAATTACTGGATAACTGGAGAAGAACAGGTGAAAAACACTTAATTAATAGCGACATTTGAGGGTAGCTCCTAGCTAATTTTGTTCGGATTTGCAAGAGGTAGTTCTTAGTAAATTTTTTACAACAACAGACCATTCATTAATCACCCTGACATGTCGAATGGTGATTTGACCAAACATTCAAATTTTGTTAGGGGTTATCCCTCGCAATCTTAATAGTCAAATTTTGCTAGTGGCTACCCCTTACAAATGCTTACTTTTGTTTGCATAAGAAAATAAGATTTTTGCGATTTATTTCTGAGATTGGTAACTCCTCGCAATGTTCAGTTTCAAAAATAAAAAAATTTCTTGGTCATATTTGCGAGAGGTTACCCAAAGCCAAGTAATTGTATAATATTTTTTTGTTTCATGTGTTGTGAGGGGTTTAACCCCAAGCAAAATTGTTTAATTAATGAGTGATTTTAAGTAACACCCTAAATTCCGCACACAATTTATCTAAGAATTTAATCAAATAAATTGTAACAACTTAGGATGTCATACACAACAAAATATAACCTCCTCTGTAACACACGTTACAACAAGATATTTAATACACATATTTGCACCTAGGATGTTTACATAACATCAACTCATCAGATATGTAACACATAATCATAAAAATAAAACATTCAACATGTCATTGCATGCTCACCTTCACTTGGGGTGTCATCGCAACATAATCATTATTAAACCAATTAAAAAAATATTACAATTTGTGATATATTGTCTCATAAATGTTAACTTCATAACATATGCAAAAGGAGTTGTGACAATCAACTCAAAACAACATAGAAATCTCAATAAAACAAAATAGTCTTTAACTCTAACATAAATGACATAAGAATTAAATCAAGAATTCTTACTCAGTACAATGTTACATGATCAGAACAAGGCACCGCTATTAAAAACGATAAACCAAAGAAGTAACTCTAAAAGTTATCTTCTACTTAATTCAACAATGCTACTCCTGAGTATCTGCAAGTTGTCCATGGTGGATAACATTAAAATATAAGGGGTGAGAATCCATTTCAATAATTAATGGTGAAAACAAGTGGAAGTAGATTATCACCTAACAACGACATACACATTGCTAAAACAATACCAATATATTAAGTATTCTCATCCATAAACATATCAATAATAATCAGCACAAATGCAACACTTATGCAATGTCATCGACACCGACTCAACATGCATGCGGTACCAACTATGAACACTTTAGTTCATTTTTATCCTCGATCTGCCACCATAGGATTAAGTTCCCTTTTGAAACTAGAGCACGCAAAATTGTTACCACCACCATAAGTAACACTTCATTAATTCCCACTAGAACCACCTACCCTCACTCGAACCACCACCATAGCATCAAGAACCACCAAAAAGAACTGAAGTTCCGACAACTTGAGTGCATGGACTATTAGCATTTAACAATAACACGTACACATTGACCACTCTTCTGACTATGTATGTCACCAACAACATAATCACCACCAACATAGCATGCATATATTTGAACATGCAACATTGTTAACAATGTCATCAACAATAACATCATAACAACATCGACATAACAACATCATCACCATAATAATATCATGAAACGTCATCATCATAACAACGTTATCATAACATAATATCATACACCATACACAAACATTAATCAATATTACTACAACTAATAACAACTTTAGCAACTCAACATATGCATATTCATAAACATATAATCATGTTATTCCATTATAACATCAACATTTCATTGTGGTAACCCAACGATTTGCTAATCGATTATACAAACCATGATAAACATTATTACATTAGACACCTGAATATCACTTAATTATTTCACCAACAATTGTCATGATGTATATATGAGCTTTACCTTTCTAATGCTTTAAACGAGGTGTCATTTGGACTTACAGATAAAAAATTATGGCCAAAATCGTCAGATAAAGCAACAAAGATCAAACCAGAAAAATTCTCAGAATTTGGCCTATGACAATCTATTGTCATAGGATGATAATAAATTGTCATCAATGACTTTTAATTACTTCCAGACCCAAAAAATGAATTTAAAGACATGACAATGATTGTCATCTAGCGACAATGGATTGTCGCAATGTTATTTTCCAAAGATTGCACTAGTGCAGCCGATTGTCATTCTGTGACATCGATTATCACTGTGTGTTTTTAAAAAAAATTAGTTTCAAGTTTACGCTAAAGAATCACTTTTCCTTAAAATTCTTTCCAAACACTACCTTATATAACAACAACTTATTTACAAAAATCTATCAGATTAATTCCAATTTATATTATCATAACATCTCAAACACATCTATTAGTCCAAAGGTTCATGAATCAACATTACAATAATATCATCATGTTCATCGTCACTAAATCACCATTAATACATTTAAGGTCATAATCTTCAATTATCCATCAATGACATAATATCGTCAACAACATCAAAATAAAATTTATGCATAAGGGTACGCAAATTTCACACCAATTTCATCATACTACAACAATTATAACACATAAAATTTGAATTGAGATGTAGTACACCCAATCCTAAAGAGGTTAAGGGTCCCTCCATCTACCCTCTATGCTTTAAAAACCATTAGAGAAACACTTCTCCCCCATTAACTTGATTTTCTTAGAAAAATTCTTCAAAGCTCTTTCAATGGATGATCTTCATATGTCCCAACCATTGCCTCTTCCTTTTTCCACCAAATTTTGATCTTACGTATGAAAACCTTTCACAACTCCTTAATGACCTTTTTATTAGTAACTTAATCGCTCAATTAGAGTCTTCCATCATTACCATCATGTATCCCCCTATTCACCAAAATGCCCTTATCATCTATAGTTTTCCTTAATTCCAACCCTGCCCTCAATTTCTCTACATACCCTTATTTTTCTATTATTTTATTATTCTATTATATTTACTTAATTAAATTAAATAAACTCTTATTATTTAACTATCAAAAAAATTCTAAATAACTTTAATTTATTCCAACTAACTTCTACTCCATTTGATTAATTAACTACCACAACTCATCAATAAAATAAAATACACAAAATCGTAATTAATTTATAAAAACTTTTAAAAAAATTAAAAGGTGATAAAATATAGTTCTTAAAATTCGAAGACGTGTCCTCTAAATACTTTACCCATCAGTTTCCCGAAAAATCGAAGGAATATATTATATTTTTTAAATAAAAAAGTAACGTGTATATGATTTACACCTCGATTTTTTGTTGGATGCGATGAAAGTTTCGTCATAAAATATATTATTTCTAGTAGTGAATATTTGAGAGTTAGTTCTAAAAAATATTCCAAATAATCTTATTTTAATTTGAAATTATTTAATAATAACAACATCTTAACATACTCCTCTATATTTCTAACACTAAATGTTTAAACTAGGCATGACAACAATACTTGAAGTGACCACGCCACTCAAATTCATTCCCATTTTTTTACAAAAAATTTCACTTTAATAAGTGGAAAGGAAGGGGTGTGTTTTCCGTGATATTCAAATTCTAAGGCGGGACAAAACGAGGATGTTTATATTCGCCCAACACCTATAGATGATAAAATAAGTCTGACTCGTTAATCATGTCCGTTTTGCCAGTACTTTAGTGCAGGGGCGGAACAAGGATTTAGACTCGCACCTTTAATGTGTCTGCCTCACTCACCCTATTTTTTTCGGACATAAATATTAACATAATTTTGTATTTTTAGGCTAAAAATTTGCGCTGCTTGAGGGCCTACCCCATCATGCTTCACTTTTAATGGATTTATGCCCGTATCCTCAACTATGTCTGTTCCATTTTTTATGGATTTTTGCAGGGTGAACTTAAGCAGGAGAAATATACCGTTTACCACCCCTATCATTTCTATTTAATGTGTATTTTATATACATACTTATTGATTTTTTTAATATCTTATTATATATATAAGTTTTAGGGCCCGTTTGGTTCAATCGATGGAAATGAATGGAAGAAATTTTTATGAAAGGGAGAAGATGAGAAGAGAAGGGAGATGAATGATTTTAATTACATATATGTTTAGTTTAAAATATAAAAGAGGAGGGGAATTGAGAGACTTTAATTACAAACATCTTTAATTCAAAGGAGAAGGATATTTTAATACTAATTTACTTTTATGTCCTTATAATATTACCATAAGAATTATGATATTTATCATTCATAATTCGAACACAAATTCATTAATAAAATATAATAATATGTATATTTATAATTCGAGAACAAATTCATTAATAAAATATAAATATTGAATTAGAAAATATCATAAAATATTTTGTGAAAACATAACGACAGTAATATACAATTTTAAAAGATAATCAAATACAATAAAAACTAAAGAAATTTATTATAAAACAAATGTCAAGATAATTAAAAAGTGTCATCAAAATTTTAAAAATAAAATAATTTTTTTTGAACACATTTAATGAATAATAAGACGAAGATAAAAGAATACAAAAATTATTAGAGGAAGATAAAATTTCTCCATAATAGAATTTTTAACATTTTAATAAATTAAATTTTATATATAATAAAATAAATAAGGGTAAATAAAAGTTAAAATGATGTTGGTTTTGAAGAGAAAAAAAGTATCAATGGTTATAACATATATGATTGGTTTGAGACAAAAACAAACTTTTAATCACTAAAGAAAAAACTACAACATACGAATAAGAGCAATTAGATAGAAAACCTAAAATATTCTTCAACTGACCTCGTCTTCTCTTCTAAAATATTGGGAAAAGAATCATCGTCTTCTCTTCTAAAATATTGGGAAAAAAATTTGATTCGAGAGAATCAAACATTATCATTTAACATATTCTTTCTTTTCTTCTGCCTAAAAAAATCTCAAATTCAATAGTATGTTAATCTTATTTATAAGATTTTATTTTGTTACTATTTTATCAAGAAGCGAAGAAAATCAACTTATATCAAATAAAAGAGTGGAGGACACAAAAATCATATCCAACCCGAATCATTTCATAAGTACTTAATCAAATCTTTAGTTCAATATCTAAATTAGCAATTTATGTAACTATTAATTAATCTTTGGTTCAATTTCTGTTGATTAGTAGTTAATGTAAGTATTAATTATGCTGACCCCATTGCCGTTGTATTCTTCTCATCCAATTTTCCTTTTGAACCATGCAATTTCCTATTTCCTTTTCAACCATGCAATTTCCCTTTCTATTCTACCAAAAGAAAATACAACAACAATACAAGATCAATCTCACCTTCACCTCACTTCACCTCAAAGCATTACTATATAGTAGTAAATTAAACTCTAAGAAAATAATATCTCCTATTTATCATTTCTTCATATTACCCTCTCCCCATCCCTCCCCATACATATCTAAACTAACTTTCCAACACTTTCTTAACCAAACACAATATACTAAAAAAAATACAATATTTAACTCATTAAATAAATATTCAATAAAATATATATATTTTTATTAAATTAAATAAATTTACTATTATGACTATCTAGTGAGTGAGAGAGATGAGATCCAAACGGTTTTATGAAGGAAGAATATTATTGTTCCTTCCTTCGCCAACTCATCTGACAAAATATTCAAATTTTCCCAACAAAAAAAAAACCATCATCATCACTTTCAAGCTCTCTTTTTTTTTTTTTTTCTTTCTCTTTTCACAAATCACAAACATAGCAGGAAAAAAAAACACTTCCTCAACAACAAGAACAAGAACAAATTTTTCTCCATTTTTTTGGGTGTTTGGTTTTTTGTTGACATCATCATTCTCATTATAACAATTTTCTCTTTCCTCTCTTTGAGGGAGGTTGTTTTTCGCAACAACCTCAACCTCCTCGCTTCCAACCTCGTAACTTTCGCTTTCAGTAATGGGAAGCTTTTCTCGATTTGGCAAATGCATTTCTGGATTTTGTTTTTTTCACTTTTTTTCTTCGTTTTCTATAACCACTTCTTCATAACCATTCAAACCCTTATCCCTTTTTTTCTTTCTTTCAACATTTTTCTCTTTTCTTTTGCATTTTCCTCAAAAATCTCAAAAGGGTTTTCTTCAATTTCATTATTTTACGTAATTCTCAACATGGGTCGGTGAAATCTTGACTTGCCCATGTCTATTTGAACAAAAAGTTTCAATTTTTGTTTGAATTTTCCATAAAAATTCAATTATTTTTGTTTGTTGTTTATTGTTTATTGTTTATTTGTTATAAGAACATGATGTTGTCAGCTTCACCATCTTCTCTAGCGAGAAGCTCTTTGGAAGAGATGCTTGAATCTCTTCGGCAGAGAGATGAAAGTGAGAAGCCTAAAGACCTACCTCCGGCATTGCCAGCTAGGCCGATGTCGAGAGGTAGGTTGCCTCCGGCGAGAAGGTCTTTGCCGAAAAGCTTTAAGGTGGATGGAGATGGTGATAAGCAAATGGGGCATAGGAGGAAAGGGAGTTTTGGGAACAAGAAGTTGATGGTGGATGTTGAATCTCCTTATGTGGTTGTTTCCGAAGAGAATTGTGTTAGTGAACATCCTTCACCTGTTCCTGTTTCTTCGATTACAGTTGATGATTCTTCGGTTGCTTCTGTGGCTCCTCCTCCTCCGGAATTGGAGGAGAATGACAATGTTTCTTATTTCATCAAAAAGGTAACTGTGGATTTGAAATCTTTGTGTTGCTTATTAATATTTGATGTTGTAACTTGCAATGGTAACTAGGTTTTGGTTCAAGTTTTAACATTGGTTTCTTTGTGTTAATCTGTTTTATTTTCTTCCTATATTTTAAAGCTCTTGAACTGTGAAGGTTTTGATGTTTGGATTGAATGAAACCGAAAACAATTAGCTTGAGTAAAATATGGAATCTACTGTTAGAAAGAAAGTATGTTTGTGATACAACTGGTACCCTTTTAGAGTTGCGAATGAGAACACACTCTACACATGTTAACAAGATTAAGGGTTTTGCTAAACAATGCCTTAACCTTAAGTTAAGGAATCAACATTTAAATTATTCTACACGGTAAAAAAACAACTGTAAAATGGAAGCTCGGTTTTGTTGCTTTTGAATTTTCACAGCGGAATAGCATTGGGACGAGAAAAAACTTTGCCGGACGCAGATCTAAAAATATGCTCAGATGATTAAAATTGAAGTGAGGTATTTTTGCCGAGGAATAGCATTGGGACGGGAATTTTTTTTGCTTGACACAGATCTAAAAATATGCTTAGATGATTAAAATTGACGCATGGTTGTTTCTAATTTAAATTTAAAGATATCATTATACCTTGTTATTTATCGGCTGATACATTGGTTCAGAGCCCTTATTTCACTGATACTCGGCACCACTTAGGTTAATATTAGGCATAGGTAAATTGTTTATGTCATTGATACTTCTAGTCTAACTTTCTTTCTGTTTCCATTGTTCCCCAAAACCTTCTTTTGGATGGGTTATGTAATTGAACTACATCAAAGTTACTTTGAACATATTATCAATTTAGTGATTTTTGCATCAGTAGTATGTTTTGTTTTGCATATTAACTATTGGCATGGATTCAAGTCGAGAGGTTGATGACATGTGTGTTTTTGTTAAACTTCCTTTTGTTTTGGTTTTCCACAGAAACTTCATGTATGGTGTAGGCAACCAAAAGGAAGTGGGGTCTGGGAAGAATACAGTCAACCGGAGAACAAGCATCGGTTTCACTCTCAAATGGAACTGTAAACTTCTAAACTATTTGTGTCATCGTAAAATAGTATTCATTGTTGAATACACAAGATAGTGACATACTTTTTTTGTCGGCGAGTTGTTCTGCAGATCATGAAAGTGGATAGAACAGATCTCCTACCAGCCAATCCTGATATTTTAGAGGGCGTGGATGATCTTATACAACTCAGCTATTTGAACGAGCCCTCGGTTCTTCACAATCTTCAGTTTAGATATTCTCAAGATATGATATATGTATGTCCGCTGCCATTTCTTGTTTTTCTACTTAGATGATTATCTATGCATGTTTTCTCATATTCTACTTTTGTTTCTGTATGCATGCAGAGTAAAGCAGGGCCAATTTTAATTGCACTCAATCCCTTCAAAGATGTACAGATTTACGGAAACGAGTATGTCTCTGCTTACAGAAATAAGTCTCTTGATAGTCCTCACGTTTATGCCATGGTAGATTCAGCATATAATGAGATGTTAGGAGGTAAATGAAATTCCTTTCTTTCTCCTTTTTTGAAATCGTTCGAACGTATTTGTATTGTATGATATATGATATGTTTATAAGGTTTTCTGTTTATGTGTTGTTCATTGCAGATGAAGTAAATCAGTCCATTATCATAAGGTCAGAACTCGATACATTAAAGGCTCTTTTTGTATATGTTCTTGAAATTGATAGCATGAAAATTGATTGTATAAAGTAGTTGTAAACTTGTTAATAACCGGTTACAAATTTGTTTACAGTGGCGAGAGTGGAGCTGGGAAAACAGAAACAGCGAAAATTGCGATGCAATACTTAGCTGCTCTTGGTGGTGGAAGTTGTGGAATAGAAAATGAAGTTCTTCAGACAAATGTTATACTAGAAGCTTTTGGCAATGCAAAGACATCTAGGAATGACAACTCTAGCAGATTTGTGAGTTTTTGGTTCTTTTCATTTCGATCTTCCTTTTACTTTTCTGAATGCTGTGTTGTGAAATAGCAGATATAGCAACGCTATAGCATTATAGAGTAATGGAATTAATCTCTACGGTTATACGATACACTGTTTAGTACAAATTGTTGTCAGATAGCAACTATTGTAGCAGCATTTTTTAACAAACTAATATTATCTGCGATCTACAATTGACTACATTGGCAGAAATTTTTGTGGATGGTATCTAATGGCTGAGCAGTTTAATTATTTTTCATTTTTCATTTGGTGCAGGGGAAGTTGATCGAAATTCATTTCAGCGCAACAGGAAAAATGTGTGGGGCTAAAATTCAAACCTGTAAGCATGTTCGCGAGAAATATGTTTCCTAAAATTTGTTCTTTTGTGATATCCATTTTTTACTTATTTATTAAGTCTACTGACTCGATTTATTCTGATGACTTTTGTTTTTCATTTGCCGATTCCCATGTGCGAACATAAACAGTTTTATTAGAAAAGGTAACGTCTGGTTCTTATTTGAACATAAGTATGGAACTGAAATATTTAACTTTCTCGATTTCTTATATTGTCTTGTCTTCTGTCGGCAGTCAAGAGTTGTTCAACTGGCTGATGGCGAGAGGTCTTATCACATATTTTATCAACTTTGTGCTGGATCTTCACCAGATATTAAAGGTATATTTTCTATACAACCTATCAATTAGTTGGCACTTGGCATATACTTCTATACTTTTGTTTCATCTTCGAGATCTCAATGACCATCTTTGAGATAATCTGTTTAAATACGACTTTTGAGTTACATCCTTCCGATATAATTGGGGAGAATCTTCCCTACTGTTTAATTTTATTTACAAACTTTAAACTGACATTTTTTACATGGAAATTCGTTGACACCGGTTTCTGCATGTGAAGACATAAATTACATTTTCCTTTTGATTTCTTCATCATCTTAATTGAGCTAGCTCGTGCATATAATTACACACAAAAGCATATTCTTTTTCCTATGCAGCGAGACTAAATCTTAGAGCAGCCAGCGAATATAAGTATCTAAATCAGAGTGACTGCATGACAATTGATGGGGTTGATGACGCGAAAAAGTTTCATAGGCTGAAGGTATATTATTTGACAGGTCATTTGTTGAATAATAACTTCAAGTTTCTTTACAGCCTCCTAAGATCTGATGTTATGTTTTTTCTTCTTCTGGCATCTGTATTTTTCCCCCAGAAAGCATTGGATGTCGTTCAAATGTCCAAAGAGGATCAAGAACGAGCCTTTAAAATGATTGCTGCGGTGTTGTGGCTGGGAAATATATCATTCCAAGATAATGATAATGATAATCACATTGAAGTGGTGAACGGTGAAGGTAGGATAAATAATATTATGCATAATGTTTTTAAATGGGCTAGCTATTTGCACCTCCTTATCATATTTGTTTGTGTTAATTTGGTGGCACTGATTACATGAGCCGAGCTGGAACACACTTGGATTTTCATTATTGCCATATTTTGCAATTACATTTTACTTTGATTTGCCAGGATATGACCAAATATGAAAATAAATCTTAAAAGTGATTTCTGTTTATATTTTCTTTTGGCAGCTGTAAGCAATGCTGCTTCCTTAATGGGTTGTAGTTCTCAGGAGCTAATAACAGTATTATCTACACATAAAATTCAAGCTGGCAAAGATACTATCACCAAAACACTGACATTACGACAGGTCCATTTATTACTTGAACAATTCAGTTAGGAAATGTTTGTTACAGTTTCTTTAATAAAAACTAATCACTTTTAGGAGTTTTGATCCTTTTATTACAGTTTATAGAAGGGGGAAAAAAATCTAAACTATTTAAAATGAGAAGCTGTTTTGTGTAGCTTTTCTTGAACATCATTGTTTATATATGTTTTTATTTTTTTTGTAAATTCATTATGATAATCAAACAGAAAATAGCGTCTGCTTTTCTTAAAAATCTCTAAATTTTTAATGTCAGAATACCTTTTTCATAATCTGTAATAAACAGGTTGGGAATCTATTTAATTTTTTTATAGCTAGTAGTTGTATTTTATTAGGTCTAACTTCTTCAATATTCAGGCAATTGATGCAAGAGATGCATTAGCAAAATTTATCTATGCCAGCTTATTTGACTGGCTTGTAGAACAAGTTAACAAGTCACTTGAAGTTGGTAAACGACGAACTGGGAGATCCATAAGTATCCTTGATATCTATGGGTTTGAGTCGTTCCAGGTTTGCAATTTCTATTAATGTGTTTATTATTCCTTCTTAGACTATATGTATGTGTTCTGATAATTAATCAATTATTTATTTTGTAGAAAAACAGCTTTGAACAGCTTTGCATAAACTATGCCAATGAGAGGCTTCAACAACATTTCAATCGGCATCTGTTTAAATTGGAGCAGCAGGTCAGTGATTATGAAATAGATGGCGTATCTTGAGTAGGTTTGATATGCATTACAGCAGCACCACAACTTATATATTTCTTGTTTCAGGACTATGAAATAGATGGCGTTGATTGGACGAAAGTAGATTTTGAAGACAATCAAGAGTGTTTGGATCTTTTTGAAAAGGTATTCATATTATGGTTTAAATGTGCTCATTCTGTGAATTAGTATGCTCATTATGTACTGTTTATAAATGCGCAGAAGCCTATTGGGCTACTCTCTCTGTTGGACGAGGAATCAAATTTCCCAAGGGCCACTGATCTAACACTTGCCAACAAACTTAGGCAGCACCTGCAAGCTAATCCTTGCTTTAAAGGGAGTGGGAAAGGGTTTCAGTGTTTGTCATTATGCAGGAGAGGTTTGTAACTTCTCAGTACTTAAGATGCTTTGTCATTTGGTTGCTTTAAATTTAATTTGTTGCATTATTTTTAGTAGTCAAATTGATCCCTTTCTTGTAATTTGCGGAAAAAAAAAATTTAACTTAAAATTTTGTAATAAAATATTTTGGCTGGAATTTTTGTAAGTAGCTTTGATGATTTTCTGGTTTCAAATTTTAATGTGCGTACCGTCGAACTTAACTTTGTACTAATATTTCTGATCATCCTAATCTGGTCCTCATCCAGGTCGTGTATGATACCAATGGATTTCTAGAAAAGAACAGAGATCCAATGCCTTCTGATTCTATTCAACTACTATCATCATGTAGTTGTGAACTGCTGCAGTCGTTCTCCAAGACGCTTAACCAGTCTCAGAAGCAATCAAATTCTCAGCACGTAGGTGCTTTAGATTCACAAAGGCAGAGTGTTGGCACAAAGTTCAAGGTATTCTTATAACAGCATTACTTGACCTAGCTTTATATCTTCAATATTTCGAAAGAAGTGATTTTGAAATTGTTGATTTGTCGGTTATAAGTGGATGCTGAACTTAGATAAATGACACTGATAAAAAAGAAAAATGGCATACTTTGAGGTGAATTAGGACCCTAAGTAGCACCGACACTTCGGATGAGTGTGTTTCTGGTGTCCGACATATGTATTTAAATTCAGCATGTGTGTTGGATTTGCGTTTGCGCATAAAAAGTCAAAGCCCGAGGCACTTTTAACGTGAAAAGTAAGAAGCTGGAAAATGGGGCTTTTGCTTTAATGTGGAATTTTGACGTGATTTTGTTAAACTTGATGGAATACCGAACAGACTCAAACTCTTAAATTTTCTTACATTATTATTAGTTAATGTGCCGATGTCAATGTCGTGCCTGGTGTCTGTGCTTTATAGATTAGGATTGATGTCTTTCTTTCTAATAGGGTCAATTATTCAAGTTGATGCATCAATTGGAGAGCACGACACCTCACTTTATTCGCTGTATAAAGCCAAATGCAAAGCAACATCCTGGCATATATGATGAAGATCTTGTTATCCAGCAGCTCAAGTGTTGTGGAGTTTTGGAGGTTGTTAGGATTTCAAGGGCTGGATATCCTACTCGAATGACACATCTAGAGTTTGCCGAAAGGTAATGGTGAAACCAACTATATTTTAGGATTATCTTTAGTAGTCTGCTGATATTTACATTCCTGCATATATTTAGGTATGGCTTTCTGCTCTATGACGTTTACACATCTCAAGATCCGTTGAGTGTCTCGGTTGCTGTTTTGCAACAATTTAATATACCGCCTGAAATGTACCAAGTTGGCTTCACCAAACTATATCTTCGAACGGGGCAGGTATGTCAAAGTAATTTCGTGTTTTAACGGTATATAGTGCAAAAACCATGGTATTGGCGGATGGTTTGTGGTTATTATATCAATTCATTGAGTGGTCTCTCTGATGCAGTTATTCTTGTACTTTGGTTGATTTTTGCAGGTTGGTGCACTCGAGGATAAGAGAAAACATGTTTTGCAGGGTGTACTCGGGGTTCAAAAATGTGTTCGCGGTCATCAAGCTCGCAGTCATTACAATAAACTTAAGAATGGAGTGACAACTTTACAATCATGTAATGCCTGGATATCAATATTAATATATTTGCATCAAAAAATTTCAGCTGGTTCTTCGTTTTATGCACTTTTTATATTTTTTGTACATATTTTTCGAGATATTTTACAAAAGGAGTACACTTGTGCTTTTTTGCTTAACCTCGGTCGTAGTTTGTGTGCATATATCTTAACTGTTATTTTGATTTTATTGTAGTTGTTCGTGGAGAAATTGCGAGAAGGAAATATGGTGTTATGGTGAAGTCTATAACTATTTCTTCTGAAAATATCGAGGAAATACAAGCTATCATAACACTGCAATCTGGTTAGTGTTTTTTTTTTGTTGTGAAGTTTACCCTTGGTACAAGCTTGACATAAGATTTTCTAAATATTCAATTTTTTTTTTCTGTAGTAATCCGTGGGTGGTTGGTTCGAAAGCATGATAGTAGATTTAATAAGTTCAGGAAATATCTTGAGAATGGAAAATCTAGGCGAAGATCGCGTTCGAAGATTCCAGAAGACAAGGTACATCTCCCTCTTATTTCCCTTTTACTTTACTTTTCTCATGGTCCTATATTGCTGAGTTCCATTAGATTTTGAAATTCTTAACCTTTCAATGTGATATATGATGACTTGTTCTCTTTTTAACAGGATGCATTGAAAGATCGGGTCCAAAATCTGCCTTCGGCTTTAGCAGAACTCCAAAAGCGGGTTGCCAAGGCCGAAGCAACTATAGAGCAAAAAGAAGAGGAAAACAGCGAGTTGAGGGAACAGCTAAAACAGTTTGAGAAAAGGTGGATTGAATACGAGAAGAAGATGAAAACAATGGAGGAAATGTGGCAAAGACAAATGTCATCTTTGCAAGTATGTTTTCTATTTGTTACCTGTTAAGCTTTTAAAACCTAAAAATTCTATAGAAGATTCTAATTGCAATTTCAATGCAGATGAGTCTTGCTGCAGCTAGAACCAGCCTTGCATCTGAGAATGTTAACGGTCAACCCTCAAGACATGATGTTGCATCGCCATTGCCTTTCTGTTACGATTCCGAGGACGCCACGTCAATTGGATCTCGAACGCCTCGAACCCCCGGTTGTAGCACACCTTTGAAATATTCTACCAGTCTTACCGATGCCAGAGCAACAATGAGAGACGGCCACAGTACTTTAAGCAATCTGATGAGAGAATTCGAGCAGCGCAAGCAGACGTTCGATGAAGATGCAAGAGCTTTGGTTGAGGTTAAATCAACAGGGCATTCTACGCATCCGAATGCCATTGATGAATTGCGGAAACTCAAACACGTGTTTGAAGGGTGGAAGAAAGATTACAAGATCAGATTAAGGGAGACAAAAGCAAGAATTAAATTAGGGAATTCGGAAATGGAAAAAAGTCGGCGAAAATGGTGGGGGAAATTGAGCTATAGAGCACTATGACATTACAAAATGTGTTCTCTTTGCCAAAACCGAAGTGTATAAAAAGATAAGGACCAAACACAAAATTGGAAAATGATTGTGTGCTAGTTGGTGAAGGGAAAATATGTTGTAAATCTACCAATTTTGTTGCATGGTGGAAGTTGTGTGTATAGCTGTAGTAGTTTAGGTTTACATAGTTGTATTGAGTAGTATAGTTTTACCATGTACATTTTGTTGTTACTGTAATGTAAACACTGCCTCAGGGTATAGATAGTGAGTGTTGTTATCTTCACTGTTGTAAGGAATATTCATGACAATTGTTTGGTTAAGTAGATAGAAAGCTTAATTATAGGAAAGAGAATTCTCTCCATTGAAATTGTGTCATTTTTTCTTATTTGGAACATTTCAACTATCAAACATGAGAAAATATAGGAAAGATAAAATTATCTATAAAAAAAAGAGATTGATTTGGATGGCTGAGATTGAATTTAGATATGTTGATATTCATTTTCATACTAAGGAAGGTTATGTCTAACTCAAATCTCTGCCTTAGACATTGCATACAAAGTCACTAATATTGCACTTCCAACAAGTACATTTGACTTTTCTAAGTAGAGTTTTGTTCAACCAACAATCATTTAATAATGGTGGTTACACACGTTATGATCAAACCATAATATTTGTGTAGTTTTTTTAATATGTTTTATTGCCATTTTATCTCCACTTTTAATATTATGATGGTGTTTTTTCTTTGTTTCAGGTAATTCTCTAATCAGGAGTTTGTGCGATGATACAGAGTAAAACAGACGAAAAACAAAGATTCAAGTCTAACTATTTATACAATGGCACAATTGTTAACTCGTGTAAATTATAGGGGTGAAGGGTCAAATGTTAGGGTGTAAAGGCTAAACTTGTAGACTTTTATCTAAATGGGTCGCAAGTTGCCTATTTGACAAATATAAATGCAAGTTATAAAATTGGTATTAATATTTAGAGAATGTTTTTTTTTGTAAACCCCGTTTTTAAGCCTGTCACTCCCTGTATTTGCATATTTCAAAAATACCTTAATTTTATTTATTAAAAAATTTTACTTTTTAAATTTTTTTTTATTGTTGATAAAAGAAATCAAAAACGAAATTTTTGGTAGATATCTGAAAATTTTCGATATCCTTTATAGGAGAATACCGAAAATTCTTTGTTGTTCACAAATTTCCGGTATCAATATACCGGATATTTACAAATTACCAGAATTTTCGAAAATTCTGGTACGATTTACCGGAAATTGCCAAAAAAATCTGGTATTTTTGCTTTCGTTATTTCAGGTACCGGTAATTCCAAAATTTCTGGTACATAAA
This sequence comes from Vicia sativa, assembly GCA_021764765.1. Taxonomy (NCBI): domain Eukaryota; kingdom Viridiplantae; phylum Streptophyta; class Magnoliopsida; order Fabales; family Fabaceae; genus Vicia; species Vicia sativa. The sequence continues at coordinate 167,777,281 of CM038792.1, read as the reverse complement.
CAATACCGAAAATTCTAAATTTACGGTATATACCGGAAATTTCGTTAATACCTGAAATTTCCGGTATGGCAGAGGAAGTATTGTATATTTGTGGTCCTAAACCGGCTCCTTCAGCTTCTTCTATGGATTCATGTGCTGATCTTACACAGTACTTCATCACAGATACGACACACTATACTTGACTTTATACGCATTTTCATATTTTTTTATAAATTGATCTAATTTAGCTAATTATACATTTATGTGATTGCCAGATTTTTGAATCACGAGAGAAAGATCTTGAATGAGCACGGTCAATTGGAAAAACTCATGGTATTGTTGTTGTTACTATCCGAACCGACACTGCTAATGGTATGCGAGGGAGGAAGGATAAATTGATTATGGGCTATGCTAGAGGAGGTAATTACAAAAAGAAAAATAAAGTTGCAGCTCCTTCTGATGGCACTTATTCTATGAAGGTTAAATGTTCATTCAGGTTGAGATTTGTTCCGAGTGGTGATGGTTGGAAGGTGATGGTAAGATGCGCGATGCACAATCATAAACTAGACAAGAAATTGGTAGGGAGTGACATTTTGGGCCTTCTAAAAGAGGAAGAAAGAAAGTTTGTGAATGACATGACAAAGTACAACATGGCTCCAAGGTACTTAGTTTATGCTTTGAAAGACAAAGATCCAGAAAACCTTACGAGTATTATCCAGATATATAAAGCTAGAGCAACATATAGAATGAACAAGAGAGGTGCAATGACAGAAATGCAAATGTTATTAGGTCTTGTTCACCAAGAGAAATACTTATATTGGTCTAGACATAAGGATAATTCAGATATGGTGGCTGATATCTTCCAGACACACGTTGATTTTGTGAAGTTGTTGAATATGTTTCTGATGATGTTGATTTTTGATTACACTTACAAAACAAATAGGTAAGAATTTTAAGTTTAATTTCATGACATCTTAAAAATATGTTGAGTGAGTTTGTCGTTGAATTGTCTGTGTTTTATAAATGTGCAGGTACCAGATACCACTGCTTGAGGTTGTTGGTGTTACATCAACAAAATTGACGTTTTCAGTTGCTTTTGCATATTTGGAACATGAAAGGGAAGATAACTTCACATGGGCGCTAGAGAAGTTGAAAGAGTTATTTTTTCAGAGAAATTGCTACCAAATGTCTTCGTGATAGATTGGGAGCTTGCATTAATGAATGCCATTGAGACGGTGTATTCGAATGCTTCTCATATGCTGTATACGTTTCACATTTCAAAAAACGTTAGCATGAAGTGTAAGAAGTATGTGAAATTAGAGAGACAAGAACATGTCATGGATCAATGGAACAACATGATGTATTCAAATACAAAAGACGAATTTGATGTACATCTGAACCATTTTGAGAGTGTTTGTGGTGATATTCCTAATTTTGTGAAGTATGTGAAAGAAACATGGTTAACACCATATAAAGAACAGTTTGTTGCTGCATGGACTAACAAAATCACTCATTTAGGGAACACAACAACAAACAAGTACATTCTTCTAACATGAAATATGTTTATGTTTATGTTTATGCATTCAATTGAGAGTTGTTTATGTAATGTGTTTATGATGTCTAGGGTGGAGTCTACACATTGGAGACTGAAAAATATGTTGACTAAAAGCCGTGGTGATTTATGTGCAAGCTGGGATGATGTGAACACAATGTTGATGTTCCAGTTAGGTTCTATAAGGATGTCATTTCAAAAAAGTATTGTCAATATTGATCACAAGTATAATACCCAATTCTATTCTAAGTTACACGGTTTTGTTTCTAGACAGTGTATACAACTCAATGGAAAGGAACTTGAAAGAGTCAAATATGTTGGTACAAGCAAAGAGAGGTGTTGTTGTTACATTAGAACAATACATGGGGTACCGTGTGCGTGTCAGCTTGCAAGTTTTCAGATTTTAGGCACACATATACCTCAGGGATGTTGTTGGTGTTGGCTAGATCGACGAGGAGAGTGTTCTTAGCGTTATTAGCTGGGTCGGCCATGACAAAAAAAGGGTTTGTTTTGGTCTTTAAATTAGAGAAAGATGGGGAAACAAGATTCCCACAGACGACGCCACTGGTCGTACCTGACCAGAAGGTTCGTCACGACCCAAGCTGCAACGGCGGTTGAAGGAGATGGGGGTACCTGCAAGACACTCTGATGCCAAAGTAAGAATGAACAAGAGAGAGCAAGCAAGCAAAAGGAGAGAATGAATGTCTTATCTAACCCTCTCGAATGAGAGGGTATTTATAGACCCCCAACGCTGGGCCAAGGTCCAATTAGTGGGTAGTTGATCCAAGCCCACTAACGAATATGCGGGGTGCTTGACCCGGTATTTGCGGAGGGCAAGTGACGGTTACGTTGCAGGAAATGCAAGGTATTTGACCCGGTCTTCTTGGAGGGTAGACGATGGCTAAGTAACCATTGGCCACGTGGCCCTAACGTGCACAAGAGGAAAACCCTACCCGTTATGGGCAGATAGACCTTCAAATCCATGTTCATTGAATTGGGCCTTAATAGTAGCGGGCCAGATGCTGGGGCAGTCCAGAACAATATTTGTTTTTAAAATTGCAAATGAACAACATTATATGATGTTTATGATTGATTAAAATATATTTTTATGATATATATTCATCTTTAGTGAATTGATGATTGATTAAAACATAATTTTTTTAACCTGATCAAAGTCAATTTATTTAGAGTCCCCTATTTTAATTGTTTTATATGTGTATGCATTATCCGGTCCAATAATTTCTTTATTATATCATTTAAACACGAAAGCCCATTTAAAAATTCGGGTTAGTTGTACGGGTCACCGGTAACCCGCATTATAAAATACAAGAGGAACAAAATTTAACCAAACCGGCCCTAAACAGAACTCATTCGTTTCTCACACACTCACGACCTCCAAACCCGAACGCCGCCATACGCAGCCGTCGAATCTTGTCCGGCAGCAGCAATGGCGACTCGCGATGGCGGTATCAAGTCATCATCCATTAACGGCGTAAAAATGTACACAATAGCATCCCAGCAACCCTCACTTGCTTCATGGGTTCCAACCAAGAAGCAGCAATCTCACCGCCCTGTCAAAAGTACTTCTCTAATTCTCTTTCCGTTGCTCTTTTCCTTTTCCTTTTCCTTTTCCCTTATTCACTGTTTCTTTTGTTTTCAATTTCCGTTAGGTTATACTCAAAACGTGCAGCTTATTGAAGACTTGAGGTTCACTACTGCAACTACCAAGATTAAAGCAACTCCCGATGGCGAGTTTGTCATTGCTTCAGGTGCGGTGGTAGCGCTTTATTTTGTGTAGGATATGGAAATTTGTTAAGTATATGATTTGATGAAACCATAGACATTGTGGTAAGTTAGGAATGATAATAATTCATGGCATTTATGTTGATGAAGGTATATATCCGCCGCAAGTTAAAGTGTATGAGGTCAGGGAGCTGGGACTAAAGTTTGAAAGACATTTGGATTCAGAGATTATTGATTTTCAGGTACTTTCGTTACCTTTAGTTATAAATAATTACTGAATTGGTTCATGTGGCACTAGTTGCCAATTCTCCATCGATGTGTTTTAATTTGTGTTTATATCTGAGCTTACCAATTGATATTAATGTTTCGTTTGCGTTTGCAAGAAATCCTTTACTAATGAATTGGGCGGTTGACTTGATAAGTTAATTTTTTTTTCTTCTGGTGTAGGTTTTATCTGATGACTATTCAAAACTTGCATTTTTATGTGCTGATCGCTCTGTTAATCTACATGCAAAATATGGAAAGCACTACAGTTTGCGAATACCGAGGTTTCTTCCTTAGGCTTTATGTATCTATAATATCTATTGCTCTTGAAATATAAAGTCTGTTTTATGCCCTAAAAAATGTTTATTATCACACTGACGTGTCTTGTGGAGCATCTAGGTTTCATATACACTAAAGATATTAATGTTGAAGTTAATTAGCATACAAAATACAAAATTTAATTAATTAGTTTTGTACTGAACTTGGCTGTTATAGACTGAAGGGGTGAATTTGTTTATTACATATTCTTTTATTTGTGGGTGAACAATGATAACTTGGGAAATTATAAATAGGTATATGAGGATTCTGAGTTATTAAGTACGTTTTATATGAGCGGTGGATCACATGATATTGATTTTAGGAAGATCTGTAGTAGCCACTTTTGGATCAAGAACCTTGTGGAAAGGACTTGAATCACAGTTTTCCAGGAGCAACTTCATTGGAACCTGAAAGGGGAAGTTGGCTCTTGCTTAATAGAATGAAATTAGCCTAAGTTAGGAACAGGTGGGAGTTTATTAGAGTTATATTCTTTCAAGGAAGATGTAAACTATGGAGTTTCTTCAAAGAATGCAATGTTTAGAGATGTTGTAGCAATAAATGCATAGAACATAATACTGGTATTTTTCTTTTCTTTCTAATTTGGAATATCCAACAAAACCACATTTGATAGCTCAAACTTAAAGGTGGGAAAGATCGTGAACCAAAGAAGTACATCCAAAAGTATGGTGGGCAATATCAAATTATGTTTCTTAAGGAATAAAATGGAACGAAGAACTTAATTGTCCAAAGAGGAAGAGTGGATATGGTTTATAAAAAAAAAGGTCATTAATATTGCACGACAAAAACAAAAATGCCTATTTGCATTAAATAACTGTTCTAGCAATTTAGAGTAGGCATGCTGTTGAGAATGTAGTAAGTGTGGGTAGTATGGGTAATAGTACCACATTGGTTAGGAATGTGGAGACTTGAGCATTTATAAGTTGGACTTTCCGCCTTACTTGCGGTCCACCCCTAGTTGCCTTAGTGGCGGCACTTTGGCTTGCCTCATTGCAGTCCCTAACACATTCATTGTGTTGGCTTCGAAGGGGTGTATTTAGTCCCACGTTGTTAAGAGATATGGCTTGTGTTGTGTTTATAAGGGGGGAAATCCTCACTCTACAAGCGGGTTTTGTAGGGATGAGTTAGGCTTAAACCCAAATTCTGAGATGGTATCAGAGACTATCCTAGATCCATTGTTGGGCTTCCCGCATCGTCCACGCTTCGGGCTCATTGAGGCCGAAGCGTGAGGGGGTGTGTTGGACTTCTCGCCTTACTTGCAGTCCTCCCCTAGTCGCCTTAATTGCGGCACTTTGGCTTGCCTCATTGCAGTCCCTAACACCTTTCACTGTGTTGGCTTTGAAGGGATGAATTTAGTCCCACGTTGCTAAGAGATATGACCTGTGGTGTTTATAAGTGGGGGCAATCCTCACTCTACAAATCGGTTTTGTAGGGATGAGTTAGTCCCAAACCCAAATTTTGACACATGCCATCTTCATTTGTGCTGTTCTATTTTGTCGCGAAAGGAGTATCAAAGTATGATTTGGACCCCATATTCTTGAACAGGTAGCAGAAAGGAGTATCAATTCAATTTTCATAGTAGATTTAACACATTTCCCTAGTCAAGATGGCTAAGCTCAGTTCAAAGTTTTTATTTTCGGGAAGACTTGGAAATACTTTTCCCAATTGTGAAAACTAATCCCTTATTATATTATTATTTTTACCTGTTTATATATCTGAAGGTCGAGCTATATTTTTTTTGGCTCAACCTTGCTATTTCTTTGAACACTGTCTATAGTCCTTTTGTAATAAAAAATTAGGATTGTCCTTTTGTACTCATTCTAAGTTCTAAGTCTACATGATGTGATAAGTTTGTACAGATACAAAGAGCTTTAAAGCCATAATATTAATAACACAAATTTATCAGGATTACTTGTTTATATATAATAATAAAGACTGTTATTTGGATGTTAAATAAATGGTTGTGATTGTTCTTCTGATATACTAGTTGCATATAATAATATCTCCTCCGGATTATGATTTATTATCCAGAATTTCTCTTTTGCTGTGGGTCCATTTACAGAATTGTAGAAAAATAGTAAGTTGTGGACTGGATTTGATTTTCTTATTCCTCTAATAAAGATTTGAAAGTACTTAGTTAGAAGCTTGGTCTACTGCAAAGTGTATGTTTGTTCTGCAGTAGTTAGTACCTATTAGTTACTTTGATATTTTAGTTAAGATCATTTGTGAGAAATCAATTCCTTGTCATGTAATGGTTTTGATTCTGCTGTGCTGCCCTTCATGGTTTTTATTTGAAAACTACATTCGTTCAAAATTGTTCATATCATGGAGTAGTTACTGTATATTGTTGATAACTTAAGTCGCTTTACTTAAAATATCATTCAATAGAAATTATTAGCCGATACTTTCAAAATAATTTCCTTTGTAATACTTGGTCAATGCATTTCTTCATGTATTTCCAGTTTTCTTATTAGTAGCTGCAACTGATTATTTGGATAAACATGCATGTTACTTTATCCAACCTTGATAAAATGAGATTTCTTTGGGGGGTCAACTTTTACAAGTGTGGTAACACAACTTGATGTTCCCTTGTGACAGGATGGGAAGGGATATTACTTATGACGATTGGTCTTGTGACTTGCTTTGTGCCGCATCTTCCCCGGATCTGTACAGAATTAACTTAGAGCAGGTGTTTAGCTTTTAACTTGCTATTATTATAGCATCATCTGTATCATACAAATGTTTTTTCAGATTGGTTGAATTTTGGTGCAAAAGTAATTATCAAATTGGTTGAATTTTGGTGCAAAAGTAATTATCAAATACGGAAACCTGTTGTATAATAATTATCCTTAAAATGTAATTCCGTGTTTAAATTATCTTCTAATTATTTTCATAGATGATCTGGAATTTCGGTTGAATTTTGGAGAAAAAGAAAATATTAGACATGGAGAGCTGTTGTATGATTATCCTTTAAATCTAACTCCATGTTTAAATTATTTTTTAATTAATTTTATTGATAATTTGGAATAGACCCTTACTAAGCTTTTCTGAATGGCTCTTGGTATCCCCTATCTGGTATATATACATAGCCGAAATGAGATGTGCTTTCATCTCGCTGAAAATAGAATCATATCTTTATTATGTGAAAAACTGATTACCAGGATATTTATATCCATTGTTATCCTACACCAATCAAAGGGGGGTTAATCTATTCCCTTGTAACTGCTCCTATCACAAGTTGCCACATTGGCAGAACACTCTAGAAAGTAAGCTTGAAAGAATTAACAGAAAATAAGTTAAAAACAGATTAGCAGCTAGTAGCAATGAATGCTATTCTAATAATACATGACAACTTTTGTTCTATGTCTTGCAATTTGCATCTCTTTTATAAAAGAAAACATATTTAATTTTTCATGTCAATGATTTCCTACTTTTCTTACTTGTCAGGGGCGATTTCTCTCCTCCCTTAACACACAATCCCCTGCATTGAATGTAGTTTGTCGAAGGTAAGTAGTGGAACTTAAATACTGATTTTCCCTGCTTTGTTTTCTTCATTTATAAAAGCTTTTCATGTTTGTTTATGTACCCTATATTGAATTTGTGGTACTTGAATCTTACCTGAATTTTAGCAAGCTACATGGATTAGTTGCCTGTGGTGGTGAAGATGGTGCTGTGGAATGCTTTGACACACGTGTGAGATCTTCTGTTGGTAGAATAGATGCTGTCGGACCTAGTGGTGATGTTGACCAGGTAGCATTTTCTCTATCACAATAGACTATTTTAGTTGTCGATCCTGAATAGCGGTGCAGAGCAGCCGGCGGATCCAAAACTAGGACAGTGTTTTAGCCTGCAGTAGGAAGACTGCTATTATATTTATTTTATTACGATTACATAATTTATATACCATGTATACAAAAGTTATATTAAATTATTTCTTTTTAGTCATTTATATTCAATTTAAAAAGTTATGATAATATGATTATTTACACTAGAAGTATTGAAACTGTTATTGGGAAAAATGGTGGATCACAATCTTGTGCATGTGGCCCCTAACCATTTATGTGCTTTTAGAAGTTTCATTTGGTCTGGAAACTTCTAACTGTCTCTTGTTTACATGTCATAGTTGAATCTGAGGATTTAAATTTCTTTGTAAATTTTGTTTTGTAATTGCCATCTAACTTTCTATATTTGTAGGAGGTCACTGCATTAGAGTTTGATGGTGATGGGGGTTTCTTAATGGCTGTTGGAAGTAGTGCAGGAAAGGTATGGTGCTATTTATGTTGCAGTATATTATAATTCAATAGCCAAAGAAATGTAGAGAAGATGATATAAAGAAAGGATGGTTTTGTATGAGAAGATTGAAGAGAGAGAAGTCAAGATAAAGTGATAGAATGTGAAGGAAAGTTCTGTTAGTTCAGTTCAGAGTTCTAACGAAGCAAGTAATCTGTAGAACCCTTCTCCTTGAAACTCAAGGTGGGTAAATCAAGGAGAATCTTAAATTACTGAGTTTGTCCTGCATGTCATCAAACCCGTATAAGATTGTTTTGGTTAGAGTGCGAGCTTACCAAACTTGAGCTTGGGATGTAGCCTATTAAGTGGCATCTTTTCTTCAACAAGGAAAAGGTCTTAGTTCCATGTACTTAGTTCAGGAATGTGGCACTGGTGTATGTAATAAGGATGCTGTGCTAAGGTTATCACAGTAAATGATTGGACGGTGATAGGCATTTACAGTTCTGTAAGTGTAATTTTAATTAAAACAAGTGCTTGCTTTTTGGACCGTAGTAAGTAGATTGGGCATTTTGGATTGCCTAAGGCTTTGTTTGCGAGTTTGGAGGGGAGGGGAATGAAAGGCTTCCAAAAAAGAATTTTTAAAAAAATAGAGAAAAATATTTGACATTTTTTGAAAAAATGATTTTGTATAGAATGATAAAAGAGTGTTTATCATTGCTATATTTTAAATTTTTAGAATACTATGAAAGAAGTTTTAAAAAAATATAGGATAATATTTGACATTTTTGAAAAAATGATTTTGTATAGAATTATAAAATAGTGTTTATCAGTACTATATTTTTAAAATTTATCTAAGACCTCCAAAACACTCCAAAATCATCCTTCAATACAAATTTTGAGTTCCTCCAAATTAGGGGATTTTTGGTGTTATGTATAAAAGCTAGCCCTCCCAGAATCCTTCAATTCTTTCCACTCAATCATCTCTTTTTTTCAAAGCCCTTCTCTCCCTTTCCTCCAAATTTGCAAACAGACCCTAAGTAAATACTAGATTTTGATTTTTTTTGGGAATGCTGTTGTATCTCTAACAGGCGGTATGATATTAGGCACTAATGTTGGTTGAATTTCTAAGAGAATCCATGCAATCAGAGAAGATTAGCTATTATTATGCCTTACACGACCCATAAATTCATGATTTTTGTTTAGAAGTGATAATGTCTTACAGTATCTGCAGACATATAGCTGATATACGTTGTGGAAAAGAAAAGTTATGGAAAAGTTTTCTGTAATTGTTGTAGTGTCACAGATTCGCAATGTCACTAGCTAAACAAAATCTTGATGGTTATATTTTCCCCCTTCAACATGGTTATATTTACATTTAATATTGCACATGCAGGTACTCATCTATGACTTGCGCTCATCACTTCCTGTACGAATACAGGATCATATGTAAGTTGGCATCCTCATTTTCGAGATATGTTTGTGATTTATTTGTATCACATATGTGTGTGTGTGTGTGTGTGTTGGTATTGACGGTTTGTTGGTTAAAAATTGCCATACAGGTATGGCAGCCCCATTTTGGATATTAAGTGGCATCATACTCTTAACTTTGAACGACCAATGTTGATTACTAGTGATAATCATGTCGTTCGGATATGGGATCCTAACACGGTAGGTGAATTGGTTCCTGTTCTCATATTTTCTGACTGACAGTTCAACACCTCCAAATTTATCTCTACCCATTCTTCACGGTTGTTTTCGATTTCCATTCATTAAGTTTGCTTGTTCTAGTGACTGTTTTTATAGTCATATACATTCTGTTAGGAGAAAGAAATATCAATTGTGCTGAAAGACATGATAATTTTCAAGCATTCCTTATAGTATAATAATTCATAGAAACATTGAATGACTATTTATCAAATGTAGTGATAGTGGGAGATTGCCTGCTGTAGGCTAAAAAACAGATGATGGATGTTGGAAATTTTCGGAAATAAACATTAGGTTTGAGTTATAAATTTTGATTAATCAGTAGACAGAAGCGTTGATGTGTAGAATAAATAGGCACAAATGTTGGACACAGTTGCGTATTATCAGAAGTTATCTGTTCAGATGTTGAGGGAATTTAATAAAAATAATCCTTATAATAGAGAGAAATGAAGTTATAACTTATAAGTATATGAGTAGATCAATCCCTGCATTCAATGAGACGTGTTTGGAATATCATACCATACCGCATCCTATCTTTTGGAGATAATTGTTGGAACATGTCAGACTGTAAAAATATGATCTTAGTGTGTATTTTGTACCAGTTTTACTAACCAGTGTTAGAAATTAAGAACCACTTTGAAAATGCTGGAAACCATGAGAAAAGAAAGTAGGAAAAGGAAAACGAGAATAGAGCAACTTTCTATTTCTGAGAAGTGGTTAACGTCTTAACTGAACTGTACTGGTTCTGTTATAGTGTATGTTTTATGTTAGGGAACCAATTCAAACTCTTGACAAAATTTGTAGCCTTCTCTAACCATGTAGAAGCTGAGTTAATTTTGACTGCTAAACATATGTGAGGTGAGTGTAGTTAGCCATTATCAGTAAAGCAACTCGAAAATCCTTTTTGGAAGATTATAATAATTATATTCAAGTCAATAGTAACCTTCATATTGTGGTTTGCTTGTCACTTGTTACTTTCAACATATTTTTATAAATAATGTGTTTGCAATATCTACACTAAATTCAAAGTTCATGCATGTTATGTTTAGATGGGCTTGGAATGTGACAAGTATCTAAGCACTTGTGGAGCCCTCCCTTAAAAGTTACTCCCTCCGTCCCAAATTATAAGACGTTTTGGCCATTTCACACGAATTAAGAAATACCATCATTACTTTATGGAAAAGTGAAATAATGCATGACTTTACAAAAACGGCCTTTAATAATTACATTGGGAAGCGAAATTAAAAGAATAGAAAGGAGAAAGAGAAAAAATAGTAGAGGGTATATTAGGCAAAAAGTCATTAATGATGTATTGGAATTGTAAAGTGACTTATAATTTGGGACAAGTATTTTTGGCAAAGTGACTTATAATTTGGGACGGGGGGAGTAGTTATCAAGGGAGACGAACCAAGCCACTTAAATACTCCACTCCACCGAGCATCCCATACTATTTGATATGGGACTTGGTCAACCCAAGATACCCAATTCCCTTTTAGAACTGCCTTCCTAAGTGCAATTGCAGCATTTATATTCTGTGTTCATTACCATTTGTTGTCATATGACCGATTGTAATCTGTTTTCAGGGAGAGGGCTTAACCAGCATTGAACCGTCAACAGGAGCAATAAATGACGTGTGTACATTTCCTGGTAGTGGTTTGATCCTGTTGGCCTTGGACTGTAGCCAAATACCATCTTACTTCATACCTTCCCTCGGACCTGCTCCTAAGTGGTGTTCTTCTCTAGAAAATTTCACAGTATGATCTTAATTACTTCGATATTTCTATTACTCTACACTCTCTTTTGTTTATTGACATCATAACTATTTTTACAGGAGGAGCTAGAGACGAGTGGACAAACAACTATTTATGATAATTACCAGTTTTTGACCAAGGAGGAGCTTGACAGGTTAAATTTGACCAATCTGATTGGCACTAATGCACTTAGAGCCTGCATGCACGGCTACTTTATTAATTATGCATTATACAAAAAGGTAGGTTGTCTTTGACATATTTTCTTATTCATGTAGACATATTTCACTAGTTCCTGAAATGCTGTGAACTTTATTTATTGTTCTTTTTTCCCTATTTTTAAGCATCTTCAGTTTTTCGCCAAATTTTGTATAAAATGAAGTTTATAAAAAAGCATTTACAAGTTCAATGGGATGACATTGTTAGGACAGTTAATAATGAGCAGAGCAAAAAGCTTTTGCTAGTCTATCATAGAAGAAATATGATTTGACTACCTTTTGAGTTGGTTGGTTATATATTTCCTTTTTTTAGTTCCATTAGTTTGTTAATCAATAAGTAGGTTAAGGGAGTTGGGAACCTACAGGTAAAGGTTTGCTATCAGATGGATCCACTGCTTTGTTATACTCTCCCTCCTGTGACTTTGATAAATCTTTACCTTTATGAACAATCTACTATATCTTGCTTGATTAGAAAAATGCCATAATGGTTGTTTCTTATTTATTGCCAGACCTAGATTCTGCTTTTGTTCTTGTATATGATATATTAATTCTTGCAGGCAAAAACTTTGGCGGATCCTTTTGAATTTGAAGCTTATTATGAACAGCACAAGCGAGATAAATTAGAAGCTGAACGGGCCTCAAGAATTACGGTTGACTGCTTTACTAAGCATTTTAGTTTTCTATTCATATTTTACGTCGTTAAGGGTGATTGAGTGGTTTATAATGAAATATTAATCCATGACAATGCATCAACCACTTTCCTTGCAGATCAAGAGAAAATTACCCAAAGTTAATCGGGCCCTTGCAGCTCGCCTGATTGAAAATGAAGATTCTGAAAATGAGAAGAAAGATGATGTTGAGGAGAAAGAAACAAAAATTATCCAAGAAAAGAAAGGGATTAGCATGCAAGATGTTGATGCCAGATTTAAAGATATATTTGATAATAAGGTACTGTGATCTGAAATGTGTTGGGATTTTTAGCCTTTTAATAATTCATGTTCAACCCTCTTTTCTATCCTGAAAAGTGAAGACTCAAACCACCACTCCTAACTGCAACGTCCCTTTTCCAACAGGCTGGATGGGATTTACTTTAAATCTCATGTTGTCCTAATTAGTGATCTATTGAAAACTTACAAAATATCATGCTAAGCTCGCATTGATTATTGCTCAGTTTCATTTAATGTTTCTTATGGATGCTTGATCTAATCTTATGCTTCCAATGAGTTTTTTTAACAAAAAGTTCAAATTTAATTGCTGCATAAAAGTAAGTTTTTTTTATGCATGGCTATGACTGCATCGTCTTTAAATGAGGCACTTCTCTCTGACAATTATTACTTCACATTTGGCTTCAGGAATTTGAGATTAATGAGAACTCTGAAGAATATCTGGCTCTGCATCCCATGGGTGCTAAAAAGCAAACATCCTTGTTAACAGAGCATTTTGAATCTGTGTCCAATGACGATCAAAATCTAGGTGAAGATGATGCATCATCTGAAGATGAACCTGCAAATAAAACAAATGAGAGAACTCGAGTTCCAAGGTGAGATTCTGTTACCAATTTGTATGGTTCCTTTTCCTATTATGGTAGGTAAATCTGTTGATTCATCACATTATTAGGTGCATTTTAATAGAGTTTCTATAATAAATTGACACTGCTTTTTTTTATACGGGAAATAATGCGGAGTATCTTAATTTCGTTCTTTAATAAATTAAGCGTGTTAGAAATGAGAACGAGAATGTTGGATGTATGGTAAAACTTGCCAAAATAAGATTAGAAGTGACAACAAAGATGGTGGAAACTTGGCTTAGGTGGTTTGGTCACGTAGAAAATCACTAAAGGCAGAGAAAGACTTAAAAAAATTTAAGAAAGATTTAGAGATTAATGAGTTAGATAAAAAAAAATTATATATGATAGACCTTATAATGTTGTTTGATCATGTAAGCGAACTTACTCAGTGAGTGTTTGATTTCTTAACCATTGTCACATACTGTGTAGGATGTATGAAATTAAGAATGAGCAGCATGCAGAAGCATTCTGGAGCCAAAAATCACTTGCAGCTGAGGAATCACTTCCAATGGGAGATAGAGTGGCCGCTCTCAAAGATGACCGAAGAACCTCTAATATTCCCCGAGGTGTTAAGCAGGGTCCTGGAGGATCACGGGAAATAACCTTCACTTCAAGAAACAAAGCAAGCTACAACGAAGATGACGTAGTTAAAGTGGATCCCCGGAAAAAGAGGGGAGTTCAATCATTGGGGCTCAAGCCCCAAGGGTCGGGGTTTAATGGCCGTGGTCGCGGTCGCGGTGGTGGTCGTGGCCGTGGGAGAGGGGGCCGTGGGCATGGCAGAGGAGGACGTCGATAGTGGGCTTACACAAATGTAAATGGCATTTGATTTCCTAAATCTTGCTTGATCTTAAAGATGGTGGTGTTGGTTGAAGATCAGCAGGGCATAGCTGCATGACCTCTAATGAGCATTTATACCTATCATCCTACGTTCTTATAGTTTACTTATTTACATTTTTGTTCTTTCCCCCTATATTTAGAATTCTCTATCAAGTTAAATTTTGCTTTTTCTGTTAACCTCACCTGACTTCTTACCTTGTTAAAGGGAAAGAGGTTTGAGTTGTCAATTTTGTAATCTCAATTGTGTTTTATGTAATCATGTGCACACTGGATGAATTGTTACCTACTTTCACTGAATATTTAGTTTAGATTGAGAAAGAAATGTCAATAGAAGGTGGTCGATGATTTCATAATGTTTTGTTTTATTTATATATACTCTACATGTAAAGTAAATTATCTAACAAATCAGTACTGCATAATATCAGAGGTATAAGCATAAGATGATATCGCATGATACCAGAGTTCAAAATATAAGATGATAATGAATAAAAAACCTAGTGACTAAGAAAGCAGCCATTAATAAAGATAACATCAGGTGAGTGACTAGAATGTAATTACCGTCATCGATTATAGAGCTCATTTTTAACAATGGTTACAATAATAATCAAGTCTAATCTCACGAAGTAGGTTTGGTTATGTGAGTTATTTGAACCCTTGTATAACTAATTTTGAACAATGAAAATTTGTTTATTCGTTCTTATAAATAACTATTGTTAAATGACTAATATATTTGAATTATATATAAAGCTGGGCCTGGCCGCTTTCTATTCGTAGTTGATTTTATCCTTAGATTCATGTCTACTTTTGCAACATTTCAGTTATTAATTAACCGGGTTTAAATAAATTGTATTCTAAAATTTTAATTCTCAACAACAAAGAACATTTATATGGCTTCCTCCTTAATTGGTTTAAACAAATCACATTAACATAACAACTTTTCTCATTGATTAGTTTAAACAAAATATATTAACAAAAGATCTGTCATCTTTAAAATGAACCTTAGTCCTTAAGAACCAAGAAACAAGTGCACTAATCATCATGATCATAATCTACATAACAATGCCATGTCTCATCATTCACACAAATGCAACCATAGATAACATCAAATGTTTAAGCACCAGGCACAAACTTTGTAGCATAAACCCAAGCATTGTTAGCAACAGGGTTATCAAGGTGATCCAACAGATTTTCCAAAGGCCCTTTACCAGTCACAATAGCTTGAACAAAGAAACCAAACATAGAGAACATAGCTAATCTTCCATTCTTGATTTCCTTCACTTTGAGTTCGGCGAAAGTAACTGGATCGTCGGCAAGACCAAGAGGATCAAAGTATTGGCCACCAGGGTAAAGATCATTGCCTTCTCCGACATCAGGAAGACCGTTGATGCGGAAACTTTCGACCAGTCCCATTAGAACAACTTGGAAACCTAGTACTGCTAAGATACTTTGTGCATGAACAAGGTTAGGGTTTCCTAAATAGTCAAGTCCACCTTCTGAGAAAATCTGCGATCCTGCTTTGAACCAAACTGGTTCTTTGAATTCAACTCTAACCCATTTTTGAAGTACTTCTGGTGTAATGCATCCTAGTGCTCCTAGCATAGCCCATCTTCCATGGATCACCTTCATAATTCAACATAATTTAGTAATTTTTTTGTAGGCCGTAGACGAAATGGTAATAACTACTAGAAACTCTCGCACAAATGTTACTACCAGGGTTCCAACCCTAATGATACAATATCGGCTTCTGCCGCTTGAAGTAGGATTTGCAGACAAACTAAATATTGTTTGATTCAAACAAACTATTATAAAAATGAAAAGTAACCAACTAACCTCAAGAGCCCTGTTCTTGGCAAATGCTTCAGGATCAGCAGACAAACCAGCAGTGTCCCATCCATAATCACCAGGGAACTCTCCAGTCAAATATGAAGGAGTCTGAGCTGAAAATGGCCCTAAATATTTCACTCTGTCTGGTCCATACCACAAATCATTTCCCTTCTTAAAATTACAAACAATTTGCATGCATCATATTAGAGCCATACATTTAAAGACTAATGAAAATTCAACAATGTAAATATGTTAACATAGTGAAAATACCATGGTGAATTTGGAAGTTCCCATGGCAACAACATCTCTAAGAGAATTACCACCCTTTCTTTGACCAAGGAAAGGAGATTGCTTGACAACAGTTGCTGAGCTTGCTGCCATCAATGCCATGACTTTCTTCTTCTTGTTGAGTTGAAACCTTACTTAGTTTACTCACAAGCTGTTGTTACTAGAAATGTGTGAAATGAATGGCTGAGAGAAACATCATATGTAGGGAATGAAAATAAGAGGAATGTGTGGTTAGAAAGACAAGTGGAAGTTTGTGGTTGAAATGATGTTGTTTGATGCAACCAATGAGAAGGGTTTTAAGGATTTTATGTATATCTTACTATATCTTTCTATCCACATTTTATCCTTCTTATCTAACCACTATTTTATTATTTATTTAAAATTAATTGGTATACACTTTCTTTCTAAAACTAGCAAATACCATTCTTTGTTATTCCTTACTATTATTGTTATATTAGTAAAATAGGAAATGAATAATATATAAGATTTATTAAAAAGATAAATATAGTATAATTTTAGTAAAAAATAGGAAATGAATAATATATAAGATTATTAAAAAAAGTAATTGATGTTTAATTGATATAGTTAAAATTAAATAACAAAAATAATATTATGAATTGTTTTTAAATAAGATGTGAATGCGATTTGGGATATGAATGCGAAGTACCTGGATTGTGAAGCATATTCTTCTCCATCGTGACATGATTGGTAACTTGCAACAGATGTGGAATGACATGAAAAACCAAGGTAAATTCAAAATGAAATCTGTTTATGAGATTCTGATAAAAGGCCTTGATTGTGCTTGGCATAACCTTATGATCAATAACCCTGCCCGTCCGCGCGCCGTCTTTATCACTTTGCTTGCCTGCCACCGAAAGCTAGCAACGAAGGAAAGAGTGCACTGGTTTGGTTTTATCTCTGATGTGGTCTGCTCTTTCTGTCCGACGATAGAAAATGTTGATCATGTCTTATTTGAATGTGTAGAGTTGAATTCTATTTGGAGTGACATCCTGGCTTGGCTCCATGCGAGGCATTCTCCCAAGGGCTGGACAAAGGAGCTTGATTGGCTCCTAAAGCAGACTAGGGGAAGGGCTGGAGAGCCTTGCTTCTTAAAGTGGCAGCCACATAATCGATTTGTGGTATCTGGAGTTACATGAATGCTCACAATTTTGGGAAACCTATAGAAAAGAGCATGATAATTCCACAAATTAGAGACAACATTGTGTATAGGGGGTGGTTTAATACTAGACTTAGAAAACACATAATTGAATTTATGATGTAATTTGTTGTTGGGCTGGATCTCTTTTGATCGCCTTGTTTTTCATCGTTTTTGAATAAAATCTTTCTTTTGTTCAAAAAAAATTGTTTTTTAATAGAACAGTTGGATGCTTTTAATGTAATTGGAATGAAACGATTATAATTATCATTACTTCATTATTATAATTAACTCTTGCAAATTCAAGGTAAATTTGAATTTTTTTATTCAAATATTTGTTTTTTTGTGTGTGTTAATAATAAATATTTATCTTATTTCATTTAAATTTTTATTCCAATTTAATTTTTTGACTTTAACAAAAGAAAAATATTTGTCACACGTTATTTATCTATCATCATCAAATATTTGTTATATTTTTTATATTTTAATAAAAATATTTGATCATGTTCTTTAGTAGAACAAGAGTTGATTGGTAAATAAGGAGATAGGTTTGTTGCAGTGGTCCTGAGCTTTCAATGCAATAAAGAAGAGACTTATCTGCAGGATGAACACTCTAACACTCTGATCAGTATGAGAGTGAAAATTGATGTATGAATGAAAATGAACTTGAATACATGAGAAATGTCGTGCTTTCCTTCTTAAATAGGAATAACAGTTGAAAATCAAAAGTGTGAAGTGAGACGAAAATCTTAATCAACCATTAGATTGATATGGCCGGTTAGCAGGGCTCTTACGCACAAAATTGTTTGCTCAAAGAGGGGAAGGAATCTACACATTTTGCACTTTATTTTTTTCACTTCGCTATTGGGCCTTTAACTTTGGGCCTTTGTGTGGAACACAAAACATTTGTCTAATGTAGATAATTGAATATTTGGTGAAATGCTTGAGTTAAAAAGCACTCAAGTGATTTGATTATATACACACAAGAGAGTAATTTCATTATAAGATTGAAGTTATTTCCCAGGTACATGTATGTAATTTTACAAGGCATAGATTCCTAGACTCCTAGATACATAAATAGGCTCATAAATACAAAATTGTAATTCCAATAATTCCAACACTCTCCCTCAAGCTAGAGAATAGATATCAATCATTTCAAGCTTGCAAGTCAATTCATTGAAACGATCAGGTGACAAGCCCTTTGTCAACACATCTGCTAGTTGATGTCCAAACGGAATATAGGATGTATTTATTAAACCATTATCTAGTTTTTCCTTGACGAAATGACGGTCAGTCTCTATATGTTTGGTCCTATCATGCTGAACATGATTATGAGAAATATGGATTGTCGATTTGTTGTCACAAAACAACTTCATATTTCATTCACATTGTATTCATTTAGAATGATCCTCATCCGAAGTAACTCACAAATTCCTTGAGGCAAAGCTCAAAATTCTGCCTCAGCGCTTGATCGAGCCACTACATTTTGTTTCTTACTTCTCCATGTGACAAGGTTCCCAAAAAAGAGGGTGCAAAATCCCGAATTGGATCTTCTATCACTTATTGATCATGTATAGTCAGCATCGGTGTAGGCTTCTATAGTTAAGCTTCTAGCTCTTTTGAACAATAGTCCTCTTCCCGTAGTAGCCTTGAGGTATTGCAAGATGTATCTGTAACACGGTGAACTGACTTTGTAGGATTTTGTATCGCAAATGTGCGGATAGCAAGAGTCGCCACCGACTTTTATTTTTATCCAATTAAGGGAAGGTAAAAGTACAGAAAAAGACCTTCGTTTAGATTCTGAGTACGGGAGAAGGTTATGAAAATGGAAGGTATTAGCACCCCTTTCCATCCGCAGTTTATTCTACGGGCTCTTAGTTGCTCTAGATCACCTTTTAAAATTGCTTTCTGTGTGTTTGACAAAAAATGTTTTGAAAAAAGGCATTTCGCTTTGACTTTGTAATGACTCATGTAGGAGTGTATACAAAGTGTTCGGAAATGTTTCGTTTTGAAAAGAGTTTGAACTTTGACAAAAGAGTGTGTGGTGTGAAAAGCATTTGGTTTAGAGCAAGCAACTAAAAGACTTATTACCCACTCAGAATTGGTCGTTTTCGTACTTTTACGTTCCTTTAGAATAGCGCTAGCCGTACCATTAGTTAGTAGGTAGTTCCATTCGTTGGATGTAAGCGGGACATTCGAAGGGACATCGGATGGTCATAGAAGGCAACTTGTAGGAAGTATCTTAGCACATTCGAAGGGACTATCATCATTTTTCGTAGGCGACAATCGAGGGTCAAGATCATGTATTCGGAAGCGACATCGTGGGTCTTATGATCTTTGTATCGAAGGGACTATGATGATTTGTTTGGAAGGCAACAGTGCTAGAATACCTCTACGTTCGAGGGACATGACCATTTGTAATCGTAAGGCAACGAGAGAGAATTACCCTAAGGGGTGCATGTGTGAAAGAGTGTATTGAATTCAGATATGTTATCTTGAAATTTAGAGTGAGCTATGTTGATTTTAGTCTTGCCATACACGCCTAGTTACTAGCAATTTATAGGGTGCGGAAATTAAAATGCGGAATGTAAAGTACGGAAAGGTAAATGTCCTACGCTATTACATGGCTTTTGGGCAGATACATAATTTAAAAATGCGGAAAATAAAGTCCTAATTTAAACTATTACATCCCATAAACAGTTACATTATTGAAAAATAAAATGATAAAGAAAGAATCGTCTGAATCGGATCAACCTGTAAGAGAATGAGAAATCGGAAAATACGATATGAATCGAACAAGAGAAAAATGTTAGTAAAAATGCAAATTTTTATATGAGAAAATTATTACATGCTGAAAATAATATAAATATGCTAAAATAAATTTTTGGGATTTTTTGGATGCAATTTAATAATTTAAAAATGAATTAAAAGTGATTAAAATGCAAAATTATGAATAAAAATGAATATGCATGCAAAATTGTATTTTTTAATTTTATAAATTAAATAAAGATTTTATGAAAATAATGTAAAAAGAAAAATAATTTTTGGTGATTTTTTAATGCAGAAATAAAATTATGAAATTAATTGAAATAGAATGCAAAATATTAAATAAATTAGAAAATAGAAAATAGTTAGAAAATATGAAAGTTTGTAAAAGAAAAGCAAAACCAGGTCCCTGCAGGGGTCGAACTCATGACCCTGTGGAGAATTTTTCCAAAACCAAGCCTTAACCACTGGGACAACGTGTACTTTGTGTCTGGAAAATTCAAGCAATGGTTTATGAATGAATACGTGTCCTGGACTTTTGAAATTCAAACGCGCAGTCAGCAGGTGGGTCCTGGTTTGAACGAATGGACAAATCAGAAGCCTCCTCCTTCGCGCCACGCATGCCTCTGCCGGTCCACGCCAGTCAACGACGCCGGAGCCCTAGCTCCGGTCGTCTTCTCCGGCGACTATAATTCTGGGATCTGCAAAAATAACACGAATAAACAGAAAAAGGATACCCTACCCCCCTAATTGGATGGCTGCGAATTCAATGGTGTGGTTCTCTTGCCCTAAATCATCCTGGATTTTCAGTTTCGAAGAAAACAGTTCATCGAACCCTAGCCATGGCAACGTATGATTTATGCGTGTATGCTTGCATGAGATGCATCATTCCTGATCTATTGAGTGTCCTGAGTTCATTCAAACGCATAAAAGCAGTTAATAACGCATGAAATAAGAAATTCGATTTTCAAGTTTTTACCAAATCGGAGCAAGCTCTAGATCGAGTTCTGGGCTGTCTTGGCTTCAAGTAAAAGATGATTATGACTCCTGGGAAACTCAGGAACAAGAATGGATGGCTGGCACACCTTGAATCTTGCTCAAAATTAGAATTCGAATTTTCAAGTTTTGAGAAAAATTTGCAAGAATAAGGGTTAGTGCAAAGGCTAGGGTTTTTCCCCTTGTGGCTGGCTATGATGCTTGGCATTTATAGAGAAAATTTGGATGGCAAAGGGAGTGAAAAAAGATTTGATTTGGAGCATTCAATTTTTTCAAATAAAAATCAATTTTCTTGAAGGAAATTTGATTTCCTCTTCAATGCTTGATCATGCACGAATTTGGTAAGGATATTGAGCTATCTTGGACTTCAAGGAAGATATAAATCCATTCCTTTTGAAAAAATACTTAATTTTCATATTTTATATAATTTATTTTTGAATTAAATGTTATAAAATTCAAAGATAAATCATAAAAATAGAAAATCACCATGGCCAAGCATTTATGGGTCAAGAATAATGTCATGAACAAGTTTGGATCAAAAGACTTTAGGCCCATTTGGAAAATTTTGCATTTTGCTCAAAATGTCCTTTTGTGCAATTGTCCAAAATTGCCCAACTTCTGAATAGTGTATCTTGCTCAATTTTCCACATTTTTGAGTGTTCTTGGACTTTTTGGAAATCTCTAAGAGTCCTCTAACCAACCTTTTTTGGTCTCATCTCAATTGGAGTTTCCATGCTCAATATATCCTCAAAACAAAAAGTTGACTTTTTGTTGACTTTGAAAATGACCTGTAATGTTTTGAGCTATACCTCTCAAATGAAGCATTTTTTGGACATTCTTGTGAGACATTAAGTTGTAGAGAATTGAATTTCCTTCAAAACAAGAGGTGGTGGAAAAATTTCTGAGAAAGTATGAGAAAGTTATGATCAGTCAAAGTTCAGTTAACTTTTCACCTAGAAACCCTAATTTAGAAAGTTTGACTTTTGAGCAAATCTTGAGTTTTCTTGATGAATCATGATCAATCCTTGATCAAATGATGAATGTAACTTCAAAATGAGGATGTTGACCAAAAATTATGAAGTTTGACTGTATGTTGACCATAGTTGACTTTTTGTCCAATACAACTGATTTTCAACCATCTGAGCAATTGTCTGAGGAAACTTGATCTGTGAAGCTTGAAACTTGGCATGGATAATCTTTGAAGCATATGAGGAGGCATGATAAACATTGGAGATGTTGGAAGTCCATCTGGAGCTGAGAATTGCCAAACCCTAGTTTGGGTTGATTGTCTAGGAGAGAGTTTGTCTGATCAACTCTTGAGGAATCCTTGAGTATGGATGTATGGAATGTCTTGAGTCGATGGAGGGAAAATTTTGGGGTATGACAGTATCCTAGATTCCTGCAAGAGATCAACTATATACTTTCTTTATGATATGAGAATGCCTTAGTTTTAGAAAGCAACCTCAATTCCGAAGAAATACTTGAGTTTCCCAAGGTCCTTCATCTAGAATTCTGCCGATAATTTTTTCTTTAGCAATTATTTATCTTCCAGGTGATCTCCTGTAATATTAATATCATCAACATAGACAAGAAGGACAATGATTTTCCTTCATGTGAGTGCTTAAAGAAAAACGGGTGGTCTCTTTGGCTCTTCTTGTAGCCTAAGTACACCATTGTTTTTATGAATCTTCCAGACCATGCTTTAGGAGATTGTTTTAGTCCATATAGGGCTTTCCTCAATCTAGACACCTTGTTGGATCCACATGTAAGACCAAATCCCGACGGGATCTCCATGTACACTTCTTCTTCTTCTAAGTTTTAATGCAAGAATGCATTTATGACATCAAATTGTTGTAATTACCATCCGAAGTAGGCAACAATAGATAATAAGATTCGAACAATGTTCATTTTTGCAACAGGAGAAAAGGTTTCCTTATAATCTATGCCATATGTTTGTGTGTATCCTTTTGCCAATAGTCTAACTTTGTAACGATCAAGAGTACCATCTGATTTGTGTTTGACTGTATAGATTCACCTGCAACCAACAGGTTTCTTGCCTTCTCCTCTATTAATAATCTCCCAAGTTCCAGTTTTTTCAATAGCTTTCATTTCCTCATCCATGTCTTGGACCCAATTTCTATCTTTAAATGCCTCTTGAACGGATGAGGGGATGACCACAAAGTCAACTGCAGAAATAAAACTTTGATGTTGCAAGGAAATATTTTTAGTGGAGACAAATTGAGATATAAGGTATTTGGCACATGACCTTTTCCCTTTCCTCAAAGAAATTGGCAAGTCATATGTATTAGTGTCACAAGTGTCAAAGCTTTGGGAATCACGAATAGAATTGTGAGTTTCAACACTTACCTCTAGTTGTGGAAATTGGAGTTCTATTTGGAGCAGGTCGGGCTTACTTCTTCTTGTGATACACCAAGGTTGGCTCACCAGCCTTAATTTTTGTTAGTATGGAAGATGATGGTTCTTGCAAAATAGATGATAAAGGATGGACCAAAATAAAAGTAGGATCAATAATAGGAGGATCAATAATAGGACTTGACACATTGAAATTCCTGGCAGCAGATACGTGATGTCACAGAGAATGTTATGACATAGTATCTGACACTAAGTTAACAATTCACACAGTAAATACAGAAAGCAGTAAAGAACACAATAAATTGTTCACCCAGTTCGGTTCAACAAACCTACATCTGGGGGCTACCAAGCCAGGGAGGAAATTCACTATTAGTAGAGTTAATTCAGGAATAAACCACCAGTTTATCTCCTTCACTTAAAACCTACCCAATGCAACTTCAACCTAAGTCCTACTTAGATCTGAGTATCTACTCACTCCCCCTCAATCACAGCAGTGATATCAACCTATTGACTAATTGAATTGTGAAGACACACTTCAATAAAATATCTTGATCTTGCTTCAAAGCTTCAATCAAGAGACAAACACTCGTGCTTTAAAGCTTTGAGTGATAAACTACCCTTACACCAAATCCTAGTCCAATGCACTTATCAATTGATAGTTGCTTGGCTCACAAGAGAAACTAGAATTACACAATACCAACTATTACAAATCCTAACAGTACACAAACACAAGCTGCTATCTCTTCAATACATTCAAAGGGCGCAACACAGTTGTAAGGGTTGAATTCCTTTTATAGAAGCAGTCCTGAAACTTCAGTTTTGGGCTTCCATAAAGATAGCTAGGGTTCACTTAATTTAATCCTAAAAACATGGTCTTTTCAACAATCAATTTAGGTTTAATTAAGATTAACCTAGCAGCCACGTGAGCATGCTTTCTAATAACAGAAAAACAATATTTAGCAGCTCAACAAACTTCCTGAAAAATCTCAGGAACAAACAGATTCTGCAGAACAGAATGTCACACTGAATGTCATAACATCTGTTTTGACATCAGACTGTTTTCTGCAGAATTTCCAACACAGCTTTAGCTTCCAGTTCTGAGTTGTCCATTTAACATCCTTAGCAGGTAGGATTTATCTTCAATCTCTAAATTTCATGATATCTATCATGACATTGCTAAAGCCTAGTTTTACCAAAATTAATGCCAACCTAAAAACACTAACAAACCCCCCCTTTGGCACATTTTTGGCTAAAACTACTTAACCTATCAGAGTACATATGCAGCAGAAGGCAAACTAGTTCTAAGCTTAAATAAACTAGAACCTAGAGATAAGATAAATTCTACCCATACAAAAATCCCACAATTGCCCACATACAAAATTTTTAGCCATACAATTCCCCAAAGTCCCATACTACTGTCAACACAGTAGTTCTTCTCCCCCTTTTTAGCCATAAAAGGCCAAAGGAAACCATACAATTGCCCCAAACAATCAACATATAATTAAGTACCAGCATTGTTTCAGGGGTACATTTCTGTCAGGACATTACAAATCTGTCAATAAGGATTACAATTATTCAAACAAAAATGGGAAGATACAAGAAAACAGGAAACAATTGACAGAATAAAATTAGAGGCAGGGCAGCTTAGTGCTTTCTTCTCGAAGCACGTGAAAGGACACATCTTGAGCCTTCTTTTCGTTCTTGGTCAGCAACATCATCTTCCTCCATATGAGCAGCAGAGGTATCACCATCAAGCCTTTCTTCCTCAACCTCTGTCTTTTCTTTTCAAGAGTAGATCGAGCTTCAAGGGTGCTTCCTTGCTTCAAGTTCCCTACAGGTCTCCTTTAGCACAGCTATGACATCTGCCTTCTGAGAATTGGCTTTGACATTTGATGTCTCAGCTGATCTCATGACAATGTCAGGAACATGCTTCCCTTGAAAAAGTTTGTAGTGGAAGCCAAGGCGGAGCTCTTTACTCACTGTATCTCTATTTCCCGAATGTCGGGTATTGATCATTAAAATTACACACAAGAGGAGGAAATGCTATTGGTCTTTTATAGCATACTGCATGTTTAAGGATCTGATCAAAAATGTAGCTTTCATAGTCAAACTTTGCTTTTGTTCCAACAGCAAAAATGAACCTCCCCAGACCAATGGAGATGGTTGACTTGTGATTCGTGGGAACCCAGTTGGCTGCACCAATCTTGTGAAGAATAGCAAATTTGACACTTAATTTGCTAGCAGAAAGCTTTCCCTTCAAAGGCCAATGTTTTACCTACTTGGCAGTGATTGTCTGACACACTTGATTGTCAGTTTCTTCAAGCTCAGGATGAGCCTCATCTGACCTCCCTAAGTACTTGTTGATTATACTTGAGGAAAACTTCACTTTTCTTCCTCTGACAAACACAGTCTTAAAATCTGCTGATCTTCCATCAGCACAACCATTTGATAGGTTCACAATAAACTCCTTCACGAGACCTTCATAACAATTTGAGAACTTCACCACGTTCTCATCAACCCTTCCTTGATCGGTCAATCACCTCTTTGCATTCAAGAGCATCTTTGTGCGGTTCCCTTTCAAGTGCAATTCTTGACTCACATATTTCCACCTATTAGCATTTTCGTGGTGAAAGGAAATGTTGTCAATTGGCACTTCGGAACTATGAGCATTTTCCCAAGAGACAACCTTTATTTTGAATGAATGTCAGAGACATTCTCTGTAACATCAAAGTCAGAATCATCCTGATCTGAGGGCTCAGGTACTTTCCTTTTCCTCACAATTGAAGTGCTCTTTGCTTTAGGGGTATCACTAACATTCTTGACTTTGCCCTTCCCTTTGGAAGTTCCAACCTTGTTGCCCTTACCGATTTTTCTACAACCTTCCTTTCACCTAGAGTCTTGCGACCAACTTGACATTCTTCTCATGAACAGAGCTTTAAGCAGCACTTTTCTTCCCTTTCCTATTCATTACCCTTCTAGCAATGCTGGGATTAACCTTGGCTATGAGATCATTATCAGAAAACTCCTCATCTAGATTGATGATATGAGAAACCATATTCTGATTGGTGTTCTTCTCAGGAGTATCTTCAAGAATGCTATCAGATATGTTGTCAGCAGAGGCAGTAGGAGGTTTATCTGAGGCACTATGATCTGAAGATTTCTCAAGAACCTCATCAGAAATCTCATTCATATTTGCAGCTGGAGATTCAATTACATTATCATCGTTACATCCTTCAGGAGCTGGAGCAGAAGGATTTACATCATTTTTCACAGGGGAATCAACATCATCACCAGATGTCTTGACATTCTCATTGACATCTGGATCAACTGCTAAGCTAGGGCTAGCAGACTTATGATTCAGGGGAACTGAAATCCCAGGCACAGACTTATTCTCATTTAGGATATCAGACACTATCCTAGCTATGGCCTCATGCACTGACCTAAATCCTTCTCTGTTTACTAGTTCTGGGGGAACAGAGGATGATGGTACTGAAGTCTTACCTGAGGGAGATACTTGTGCCCTTCTTGCATTTCTTGTGCGTAACTTCTTGACCTTTTCTGGGTCACTGGCCATTGCACGCAGTGGTGTCACTTGTAGAGCTTCAGCTTGCATGGCTCCAGTGTTTGCTCTAACTTCATCCATGGAGGGAGACAAGGATCCAGATTCTTGAGATGAAGAGGATGATGAAGACATGTTTCGCTAATGGTTTTTGAGAGAGAGAGAGAGCGAAAATGGCAGAGGGTTTCAGGGTTTCTTTTGAATGAAGAAAGTGTGATACTACTTTCAAAAGAGGAAACTATTATATGTGGGTGTCTCTTCCTATTCTTGGATCTCTTAAAATAAGGATGAAAATACCTAAATAACCCACTTATAAATAATTGAAGTAAACAATCCCTTTTACCCCTTGTTGTAGGCACAGTTGATTGCTACAACTCCTCAAATTGACAACTATCCAAATTATCCCTTAAAGTCTTAAATTGACCATTCTCAAGAGCTTTAGTAGCAATGTCACAGTACAATGTCATGACATCCTGTATGACATTGTGATCGATCGACATCTGCTTTATCCGGATCATCTTAAAAGCAGTTTCTTTGCTATGTATTCAACTTTAACATTGTATAAAGTTAAACAGTTTTGCTCCTTGCTGATCCAAAACATGAAATTGTTTCTCAAGAAGAAACATCCATCCACAGGACTTTTACCCAAGTTTTGATCAACACTTTATCCACTGGTTTTCTTGGACAACTTCAAATGTGGAGGGGTGAGAGTCCTAGTGGTGCCATTATTCATCAAGCTTCTTGACATAATTCCTTGCATACTTGCTCTGTGAAAGAAGTGTTGAGCCTTTCATCAATGTGTCTGACATTCCTCCAGATACTATGTTATTAACATAGATGTGAGTCACCATGTTCTTTTCTCCTTTGACAAAGAGAGTTTCATCCAAGACTTCTCTCCTGTATCCTTTGACAGTAAGATACTTGGTTATCCTTCCATTCCAGATCCTAGTACTTTGCTTCAGCACTTTAGGAGTACTCAGATATCTAGACATTGAGTGTGACATTCTGATTTCCTGTCCAGCCTTATGCTTACCACAGATCCTCCCTTTGACTATGAGAGATCTTGGTATCCTTCTGACTCTCTTTATGGAACTGATCCTTTTCATTCCTCTGAGATGTGGATGATCAGATTCTTGTTGCCACAACTTTACTTCCTCTTCATGTTTGTCTGTAGAACACACAGAGGGCAGAGTGGTGTTCTCAAATTCCCACAAGTAGCAGTTGTCCTTTGATCTGACTCCTCTCATAACCACCACTTGTTCATCATTGATTACAAGACATTCAGACTTAGTGAAGTTGACTGTGAAAACCATATCACATAGCTGACTTATGCTAATGAGATTTGCAGTCAAACCTTTTACCAGCAACACTCCATTTAGGTTTGGAACTCTAGACCAGTTTGAGTTCCCAATACCTTTGATTTCTCCTTTAGCTCCATCTCCAAAAGTAATAGAACTGACAGAATGAGGTTTAACATCTTTAAGAAGATTTCTGTTTCCAGTCATGTGCTTGGAACACCCACTGTCAAAGTACCAATCTTCCTTGGCAGACACTCTAAGAGAAGTGTGAGCTATCAGACTACAGTCCTCTTCTTCCACTTTTGAGTGTAGGGTGCCTTGATGTTCTTAGGCTTAACATAGAAAGTCTGATTGGGGTATCCATGTAGCCTATAGCAGAAGGACTTTATGTGACCAAACCTTCCACAGTAATGACATCTCCATCTTTGAAACTTTTTGTTCAAGTTTCTATGATTTTGATGTTGAACCCAATGTTGTGACATCTGTTTTGACATTGGTTCATTAGGTCTGTTCTTCCTTTTATTAACAAATTTCTTGGCTTCCACAAACCCTGAGGCAGACCTATTTCCTGTTTTGTGGTATGGCATCTTCTTTGCCATTGACTTCCCAGGTTTGTTCCATTCCTGGTTATTAGCAAATCTCTTTGCAGCCACATACCCTGAGCCAGACTTATTTCCTACATTTTGTACAAGCTGAAGAATTTCTTCCAACTTATCTGTACCAGATGTCAACATTTTGACAGATTTAGACATCGATCAAGTTTGGAGTTCACATTACAATATCACTATTGAGGTGATTTATAGTGGGTGTGTTTTCCTTTTCTCACCTCCACTTCACATTCTCGAACTTCTCAATCGACTTTTCTTTCCTCATTCTGACACACTTCACCACTTTTTACACAACTTCGTAGGTTTCAAGTTCTTCAAATGTCACTTCCTCATCACTAGAATCCATATCGAGTTGTACACTCGAGAGAGCGGTGACAAGTTTGGCACCTTCTTCCTCGATTCACTTCACGAATCACCATCGGACCAGTGTGACCATTCCTTTCTTTTGTTTCTTTAGAAAGGTGGGACATTCACTCTAATATGTCCAAATCCTTCACATTCATGACATTGGATTTCTTGCCTTGACTTCCTTTTTTCTTGACTTGGATCTTCTGTCATAAGATCGCTAATGTCGATGGAATGTCCTTGACATTTGACCTTGACTTTGGATCAATCCTCTGATCGGTTTGTTGAACTGTCTTCCAAGCATGGCTATAGCTTGGATATCTTCTCTTCATCTTCCACCTTGCATCCCTCTTCGTATTGGATACAAGTGCTATGCTCTTGTTTTCTTGTCAACGGGTTCATGATTCCCATCTCAAAAGTCATAAGAGATCCAATAAGTTCTTCAACCTTCAGGTGTTGATGTCATGAGCCTCTATTGCGGTGACTTTCATTGCAAATCTCTTAGGCAAAGATCTCGAGAATCTTTTCACCGCTTCTCTTTGACATCTTTTCACCAAGTGCTCTGAGGCATTTACAATTTCAAAATATTCATGTGAAATTCATGAATATTCTCATCTTCCTTCATCTTCAAATTCTCAAATTTGGTAGTGAGCATCTGAAGTCTTGACATCTTCACCTTGGATGTCCCTCATGAGTAGTTTAGTGTCCCAAACATCCTTGGCACTCACATTGATGGACCTGAAGATGTTCTGTCAATACCATTGAGCAGCATTCAATGCTTTAGAGTTCCCTAGAGCTAGCTCTTCTTCCTCTTTGCTCCATTCCTCCTCAGGTTTCAAGACAGTAGTCTCATCTTTCTCAAGCTTGGTGGGATGTTTCCATCCTTTATCAGCAGCTCTCCAAGCTTTAATGTCCACTGATCTTAAGAAGGCAACCATACGAGGCTTCCAGTAATCATAATTAGACCCATCCAGAATAGGTGGTCTTCCTCCAAATCCTCCTTCTTTATCCATTACGCCAGAAACTATTATCCTAGATCTCACCGAAATAACAACCGGGTGCCGCTCGATGCCAATTGAAATTTCAGCGATCGTGATGTCAGAGAATGTTATGACACGATTCGACACTAAGTTAACAATTCACACGAAATCAGCGAAAGAACACAATAAATTGTTCACCGGTTCGGTTCAACAAACCTACATCGGGGCTACCAAGCCAGGAGGAAATTCACTATTAGTAGAATTAATTCAGGAATAAACCACCAGTTTATCTCCTTCACTTAAAACCTACCCAATGCAACTTCAACCTAAGTCCTACTTAAATCTGAGTACCTACTCACTCCCCCTCAATCACAACAGTGATATCAACCTATTGACTAATTGAATTGTGAAGACACACTTCAATAAAATATCTTGATCTTGCTTCAAAGCTTCAATCAAGAGACAAACACTCGTGCTTTAAAGCTTTGAGTGATAAACTACCCTTACACCAAATCCTAGTCCAATGCACTTATCAATTGATAGTTGCTTGGCTCACAAGAGAAACTAGAATTACACAATACCAACTGTTACAAATCCTAACAGTACACAAACACAAGCTGCTATCTCTTCAATACATTCAAAGGCGCAATTGTAAGGGTTGAATTCCTTTTATAGAAGCAGTCCTGAAACTTCAGTTTTGGGCTTCCATAAAGATAGCTAGGGTTCACTTAATTTAATCCTAAAAACATGGTCTTTTCAACAATCAATTTAGGTTTAATTAAGATTAACCTAGCAGCCACGTGAGCATGCTTTCTAATAAAAAAACAATATTTAGCACTCAACAAACTTCCGAAAAATCAGAACAAGCAGATTCGAGCAGAATGTCACATGAATGTCATAACATCTGTTTTGACATCAGACTGTTTTCTGCAGAATTTCCAACACAGCTTTAGCTTCCAGTTCTGAGTTGTCCATTTAACATCCTTAGCAGGTAGGATTTATCTTCAATCTCTAAATTTCATGATATCTATCATGACATTGCTAAAGCCTAGTTTTACCAAAATTAATGCCAACCTAAAAACACTAACACACATGATTCACAATCGACTCAGGAGACTCAATTATAGGACCAATCGACTCGACAGACTCAATTGTAGGACCGATAATAGGACTTAAAGAGAGGAGTCACGAGAAACTCAGGTAGGACCAAAAACTCGGAATCAGATTCAGCATTCTGAATATTCTCCCCCTGAAACTGAGGACGAGTGAAGTAGGCCAAATTCTCATGAAACGTGACATATTTAGAGACAAAATACTTATGAATAGGAAGATGATAACATTTATATCCAATCTTGTTTGGGGAATAGCCAAAAAACATGCATCTGACTATGCGAGGGTCTAACTTACTTCAGTGTTGCTTATGGATATGGAAAAAGGAAACACAACCAAATAATCGAGACCCGAGACTCTGAAAAATAGGAACAGAAGGAAACTGTGAAGTCATAAACTGAACAAGACCAACATTACCTAACATGCAAGATGGAACCCGATAAATTAAGTAGGCAACAATCATAACAACTTCTCCCTAATATGATTTGGGAACTGCCATTTCAAAGAGGATGGTTCGAGCAACTTCAAGTAAATAATGATTCTTTCTTTCCGCGACACCATTTTGTTGCAGGGTGTCGACACATGTAAATTCTTGAAGTATTCCCTGTTGACTGGTAAAATTTGAAAAGATGTGATTGCCATAATCTTTTCCATTGTCAGAGCGGATTCTTTTAATCCCCTTTCCAAATTGTTGCACCATGTTATAAAAACTAATAAACATTTCTGATAGTTCTGACTTATTCTTCATCAATAAAATCCAAGTTGCTTAAGTACAATCATCAATAAATGACACAAACCATTTAGCACCTAAAATATTAGAAATAGGTGCAGGTTCCCAAACATCAGAATTTATGATATCAAAAGGTTCAACACTTCTGTTGGAACTAGGAGTAAAAGAGACGCGATGATGTTTATCTAACTCACAAACGTCACATTTAAAAGATTCAACTGAATGATATAAAAACAAAGAAGGAAACATAAAGTTAACTAAAGAGAATGATGGATTACCAAAGAGCTTGTGCTGAAGCCAAACTTATGCGGCATAATGAGAGTAAGACACGAAAGACTCGATTTGCAAGTAGGAAGCCAACACTTTCGAACAATTTGGTTCATCGATAGGTAGTATAACCCACCCTTTCCTTAGCAACTCCAATTGTCTTCCCCATGGTAAGATCCTCAAAAACACAATAAGAAGTGAAAAATATTACTTTACAATTATGATCACAGGTGAATTTACGAAGATGTATTAGGTTGTGAGAGAGTGTGGAAACACGTAGCATGTCCTATAATTGAAGACGACGTTTCAAGTTAACACTCCCAAATCCTTCAATACGGGCATAAGAACCATTAGCAACCATAACATAATAGTTCTTCTCATAGGAGGTGTAAGAGGAAATCAAACTAGGATTGAATGTCATATGGTCGGTGGCACCGGAGTCCAAAATCCAAGCATTCTTAGAGATTTTACCGCAAACACTAAAGTATTGACAGCATACACTCAAGTCGGTCGTCAGCAGATAACAACTTATAGAATGCTCACAAAGAGAGTCAAGTATAGCTTTTAAATGATTCACCTCTTACTCGGTGAATGATAAAGGGTAATTAACAACAAAAAATTTCAGCCATTTGTAGCAAGCTAAAAAATAGTAACAAAACGAGCCAAACAGTAGCAAAAAAAAAGTTAATTAAAGTTGTTTCTGGACAGAAAAAAAAGAAACTGGAATGAAGGGTAACAAGGATGCAATGAAGGCATCAAAATTATCACAATGAAGGTGACTTAGGGTTTACCGTAATGAAGACGGTTGGGGTTTATGCGGAAATAAGTCTCTCAAGATCGAGAGATCTTGATACCATGTAGATAATTGAATATTTGGTGAAATGCTTGAGTTACAAAGCACTCAAGTGATTTGATTATACACACACAAGAGAGTAATTACATGATAAGATTAAATTTATTTCCTAGGTACATGTATGTAATTTACAAGACATTGATTCCTAGATTCCTAGATACATGAATAGGCTCATAAATACATAATTATAATTCCAACAATTTGTAATTCCAATAGTTGTCTACCAAGTCTTTGTTTCTTCCTTGTAGGACGAAGGTTTATAATATATGGCTCTACTCTGCCACTAGATGTAGAGACATGAATGTCTTTGATGGGATGCCAACGTCCTTGGGAACAAGCGCTTTAAATTCATTTCCTTATATTAGATTATGTTTCATTGGGAATGACTAATACATGTTCCTATACTAGTTAGTAATAACACTTCCTCTTCCTTAGAGTACTTGAGTACTATGAACAATTTTTAGGAGATTTCAATTATTGGTGTTGTGGAGTAGAACGTACAATCCTCAATGGATGAATAATGTATAAGAGGTTCTTAAAGTGTTATTTTGACATTTTATGCCATTTAGCAACCTGCAAAAGAGTCTTTGCGAGCTTTTATGTTCATGCATTTGGTTGAGTTCATATTATCCAGTTCGCTGGTACTTGCCATGCATGTTAGATTGATATATCTTATAAGATAAATTTTAACATTTTCTTTGCTATTGTTCCCTTTTCTATTGTTCTCTACTCATTTCCTTAAGGGATTTCCTCTATTGTTGGCATTTTCTACTAGAAGTGCTAATGTCAGAACTTGTTTGCTTACCGAACTCTGTATGTATTTTACTTTACTTTGTAATATTCTTGATCATGGAGATTGTATCAACTTCAACTAGGAAGGCAAGTAGGTATATCTCGTGTGATTTGGCGGATCGAGACATATTAGGAACCCTTTCGGGTTTCATTCATGAGGCCATTTTAGACCAAGTTTTTATTGATGTAGATTCTTAATCTGACTGGGGAGTTTTTCCCCTGATAGAGATAAAAGGATATATAAAAAATATAGAATTAGGTACAAAAATGATGGAAACTAGGCGAAGACCTCAAAAACTATGAAATTCTAAAATTAGGCAAACCATGAAGGTTCTGTCTATAAGCATTATTACATCAAAATGAAATTTCTAGAAGTTAGGCCTAAATTAGCTAAGACATATGCATAATGATGACCTTCCCTATAAATGCAGGTGGACATAAAATAAATGAAGTTGATGCCTAGGAGATAGTTATACCAATGATTTCTAATTCTCCAAGGCACTAAACCAGGGCTAGAAAATGAATGAATAACGAGAATGGAATGTATTTCTAGCCAACAAAATTTCCAATGGAAAGAAATGTCATGATCCATAGAGAGAATTGCACCCATGATATCAACAAAAAATAATTTACCATGATCATAAAAACAAGAAAACTACCTAAATACACCCCTGTGCTATTGCGGAAAATTCTACCTCAAGAAGCAAAGTTTCCAATAGAGTCCCCATCAAAATTTCCTTTAATAAAATTGTGAGAGGAGGGCACCGCAAAACTTATTTTATTATAATAGCATTAGGAGGAGAAATATGAAGCCTAAAGGCCTTAAGGAAAATAAACTCCACCATTGAAACATGAGAGTAAGGTTTAAAAGATTTTACTCTAAGAGCCACTTAGGAGAATATTTTTGTAGCAGCTTATACCCATCTTACCAAAGTTCCATTAAATTTGGATCCATTGTTATCTCTCAATATTCCCATGAGAACATTACATAAGCCAATCTTCATGATAATTTTTGAATTCTTAGTGATACCTGAATCATAACACTCGAAAAATCTAACATAGATAAGATCAAACATGATCTAGTTCGGATACTGAACCAGGCCCAAATTATCTTTGCATAATTAAAATAAAAAGAAAAAATGGTGAATACTCCCAACTGAGCACTTGAACAAACTGCACATGGAAGGCATGTGGTGACCTCTTCAGACTAATTTCTCATCAGTAGCAAGCTTGCACTGCAAGATTCTCCAGACTAAAAGAGAAGTGGTGGGGGAATATCCTTGTTCCATATGACTTTTCCCCGGTGAATTTTTGAAGCCTCTCCTTACATATGAAGGTAAGATCTTTTCAGGATAAGAATACCATCATACCCTTATATCTTGTCTCTACTTAGAAACTTCTATCTTTTAAACCAAGGTGGTGAGGTCTGGAATCAAGTTCAGAATAAACAATGAGATAACTATCTTGTTATCTCAAATGAAACAATTGAGCATGAATCTCAACTTATAGTGAGGCATCTTAGGTACTTGAAGAATTTCAGTTGAACTTTGCCACACCAATTATCCAACCACATATTGGTTTTAACATATGTACCTACTAGTCAAGAAGTGTTATCTTTGAAGACAAGTTACATGTTTTTCATATAAGTCCAAATAGAGGATGAGACATGATGTTTTATATGCCCACCTATTCTTTAAACCCTTACTATAAGAACTAAGGCTCAATGATCATGTGATTTTGCGAGGTCCCAATTATTCAAAAGATTTGTTGCTTCATTAATAAATATGAGGGATCTCAAACCTACACCCTCACCCTCTAGATTTTAACAACAAATAAATGGGCCAACAAAAGATCAAGAGAGTGTTAAACAACATGTTATGAATTATAGTTTTTACCAGAGCATTCTTCCAGCAATTAAGAGCATATGGGCCTTCCAGGTGGAGATGTTGCTTATAATTTTGTCATCTAGAGGTTGGAAATAAGAAACTTTAGGTATTACTTTAAATGTGGGTGCTCCCAAATATACGAGAGGAAAATGGCCTACCAAATAATCCATTCTTTTTAGAAGTAAAGTGTGCTTCAGAGAAGTCATGGACCCTGCATAGAGAATGAACTTGGAATGATTAATTTTCTGACTTGAATAAGAGGAGTATTTATTAAATAAATACTTGATAGCATCCAAGATAGACTTGTTATCAATTGATTATTGGAAGCACTGAGGAACCAATTGATTATTGGAAGCACTAGACAAGATAGGCCCTTGTCGAGGACATCCTCAGCTAGACAAAAAAGGAGAGTAGAAATTGGGTCACCCTGCCTCACTCCCTGCTTGGAAGAGAAGTAGCCCCTTAGTTGGCCATTAATGGAAATTGACATGTGAGCTTATTCCAAAATACATTTGTTTGAACTAATGAAGTTAGGATGCAAGACAAACTTGTTAAGAACATGGAAAATGAAGTCCTAATTCAAGGTATCAAAATATTTAGATATGACAACCTTCATAACTACATTTACCAAAGCATTTTATTAGTAATCACCTATGAAGTTATCCTAATGCAATCTCTTATAAATCTACCTTGTATAAATGCTTTTTGCTCATGAGAGATTGTGTCTGACGTGATTTTGGCCAACATGTATGCTAAAATCTTGGTTGTAGGTCTATAATGCTCAAATTTTTTGAATTTAGAATTTTGGGAATGAAGATCACATTATTCGAATTGTAGGAGGCAATAATCAAACCTTCTTTGAAGAATTTAATTATGGAATCAAAAATATATTTCTTGATTATGCTCCAATATGATTGGAAGAAAATAGGTCCAAACCCAAATGTACCAGGTGCATTCTTCAGACTAAAGACAACATGATGAACCTCCTCCATGGATGGAAGCATCATGAACATGTTGTTAGCCTGATCATTAATTGTGTCATTGTAATCATTGGAATCAATTTCACTGTGATTGTTATTGAGTTTTCCCTATGAAGTTTTCACCATATCATGGACATTACCAAAAGTTTTTTATTTCAATATTTAAGCTTGGTCTTAAGCAATTGTAACTTTCTGCTAAGCAAAAACATAACACAAACAACTATAAGGGACTCCCGTGTAGATTTTATAATATTCTCATAATCGGGATGTTTCATCCAAATTTGCATGAATCTGAAGTTTAATGTGAAAGTAATACTCTGGAACTTGAAGTCAAGCATTAGAGGGAGATGGTCAGAACATGTCTTGGTCAGAGAAGATAATGAAATAGAGGTACAAGAATAAATCTGGTGTTGGTTACAAATGGCTTTATCCAGCCTTCTTTGAGTGATGGCATCACTCTTTCTACCATATATCCAAGTTAAAAAAAGGTTTCTAAAGTAGGGATATGATGCAAATGATACAAGTCAGTCCGGTTAGAGAACTATAACATATGGACTCTAGCATGTAAATGGTGACTATGATGTTCATGAGACCCTAATACTGAATAATAATCTCCTATAAAACATTATGGTATATCAACTCTAGAGAGGAGAGTTCTCAAGTTATGTTAGAGGTTCCTTCTAATGATATGGTTAGCATATCCATAAATAACATCCTAATCCATGTTGTTGTCTTTAATTTTGATAGTAAATTCTATATAGTGATATGAAATACCAACAAATTCAGGGTCCCAATCCTCCTTACAGAGGCACCATAAGTTAACACTCAGGCCTTGTCTAGAATTCAGAACAATGACTTTAAGGTGCAGACTTCTCAGCTAGGTGTTACCAGTGTTTTTGGTAACAATCGTGAGTTTTATTAGTGAGGTTAACTTGAAAAATCTCCAAAGAAATTGATGGAAATAATTTGTATGAAAACACATGCATCTGAATTGAATGCGATCGTTTGTACAAAGATGACAAGAACCCAAAGTTTAAGTGAAGATAAGTTTTGATAAATGACAAAGACAAAAAGTGAAGTAAATGACATTAAATAAAGGTGAAACCTAAGATAGAAAAAGTAAATGCTTTATTTAAGGAAACAAGAAAACAATGAAAAGACTGGACGCATTCACATACATATTTCTAGCGAACTGTTTTGCTCTTTGAGTTGGATACTTCAGTTGTATGGATTGAGTGTATGAAATTTTGCAACCACTTGCTACATTGTATGAATCTTATTTATTTTATTTACAAGTAATCATTGATTACATCTCTAAGCACTAGGAGACTAGCATGTTTCATCACATGTTTCATCTTTAGGCTCCCATTAGCGCATCCATGTGTCAGCCACGATCTCCTACTTGTTTACAACCCATATTAAAATAATTGCTTCAAGATTTCCCACAAACTATTGATAATAACTTCCAAAGTCGATATCATCTTTGTCTGACACTTATATTTTTGGAGAATTCACAAAGTTCAAAAACTCTTTGTGGCTTTGTTGACTAATATCTTCATCGATGAAACCATGTTGAATGTCCTTCTCAAGATTTTGGACATGCTTCCATGTGATCCTAATCTTGTGGAGATGTTCTTGTTATTCTTCCAAACCATAACAGCTATGCCAGT
This sequence comes from Vicia sativa, assembly GCA_021764765.1. Lineage (NCBI taxonomy): Eukaryota > Viridiplantae > Streptophyta > Magnoliopsida > Fabales > Fabaceae > Vicia > Vicia sativa. The sequence goes on along the minus strand of CM038792.1, from coordinate 167,738,622 downwards.
TAGCATCATGGTCAATGCTACATCGATGCTGGATAATTAAAGTTTCAAGACACTTTAATGCTTATATATACATTGTTTAATATTCCCAAACACTTGATTATTGTTTCGTAACTCTGAGTGTTACTTCATCGTGACATTGTTCACTGACTTTATTTTTCTTGAAAATCCTAGTGTAACTGATGCCCCCCCCCCCCAATTGCTATTTTTAATCCTTCTTCAGGTGAGAGGAAGGTGATATTTTTTGTAACCAATTTGTCACTATTCCCCACATTATGCACACACATATATTTTATGACAAAGCTTTCACCTAAGCCAAAATAAAAGTAAAGTATAATGTCAAGGTCCACCATATTTTATTAAAAATCATATTCCCTCGGTTGTTTAATAACACAAAAGGAAAAGAAAATTCATGACACACTTCGAATCTCAACTTATGTTTTTATTTTGTTATAAGTGTATTGTAAATGATCCATCCTTTCGGTTTTCTTAATAATCGAATATTAAAATAATCATATATTACTATAAAATCACTTGTTAAACAACTTTTACCTTAAATCTAACTTATATGTAGTCACCTCAAATTTGTATACATCATTCTTGTGGGATGGATTGCAAGACATAAAAAATATTCAATGATCTTCAATCTTGAACAAAACATTTTTTCCTTGCAATCTATCTGACATAATGTTGTTGTTGTACTTTTGGAATAACTTTTCTATGTTGTCAATCAAAGAAAACGACATTGGTTTCCTTGACTGACAACATTGAAAAATTTATTCCTAAACATGTTATAAATTGCACACAAAAAATATTGACTGGTAAGAAATTGAGATGGAAACATGAAATGTTATTTTCAATTTTTTATCATTTACCATTTTTTCTTGGAACTTATTACCTTAGATTTTTTTCTAAAATTGATGGGATTACTTATTTTATTTTTCTATTTAAAAAGGAAAATATGTTTCCCCTCTGTTTTTTTATTAAGATCGAGGGAATATGTTACATAACTATAACAACAAATATGTATCTTACATTCTTAAAGGAACAACGCTCAAGATATTGTCAAGACATCAATTCACAAAAACTATTTACATCCACCACTATATATTTTTCTTGTGAGAATATTTGCCTGGACAACATTTCCTCAAGAGAATGAAATTCTGGAACTTGAAAAAGCTTGAAAAAATTCTTTATGATGGACTGCAAGTGCAGAAAAAATGTTTCCAATGTTCGGAATTGATAACTCCTTACTTGTAGCAGATAACTCTTTAGAAGTTGATTGCATGCGATCCATATAATTTTAAAATCATGAACACAAAATGTTTCCAACATAATCTAGATTACAAAAAAGATGTGTTGTACTCCAAGAATAATTTTAAAATAATGAACACAAAATGTTTCCAACATAATCTAGATTACAAAAAGATGTGATGTACTCCAAGAATAACAACTACTATGAATACACTTCATTTGTTGTAATAATGTAATTTAATATTTGATGTAAATAATGTAATGTTAAAAAAGAAGCTTGTACACCTTTTACCTCGAATTTTGACAAAAATCGAGGGTATAATTTTGGCGTGATAATTGAGGATAGTGATCACCGTCCTTAAACAAATTTGTAGCGTTTATTTCATGAGTATCAACGCTCAAGACCCTTTATTAGTGATCAACGTGAAATCTAACAATCATCTGTTATAAAAGCATTATGAATACAATAATTGTTAATGAAACATCATGAAATACTTGAAGTGTAAAAAACTTGATAAAATTCTCTACGATCGATTACAAGAGCAGAGAATAAATTTTATTTAAAGTTTGTGTTCTTCAATAATAATTTTTATTGTGTTCATCAAGGATCAAATATTTATTCATTTAACTAATTTTTTTCTTTTTTACATCATGTTAAAGGATTAATGTTGTTTTCTGTTAAAGGAAGCAAAAATAATTTATGTTGATATTTTGTTAGTTTGATAAAGGAAAACAAAAATAATTTATATAAAAATATCACTATTAAAAATTACAAGTTATTTTGATATTTTATTAGTAAGCTGTTTTCTCAAGTTTATATATTAATAATTTTGTTACAAGTTATATATTACTATATTTTCAAGATTTTACACAATCTAAATAATACTTGTTATGAAAAATATACATTATAAATAACTTAACAAAGTATATTTTATCAATGGTATATGAAAATTAAGTTTAAAAAAAAAAGAGTAATAAAAAGTACATAATAGAAAAGATATATTATTTTTTATTAATATTCTAAAATAATTTATATAATTATAACAAACAAATAATAGAAGGATATATATATGCTTATATCAAATATACTTCACTTAAATATGTTTCTATCATTTATATTTAATGCTTTAAAAAAGGAATGCATCAAGATTGAACAATAAATGAATTCCCCTATATTACATAACTGAAAAAGACAGAAGAAGGAAAAAAACACAAATTCTTGCGGTGAGCGTGGATCGAACACGCGACCTTCAGATCTTCAGTCTGACGCTCTCCCAACTGAGCTATCCCCGCTTTGCTGTTTGTTTTGAACGTTTATATTATTTAACTAAAAGTTATATATGCATTTTGTTGAGTTAAATTTCGATATGTTTTGTTAAAGCTTACCATCACCTGATTCACAATATCGTCTAATTGTTCTCTTAATTTCAAGATTTTATTTCCAATGCTAAATGATTTTTTTATCATCCATGTGACCAGAAATAGATTTAATTGAAATGGTAGACTAAGCTTTCTTTTTTACATTAAAAAAATATGATTATTGATAGATAAAGTGAGGTCCTAAATCAACTTGAGGAATGGACTATAATCAATTCAAATCCAGTTTGTCATTAAGATTAGGGTTGTCACTATTTGTGTTATGCAGTACAATATTGGAATCTTAGAGGGTAAAATTATTTAGACCAAAATAAAAAGAGGGTAAATTTATAAGCGTTAGTAAGACTTTATCAATGTTAAGTTGACAACACACTCAACCTGTGGTTGGAATAGGACCAGTGCTTGATTTCCACAAAATTATTGATGTTTGATATATTTATCATTCATGATAATGTTAAAATGTAAATCCATTACATCCAACAAAAGAATTTAGATGCATTACAAGATATATATGAATTTGACTAACTATATTATCTATTTAGAATTAAATGTTAAATGCTAGAAAATTCTTTTTAAAAAATTGAAAATAAAAGCACGTTCCATAAATTTGAACTTAAAGCTAAACCATTTTTTAAATTGATTGGTGTATTAAATTATATCAAGTCTGAAACATGGTTTTTGTTCTAAGATTTCCACGCAAGCATCTCAATAGAAGTGCTTTGCTTGTTAAGCAATTTTCCAAATAGCCTCAACACATTGCAATGCTTGCACAAGTAAGCTTCTCTCATCTTTTATGCACATACAAAAACATATATATATCTCTATAATAGATAATAAGACCTTGTTGAAATATAAGTTGTAGAGTTATAAGTTGATCCATTTAGAGTCACTTTTCTTTTTCTATTGTTCTTATGATAAGTGATTCTATTGGCTGTCAAGTCGACCACAGCAGGAAAAAAAATTCTATTGCCTCTGAAATATTTCTGCTCACTGGTTTAATCATCTGACTTGAAAGCAAATTTTCTGTTAGCCATTATCTATGGGTTAATTTTCTAGATTATGTTTGCCATAAATTGGGTTGTAAATACGGTAAACAAAAGAAAGAAATACATGCTCCATTTCACTCACTTTTACAAAGCAGTCACAGCCTAGTTGAATGGCTTCATCACTCCCGTCCCCATAAAAAATGAAAAATAAAATAGAACACATTCAACATAGCATAAACCGTTGCTGGGAAGCCAAAGGACCCATTCTCAAACAGGGTTCTGTGTTGTCTTCAGTCTGCCATTGTTTCTTGCACTCTGCTAAACCAGACTATCTATGAATCCCAGGCAAAACGTTATTAACTAGTTAACAGACTATTCTGATGTTTTTTTACACGGTAATGGAGCTAAATTCATCATACGGAAGTATTTATCTTGTTAGTGAGGCCTATTGGAAACATCGAACAAAACCCAGATTTCACCTTCTTAGAGCTCCATAGTTTCTGGTCACCTAAAAACAAGAAAAATTGTTGTTACATGAAAAATCACAATTCCAAGAATGTTATGAATCAAAAAGCACATTCTAGGAAAAGAGATTTCCTAATTATGACAGTGAGGTAAAAATCTATCATGTAAACAGAGTTACGGAAAATATAATAGGTGTTAGGTGTTGGGGCTGACACAAAATCCCCCATGTCATAGCACCACACCACAGCTTGAGAAAAACTGACCGCAGCTGCATTTTATTATTTGCTAGAGTATATCAGGGGTGAACCTTTCCCGGCAACATGGTGATAGAAGATACAAGTAAAAGTATAGGAAACCAAAAGTCAGCAATCAATTCCCTTCAATTCATCTTAGCAACATTGATTTAGTTCGACTGAATGAGTAAATTAATGTCTTCAAAATTTTATTTGCAAGTGCGAGATGCAAAAAATTCAGAGAATCAAGCAGATTTAAAGGCAGTCTATCAAAAGAATCCCTAGCAACATTTTTATGTCATTTCATTAGGTATATTTTGAGGTCTTTGTCACCCAAGCATAGTTCAAATTCTCCTGTCCTGCTTAGCTATAAGGGCAATAACTAGCAAATGTATACGAACACAAGATGGATCACCATCTGTTCAAATACGCATTTCGCATTGGTAATATAGATCCTATCAGAAACAAGTGAAGAATTGAAAGAGGGCACAAACCCGAGGCTGAGACGGATTTAATCTCTTTTGAACATTGTCATCATCGTCGTCGTCGTCATTGTTCATGAGCATTCTATGGATTGAAGAGTTGTCTGATTTCCTCCCCCGTTTAGAAGACTGTGTAGCACCTTTACCTCTTCCCTTTGGAGCAGCTCTTTTCCGTGCCGGTAGATTGGATTCATTGTCCTATGCAATAAAAGAAGCAGCAGATTACTTAATAATTGAGAATGTCAAGGATATTAGACAAAAAATACAGTCCAAAGCGCATATAAAATTGTCAGGTTGCACAAAGCAAACTGACAAGCACTGAACCAGAGATCCTAATACACTTCATATTTGACGGAGAAATTGGTATTAATGCATACCGAACTGTCATCAATCTCTTCAACTGCATTTCCTTTGGCATCGTCACTTGAACCAGAAGCCATATTATCGCCATCATCAGCACCACTTCGAATGGCAGTTGTTGCAGCAACTGATGCAGACCTGCATTAAGTCATGAAATCATGTAGGGCTTATATTCAGTCAAGGCACCATCAAGTGAATATCAGAATAACTTCGTATAAATCCTACAATGCTTTTAGAAGCACTTTGTCCACACTGGCCAAAGCAACAAGGATGCATGAAGCAGCAAAGAAATCAGAATCATAACTCTAAACAACAATATAAATATAAGGGAAATGCTAACCAGTGCCCTTGGGACACTCTTTATATGCTTAAAGTAGTAACATTTTTAAAGAATACGCGTAATCAACACATTGAAAATTGAAATAATTGACTTTTATAGAAGAATGTTTTCTTTATTTGGTATCCTTAAATAGTGCCCTAAGGGCACTGGTTAGCATGACCCTAAATATAAATATACTGAGATGGGAAAACTGAGTAGAGCTGATATCTCGATTAAAGAAATTGTGAGCCTGTTTTTCTAATCTTTACCTTTGAGAGACATCAATTCAGCAATAAAACAGTTTCTCGCATAATAGCTCGTGGCCATTGGCCACCAGCAAGCTTAAAAATTAAATGGTATTCCCATGTGCTATCTATATACTAGTTTGATATTGACTTGATACAAAAGACTAAACAATAAAGTTAATTATAGGGGTACGTACAAGACTCCTAATCCTAAATAAATAAAAAAATTAGGAAACAAATCGTGATAATAACAAAGTGATATATAAACTAATCCAAGATGCTCTAAGATTAGAAGCTGGTTATAGATGATGAACTAAGATACTCTAATATAATACCAGTGATATTGAACATATTTTTTCAATGGAAAGCGGTGAACATTAAATGAAAATGGAAGTATTCCATATCCTCTCTGGATTTACTTTGCATCATAGAAATAAAAAAAAAGATACTAAAATGACTTATTTCTTAGTAAATGCAACCTTTGAGAAGAGCGAAACCCTAAAGATCCATCAAGGGTTGTCTGTTTCAATGTGCTGGAATCCTTGCCTTTGCCCCTACCCCTGCCCCTGCCCCTTCCTCTGGTTGTAGTTTGAGATGCAGAGGATCCTTTTCGACCTCTAGTGCTTGGCTTTGAGCTCGATATTGGCATTGCATCTTCATCATCACTGAAGGAAACTGCAGTATCAGCTCCAGCAGCACTTCTTCCTTGAAAATCCTATATAGAATAAAGAGAAGCAAAGAATAAAGGTCATGAATAATATCACCTACCCAAAACCCTACTTTTTCCATCATATTGCAAATTGCAATAGCAAGTATCAATGTATACCTCAAAGGAGTGTGTACCAGGAGTCAACTGCGTAGATCCTTTAGGGCGCATGGATCGTTCCTTAACACGTTCCTAGAACAAAAAGGAGAATGATATGATGACACGTATATTCTGTCCAACAAACAATTATGATCACAATGACCTAATAAAATAATTGCAGGCCCCAAGAATTGCAAATATTGCAACAAACAAAAAAAGGAGACTGATAAGGTCCAGATTATCTGCAACCACTATAATGCTATTCATGAAAGCCCTAGAAAGAAAAAAAAAGCCCTTCCAAGACAGTGAGTTTTAAACCTGAATTCAATGGAGAATATTTGATTCCGACACTAATGAAAAACATTGATGAAACTTCTAACCTCAAAGCACTCTCCAACTTTAACAACTAAATCTTCCTCCTCAAACTTTCGCTCATTTGAATCCTTAGCAATTTTAGTCTGCGCAAGCATAAGAGTTAGTCATCACGGAAAGAGGAAGGAATATGACATTAACATAACACATACAGTAATATGAAGAAGAAATAATGTACTCATTCTTAGTAAATAGGGAGTGTAATATAGTATGTACTAGATGTTCCAGCATATCAGTATCACAGACAAAAGCATACAGAGGACAAATGCCAAAAAGAAACTAACCCGTGTTTCCTCAATATTGTTGTGTACACAAGTGTAAAATGCCATTTTATCATCCTTATTCACAAAATTGTGTAAAGCAATATCCAAATCATTGACTGGAAGTATCTCCATTTTCTGCAAAATAACTAAAAGTTAGATACATTCAAAGATAAAATAAAATTATACAAGTATTTTTTTACATTTATATTTTTTACCTTCAACAAAAGTAAAGTCAATCTAGATTCTAGATTTCCATATACTAATGAAGTTGTCCGGTAAAAGGTTGACATCCCTGAGATCGATTTAAGCCCAACCCCGGTTCTAAGAGTTCCCAACAAAATTCAAGAAAATTAAATTGACTTTAAAATACAATATACTACATATACAGGACATAGGATAGCACCACAGGAGCAAGAAGACATCAGCTTAACCTTGACATTAGGATTATTTCATTTTTTAAATTTCGGTTAGTTAGGCATTGTTCGTTAGGATTATTTGATCTCTTATAAAATTTGTTTCAATTCAAGTGTTTTTATCTCGACAACATTCTGCATAACAGAACCTTTATCAATAGTAGTTTTTTCTTTTATTTCTTTATCTCGATAAGATTCTGCATAACAGAATCATTCCTAATCAGGAGTAGTTTGATTAGGATATCTTCATTATTTGTGGCATTTTGATAAAGGCAGATTGGTATTGAAACAAACATGAAAGAAATCATTTTTTAGAGAAAACTTGTGTTAGTATAGAAGGGGTTCTGTGTTTATGTCTTGTTTTAACCATAGATCGAAAGAAAGATTCTGCTGCATGCCACATGAAGATTCATAACAATTGCGCAGTCAGTGAGTCGCATAAACCTATGTGGTTGTTCATTGTTGAAACAAGAAATATCCATAAATCCATATATAGAAAAGACTAAAGGAATAAAGTACTAAATGATTTAAATACCAGATTATTTTCTGCAACCAAAGCCTCTATGTTCTGTTGATTTAATTCTTCTGGACGGAGTCGTTCCGAATCATCAATTTTTCCTACCAATGAAAAGTGCAGGGGTACACAACCAAATTCTCAGATGCCAGTTAACCAACATGGTGTATTTTAGTTTGCTTTCAATAGAGATTGCACATGCCTTGTAAGCAATTATTAATATGTATAATAATATTCCTTCAACATGACCTTAATGTGAGTATGTAATATGTATAGCATAACATAATTATAAATATCTTATCTAGGTGGTTGTATCCTCTCTACATTTCTTTTTATATTAAAGGTTTTGAGTCTTGAGAATTATAATCTGGGTCACTAATATATGGATGTGTGATATTCTGTACAGATATTGCAGGAGCTTAGACAGAGAAAACTGGTCCTTAAAACAGATCACAAGGGGACATGTCATACAAAGTAACAGTGTCAAAGGTGGGAGTGAACAAGATTAAACTGAACTTTAAGAAAAATAAATAAAAACCTGCACAAAAAATATACTTTACAACCTAAAAATTGAAAGAAAGATAAACTATGTCAAGATTCAGAAAGAGAACAGATAAAAGATGTCTGCCATGGATATTGTAACTGGAAATGTCAAATGAACCGATATAGAAAGTTAACAAAGATAATTTAAATTACCTACACCCTTCTCCAATTTTGATGCCTTTGAAAATATAAGGATGTCTTGCGGGTTTGCAACCTAAAATAAGGGTGACCAATTAACAATAGAAAACAAACTCCAAGTAAAATCAGCATTAGCAAACTTATTTAGAATGAAAATACCTTTCCTACATATTTCTGCCCAAATCTTTGAGGATTTATAGTCATAAATCCAGAGTAATCTACCTGTAAATTAAGCTTTTTTAGTTGGAGACTTTAAGTTATACCAGATAACATAATGTAATACCTAATGATACTAGATGTCTGTTAATGCCGATACAGTGAACAAAAGTACATATAAGTACTGATGACGAACTGTCTTCTGAGCGATCCATGCACGATGGATAGAGTTTAACTGGTTGGGTATCATGAAAGTTACTTCCTTTTGTAGAAGATAAGTGTCAGATCAAAACCAGTAAGATTATAGAATCATGAACTGCAGACAATATTCCTGCAAAGTGAAGTGCTAAAAGGAAGAAGTGCACTGGAATATAGAAGTGATTTTCAGAAGTCATTCCCTAGTATAGAGAAATTACCTTGATACGTATTAGTGGAAGCTTCAGTTCTGCTCTTAGGACAACTTGCTTACTAGATTTTTCTAGAAGCTTCTCGACCTGTACAATGATCTAAGATCAAAATAACATTGATACACATATGACCGCATATCCCCGCATACATATACAACAAAACCCAGTTTTATCCCACTAGGTGAGGTCGGCTACATGCTTCAAACAATGCATCCATTTTCTAACATTTATCATGCCTATAGCCAACCAAACCATTGACCTCTAAAACTTTTGAGAAAAGACACCTAAGCGGTCCTCTCCCCCAGCACTAATCAACCAAAAGGGCACATAAAATTACACAGCACGAAAAAAAAATCGTTCAATATCAAGAAACCCACATACCACTTTGTCGAGATGTTCAAGAATAGAATTCTGATCATTGGAATCAATATCAGGAATATCTTTCAGTATTATCTGCATTATAAAGATTTAAATGGTTATTGAATAACCATAATATGGCTTTAAATGTCAAGAATTTAAGAGATGACTTTTGTTATATTGATATATTTGATATTCCCTGCATCCCTTTGTAAAGTTAATACATACTATTTTGAGAAATGTGTTTGTCACTTTTTATTAGACACACTCCAAATTGTCTCTTGCATTAAATGTTTTTTTCCAAAATACTTAGGTTATTTCATCATCTCTCACTTGTGAGTGTTGAAGAAAGGTGGAGTGGAGTGATGAGTCCAAATACAAATTAACTAAGTGAAAAGAGTGACTCAAGTTCCAACAGCTTTAAGGGGAGTTTTAGAAAAATAATACAAATTATTAACAAATTTAATGCTACAAACAAAATTAAACAACTTTCTCAGTTCCTGTGAATTAGTTCAAAGAGGAAGTATTTACAAATGAAATCAAAATAATATCACCTGACCTCTGTATACTCAAAAGGCCGCACAGATGTTAGAGGTATCTTAGTAGGGCGATATTGATTTCCCTGTTAAGAATCATTAATTCAAGAACTTATATATAATATGTAGATATATGACAATAGTTGCTTCTATGAAAGAGTCTTAAGTTTCTCACTATATGGACAACCTTAATTTCTAAAAGAAGTACATGCTTTGGCTTTGATTCTCCATCAATAAGTGATGTTGCAACAGACGACCCTGGTTGTGAAATGTGAAATCCCATCCCTGGAACTTCCTGAAAAAATTAAAATCCATATTAAGTCTGCAGAACACAGCATGTACACAATCTAGGCCCGTATAAGAGATGATTAATCAGTGCACCTGTGGGTCAACCAGACATTCATGCTCATGCCCCCACACAATGAAGTCTAGGAACCGTGGCAGGAAATGCTCATTTATTGCATTTTTGGGATTTGTTTTCACTCTGCATACCATTGTTCAAAAGAAGATCAATTGTCATGTTGATTAATGTTGGAATTAATAACATATTGGTATTGAAATGTTGAAATTAGGAACAATTATTAGTACTGGAAGTTATAGCAATCTAGTTAGTCATGCATCTTGGAAATAACATACTCCTTCGAGAGACACTGTCATAAGCAAAAGAGTAATTTGAAATCTTGATCAAGCAAAAGTCAAAAGCTTTTAACTTAATACTAGTAATACTAGTATGGAAAATGCTTATTAGTAAGAAAAGGTGAAAACAAGAAATGCAAGAATAAATCCTAACCATTCATTATCACCACCACCCCCATAATCCCTATTAAAAAGGAAATTAAATTAAAAATTAATTTAAAATTCACCTCTAAAATAGTGACATGTGTACATTCTTGCATTTCTTCTTCAAATCCTTTCGTACTAAATAGCATTACTCTAGTAGTATACCCATGATTTAACTCAAAAACATTTAACGTTGGAAGTTTATTCATCAAATATAACTAAGGATATTATAGTAAATTTTCATTTGATTGTACATGAAATCAAGACAATTAATTAAACTTAATTAATTTTCTTAATCAGTGTGAAAGTAGTTATTTTTTCTTATAATTATGATAGGATGGAGTACATGCATCTAGGAAATAGCGTTGATATTAATCTCCTTGTAAATGTAAATTGCATTTATTTCTAGTAGTAGATAAATGATGGATCAGCTGAGGGCAAATCATTCAAGCATTTCACAAATCTCTTAATCCTCTATCAAAGTCTCTTAATAATTAAAATATAAATCTCACACACTGAACACCATTTACATGACAAATAATTTTTAAATATTTAGATCTTGGGTTAATCAACACATTTTATTAATATGAGATATTCAACACAGTCTTTCAAAAAAGCTACACAAAAGACAACCTGTTTTGATGAAGTACCAGAATATTGAACCAATCAGAAACTTCACATCCTTCCTGAGATTCAGGTCGCATCCACTGCACAGCATGTGGTGTCTGAAATGGAATAAAAGAATATATCACATCCATATTTTAGTGCATTTAAATTTATCAATGAACTACTTGAGACTAAAGTTTATCAGTTATATACTTGAAACATCCTATTCAGTCTTTCGTCTCTAATGTTTCCCAGACCATATAGGGCAACAGCTGTTGAACCCTGCAATGCAATTCATAAAAATACATATCAAGGCAAAATGAGATTTATGACCATCCTGCTTTTCTAATATCTTCCGTCTCATTTTAGTGTCTGGATCAGTTTAACAGTAGTCAACAACAAACCTTCTTGATAAGAATAGGGTTGATAGTGATCTGACCAACACCTGAACCTCCAAGGACCGTTTTCCCAAAGTAGTTGACTAAATTACATGCTGAGAGAATATCAACTACTGAAAGGTTGTCCTGTCACGATAATTTAACAAGAAATAAATTTTTTACGTAGTTTAGAATAGTTGTGAACAGAATAGTATTAAATAGACAAAACATTAATGTGGTCAATCATATATAGAGTGAAATAAAATCAGTTCACTTGGAATGTAAAATGAATTTTTTTACCACATATATATCAGTGGGAAACTAATAGAAATAGAATGGAAAGAACACAAAACTAATCTTTATTTTAAAAACCCAACTCAGACTTGGTACGGAGACCTGGTTCTCTTAATTAATTTCACCCAAGGTGTCCCACACTATTCTCTTAATTACCATATCACAACTCCCCCTGTACAAATCCCACCAAAATTGAAAAGGTAGTTATTATTCTGCTATTATGATTATTATTTTTATTAATAGTCACTAAGGTTCTAAACAGTTCCTCTTACTCCTACTATTCTTCCTAGTATAAATCTACTTATTCTGCTGTCAGTAACCTGAAACCTAACAAGTCAAATAAATAAATAAAGATCATCAAACCTTCACAGGATGCTATACAATCAGTGTTGTCGATGGCCGATGGTGACCCATGACAGAGAACCAAAATCCCGCCATTCACATTGCTTTGCAGCGCCGTTATAGCGAATTATGGCGGAAAAACACGTAATATTGGCCGATATTTACCATTGCGGAGAGTCCAAAAACTGCCATGTATATCCGTCATAGCGACCATGGCACCACAATTCGATAACAGTGTATGCAATCTAGGCATTATATAGGAAATCTTGTGTATGCAACTACGTATAAGCAGCACATTTCTCAATGTTACTCTAAATTTTTCTTTCTACAATGCAGAGTGAAAGGCTATCGACTCAAGCCATAGTTAAAATTTGAAAACAGAAATCCCGAGCAAATATCCACAAACAACATATTTTCATCTAATGCCGTCTTGAAAAAAACTAAACGGTGTAACAAATGTAAAATCATGTACTTATCTAGATACAATGTTAATAACCAGTAAGAAAAACACATGTTCTCCAAGTCCAAGGAAATACTAACCCCTTCGATGATCTCTACCACCCATCCAACCCCAAGTAAAAGATAAAATAGCACTCCCTTCCCCTCTTTGACAATTCGAGTCCCCAGTTTATAATTGATGCCCTTCTTCTCTTTCTACTTTGAGCTATTTAAAGTTTATCTTAACTAGTTGCAACTATGAACAACGACTAAAGTAATGGAATCAACAAGGCAAGTACAAATGTGCTTTAACTACCAAAATCTCACTATCGATCATTTCAAATGTTAGAAAATTCCAACTTTCAGAAGAACCAAAAATTTCAAATAAACACAGAAATTTCTGAAACATCATTGACTCATATCATCTTTCTTTTTGATTTACCATGTTAGAGTGCAGCAATATACAAACCATGTCAAAGCCATTGGATTTACATATACCCTAACCAAGTTATACCGATACATTTGCAGCTTCTAAAGTAAGTAGTGAACTTGGAAGTATAAATTTAAAACCACTAATAATTGGATATGACAAATAGTATACATACGTGTGATTGTGAATAACAAACTACCACATTGAATCTTTACATCTTTGAGTTTCCAATGAATGGTCTTAACTTCACAATTTACCCATCTAAGGTAAACCCCTCACCATATAGAAGCCAAATTCTATATCCTAATATAAAAGACACCACGGATAAAAAGCATAACACCACGAACTGCATAAGGTCCTATTTGGATAAATAACTTAACTAAAAGCTTCTAGCATTAGCATCTATCATATATGTGGTTATGTAAAAGCTATTTCTATATAAGCTTTTAAGTTGTTTCCATAACTAACCCATAATCCCTAAACCCTAAACCCAAAAGTCAAATGTTCCGTATAAGCTTTTAAGTAGTTTCCATACTTACATAACATAGCTTACACAAATAATCTGAAAACAAGTTATAGACTTTTTCAAACAATCTCACTAGTATGTACGCAAGTATATTATAAAAAATAAGTAAATCCAAACGGAGCACAAGTAAGTAAACAATAGATACAAGAAAAATAGGAAAAGTGCAAAAAACTGATACCACTCCAGCAGGATCATCATGATTTCCATGAATGGTAAACACAGGCAAACCAACATTGAAATGAGGATCTTCATAATTCACATGACCAAACCTGCAAAACGCAAATTCAAAGCATAACATTCAATAACTGTGTATAACACAAAACTAGAATCAGAAGAGAGAAAACTAAAGGCAGTGCGAGAAACAAACGTATTCTGAAAATTGAGAGTCTGATCGCTAACAACTTGAAAAGGAACAGGTCGATCACTGAGGCAATAGCGACGGAGAATCTCGATAGCTTTGACTAAAGTTGACCTAGAAGGTTTGTTTTCGTGGAAAAGGTCACCGCCGAGAAGCATGAAATCGACGTGCTTCTGTTCCGCTATGGAGCAAATCTCTTCGAATGCTTGGAAGGAATCGTGGCGGCGAACTTCGTCTTTCTCCATGTAACCTAGATGGCAGTCCGTTGCTATGAGGATTCGGAGTGTGTTTTCTTCAGAGTTCTCCATTGATGATGCGGTTGCTATTGCTGTAACCACAATGGGAAGAGAAGTTGCGAGAGTGAGGAAATTTGTGTGTTGTTCAAGGAGGAAACAAACGTCGTCGTGTTGCTGCTACCAAGGGCGGGACCTTTTCTTTTATGTGAAAAATGATATATAAAATAATTATTTATTTATTTCATATATATACTAAAATGCATTTGCATTAGGAATATCACAAAATTTGTATATTGATATTCGCAAATAAAATCTATTTAGGTTTTTTCGATTATAAAATATAAAGGTGAAGGTACACTTAGGGGTGGCAAAGCGGGTTGTTCACCCCGTTTAAGCTCACTCCATTTAAGTTCGTCTAAAAGTGGGGCGGAGCAGGCCACCTTAGGCGTCTGAGGTCGAAAGTCAAGTTCACTCAGTTTACTAACGAGTTGGCGGGCTGATCCGTCAAATTTTTATTTTTTTTATTTTACAATTTGATTTACTACATAATTTACAAATTTTTTAATTATTACTAGAGAATCATCAAAATATTTTTTAACGCATAATAGAACTTCAACATGTGTTAGTACAAACAGTTCAAAAAATAATAAAGACCAATTACAACTAAAAAATAATGAAATGAACTCAATCACAGTAAATAAAAAAATATCAAAATAAAAATTAAACGATACATATAATCCTAATCCTATTTAAAAACTAACTACTAAAGAATCATATTAAGATTTTATACAATTATACTGCATAAAAAATCGCAATGCATAAAATAGTAGTGCATAAAATATAAACATTTGACTTTATTAATGTTTACATCATGTAGACTCTTATATTGACTAATTCCTTAATAGTTAAATTCTAAATTTATCAAAGTATACACTAATCAAACCATAATGAGAAGAAGTTGCGAGTGAGGAAATTTATGTTGTTCTACGAGGAAACAAACATCGTCATATTGCCACTACCAAGGGCGCGACCTTTTCTTTTATGTAAACTAGTAAGTAACCCGTGCTGTCGCACGGGTCCGGTCGAGATTTCATATAACATGGAACTAACTTTGTCATGTAATAGAATATTCCTATATTTTTTAAGTATGACAGCGTATTTTCAATTATATAAGACAACAATTAAAAAAATAGTTAACCGATAGATATTAAAATGACCAGTCAATAGTTGGTTGTCATATTTTAGATATTAACATATTTTCCAAATATAAAATGTATGACAACTTCCCTATAAATATAAGTTATTAATATACATAAATTTTTAAGCATTGATATGTACTTATAATAAATCGTACATTCGATTCTCTAACTTCAATTATATAAAACAATAGCAATATAAATTTTTAAAACCCAGATGAGTTAACAAACCCAGTTGAATCCAAATGAGTTAATTCTAAAACTATATTACATCCTACAATGTATGACAACTTCTCGTTACATTTCAATTTTATTATCTTCTTATTAGATGATATTTATAAATTTTACATAGTTTATTAATTTTTTACTGTACCCCGTCAAAAATTAATAAACTATGTAAATATGTAACTTATTCTAACTATACAATATATTAATTTCTTCCATTATATGTAGCTTATTCTCATTTATACATGTCTACTAAATCATTATTTGTAATGTTTGAATTCATTTTTCAATCGGTTAACATTCTTATAGTTTTTAATATAAAATAATAATATACACAAATTTTTAAGTATTGATCTATACTTATAATAAATCGTACATCCGATTCTCTAACTTCAACTATATAAAACAATAGTAAAACAAATTTAAAAGATTGACATTAAAATGAACACTCTACGGTTGATATCTCATAAATACGCGTGAATCCAGATGAGTTAACAAACCCAGTACAGTTGATATCTCATAAATACGTTCACATTTACCCGTGAATCTAGATGAGTTAACAAACTCAGTACAGTTGATATCTCATAGATACATTCACATCTACCCGTGAATCTAGATGAGTTAACAATATCAGTACAATTATATCTCATAGATACGTTCACATCTACCTGTGAATCCAGATGAGTTAACAAACCAGGATGAATCCAAAAAATTATATCCTACAATGTATGACAACTTCTCGTTACATTTCAATTTTAAAACCTTATTAGATCATATTTACAAATTTTACATACTTTTAAAATCTTCTCACCGATACTTTAGTCCTTATGTTTAATATTATAACTTTTAAAATCGCTTAAAATATTAAATGATAATTTAACATATAGAAATGTTTGTGGATATGACATGACTTTCATTTTTTTAAAATATATCAATAACATTCAAAATCATATAGTTTTTTCTTAAACTACTTTCTAAATACTATTTAAAATTATACCAATATTATATATTTTATTTCCATTATTTACATTAAATTGATTTTTAATGCATCAACTAATATTTTGAAAATAATTTAATTGAATTAATTGATCACTTAACTCTTTAATAAAGTTACTATACATATAATCGAGTAAATGATTAGTTAAATAAATATTTCATTAAAATACATGATTTTTATTAATATTTCATAAAAATATATGATTTTAAATATTTTTAGTAACAAAATATTATTTAAACTATAACAAAATGTAACTTATTCAATTTATAAAAAGGATTGTATGAATAAATTTATACCTTTTATTATTAATTTTTATGATTATAATTTTTCATTAAATTTTCATGACTACAATTTAACATTTTTTTATCATGATTACAATTTTAAAGTTAATTTAAAAAGATTGTGATATGCTTTAGTTATTTCATAAGTTTTAAAAAATTACAAAATCTCAATTGATTTTGTTTTGTTTTATTAACTTTTTATAAAAATCTAAATAATTTCAAAATATATTTTATTTTAAATAAGGATCTAAATAATTACAAAATAATTTTTATTCTTATGTTTTTAGAATGTACAACCATTTTTATAACTACAATTATATATAACAGCAACAAAAGAAACAGTTAAAAGATGAATATTATTTATAACTTCAATTATATATAACATCAACAAAAGAAATACATGCAAATGATTAGTTAAGTAGATTTTTTAAAAAATACGTGATCTATATTAATATTTCATAAAAATACATGATTTTAAATATTTTTTATGATAACAAAATACTACTTTTATTCAAATTTCACACAAAATAAATGAGTATAAATTTATGGAATCAAATCATGCATAAAAATAAAATATATTAATGTCACCATTCAAAATAATTTGGCTATATAATAAAAATAAATGATATTAATGCCTCCATTAAAAAGATATATTTGTAAAATTTCGATTTTTATATTCTAATGTCTATAACATTTTTACAATATGAAACAACATCAAATTTATAATATTAAAATAGAATTCAAATTTTATTGATCATAATATTTTGTGGAATCAAATCATGCATATAAATAAAATAGATTGATCATAAATTATTGATCATAAATCTTATGGAATCAAATCATGCATAAAAATAAAATATATTAATGTAATCATTCAAAATAATTTCCATATAAATATAATAAAAATAAATGATATTAATTTCTCCATTCAAAAGATATATTTGTACCGTTCAATTTAAATGGTACTCAAATACTACTATTTGATAAAAAAAATTCAAATATTTGTTTCTAATATCTGATAAAACATATTAATTAGTCATACTTTAAAAAATGTTAAACAAAAATAAATCATAAACACTATAAGAAATTGTAATAATTGTTTCTAAAATTATAACAACTAAAATAAAAATATATCAATACAAAATACTACTTTTATTTAAATTTCAAACAAAATAAATGCATAAGAAACGGTAGAAAATTTTATTTGTTAAATTATAATTTTCATTCTAAATAAAATAGAATTTAAATTTTATTGATTATAATTTTTATGGAAGATTTGAGGAGTTCTTGTTCAAAGTTCTGTATCCTATCCTCAAACTCAGCTTTCTTGTGCCGTTGCTTGGTTTTGGCAAGGATGACATTCTGTATTTTCAGTACAGGTTCTTCTTTCATGTTTCTTATTTGTCGTATACACTACATAAGAGCACCATCTAATTGCGATGTCTGATCCTCAGCAATAAGTTTTGAAAGAGTGATTGATCCTTCCGCTTCTGTCTTTTCTTGATCCTTCCGCTTCTGCCTTTTCCCAACCTACAGAAATTGAATACAATTTTAGCTTAAAAAGAAGCCTTTAGCAGGAACTTTTTATACATTAAAGAACAATACACAAGACATCATATTCAGCTACTTTATCAAGTTGTTTCCTTTTCCCAGCCTACAGAAATTGAATACAATTTTAGCTAAAAAGAAGCCTTTAGCAGGGAATTTTTTTACATTAAAGAACAATACACAAGACATCATATTCAGCTACTTTATCAAGTTGTTTCCTTTTCCCAACCTACAGAAATTGAATACAATTTTAGCTAAAAAAGGAAGCCCTTTAGCAGGAACTTTTTTACATTAAAGAACAATACACAAGACATCATCTCTACCTATCGGGCTCCAGTCAAAAATCTCAATATTGTATTTGTTTAAAAGAAAAACAAAAATTGCGTTTTCATTATGGTCTTACAGAACGCCAATTGCAGAAATATGTTCGTATCGCTGGAAAAGCAAAAGGGTCAACCGGTCAAGTTTTACTTCCACATACATGTTTTAGTATAGCAGAAAAATAAGAAACATATACATTGTTAAAATTAAGCTGCACTTAGCATCAAAATGAAAAACACTTCAATTCGAACAATTCTTATGCTTATGCAAAATGTCAACAAACATGCCAACAATTCTTATGCTTATGCAAAATGCCAATAAACATTTATCTAATTATTCTGATTAGATGCACCAGCAGAATACAATTCAGCAACTACTTTCTAAAGCACAATTTTAATTTTTTTTCTCAGAAAAAAGAAGTAGAACACATATCAAGAAGATACACATACAGTCTGTTTGTTGGCTAACACCAAGATGACAACATTGAACATAAATGGGTCATTTATGATATTCGCAAGTAATCCATAGATAAGTTCAAAGTCATTGGTAATAACATGGTGTGTGTGTGTGCATAAGTTTTTACTTCATCACCGAAATTCTTGCTTTGCTTTCCCAATTCTCTCGCGGTTCAAACTATCAACAACATAGATCTGCATAAAAAAAAAACACATATGTATCAACCTTGATACATTAGACCCGTATCCTGTCTTTTCAGTCCTATAGAATACATGAATGCTTGTAGTGGGAAAAGCAAAATTTTACAAACCAACTGACAGAAAGAAATCAATGCTTACCAGGATTGTGTGAAGCAATTGACAGGGATGTGTGAAGCAATTTAGGATTAGGTTTGATGCAAGATTTGAGATTATAGGGAAGTAGACAGTGGGGAAGCATTAAAGGAAGAGAGAAGAACTGTTGGTTTCCCATTGCAATTTGAATCTTGATTCAGAGAGAGATAATGATAGCCCATGGGGAAGGGAACAACGTTTGGTATTCCCAGCAATTTCCAAAAAGAAAATTATAAAAATGGAGAAAAAATGGGAGAGTGACACATCAACTCCAAATGAATGTGGTGCAAGCATTTGTCAAAGTTCAATAGATTTAGATCTAATACTCATTATGATTTTCGATCCTTAATGCTATCAAATTGTTCAATAGGCTGAGAAATCGTCAATTAAACAATATGGTTGACTTCCCAGCAGGGTTTAGACATAAACAACGTTGGTGAGCAATACACGAAAAATATTGATTAAAAGCTAGATTCTATATAACCGATCAAATAAATACATACACATTAGGTTAATGAAATCTAATCCCAACAAGTGTTTATATCTCTAAGACTTTATTTATGTTCCTTTAATTTTCACAGTCAAAATATCTTACGAACTACACTTAAAATCATTATGATTGTTGAACAACAATAATATCGCACCAGTCCCTGTGGATACGATAACAAAATACTTATTTTTTATTCTACGCGTCAAGGGACCGACTATATATATATATATATATATATATATATATATATATATATATATATATATATATATATATCTTGTTACTCACTTGTGTTGGTTAGGTTGGGGATTTATGTTGAGGTAAAACACCTGCAGATCAATTGCTTTTTAATCCTGAGATCTAACAAATAGCCCGAAGAAACAACAACAAAATCGGAAAGCGAAAGTAAATAGCCAGGCAAGGAATCAACAAGAGGGAACTTCTACTTCAGTTTCTTCGACATCTCCTAAATTAGGAGTTATTCTTAAACATGAAGACAATAACAACAACATGAATAACAACTTGAAAAACAATAATGTCGTCAACAACAATAACATAAATGTTGAGATTGGTGGAATGTCGTGTCACAATAACCCAAGACAGTTGACCCATATTGTTAGATCTCCAATAAATGTTAGACTAACTAAGATAAATACTAGATTGCTTCAAATCATCTATGCAAATCTGTTGGCTTGACTTGACCGTGATGATCCTTATATTTATCTTACCAAGTTCTATGAGCTTTTGGTACACTCGGGGCATCAGAAGCTAAAAAAAGCCAGTGTTTATTAGTTATTTCCGCATTCATGATCGTTAAAGCAAAAGATTGGTATCTAGACCAACTAGTTTAAATTATGACCAGCTGGAATACACTTGAGGAGAAATTTTGTAATAGTTTCTTTCCATACAACAGCTTCATGATGCCAATACATCAATTATCGTGTTTGCTAAAGGTTCAACGAAAACACTCATGGGAGCGTTACAAGTCTATGTTATGGAAATGTCTAAATCATGGTTTTAATTATCTCACACATAGTTATATTTTTCATGATGGACTTCAATCACAACCAAAACTTATAATAGATGCAACTGCTTGTGGTTGTTTAATGTCTAATAATGTTGTGGAGGCAATAATTATTATTGAATGAATGACACCAGTGACCATCAGGGTATGTATAATAAAGGTAATCCACGAAGAAAGCTGGAATCATTAAATTCGAAACAAATGACACAATCTTGGCTTAGAACTAATTACTTACTCAAACAGTGGAAGAACTCACAAAACAAATATCAAAATTTCCACAACAGATGAAGAAAATGCAAAAGCCACCTATTAAACCCCAACATATCGTTTTTTGCAAACTTTGCACTAGTGACCTTCCAATTTGCTTTTGTCCTTTAGCCAGTGAAGAAGTATATTACATGGGAAATCAGTATAAGCAAGGAGAATCTCAAGGCAACCAAAGTTATCAGTAGGGAAACCATGCTAATCATGGCCAGGGTTAGAGACAGGAACCAGGACCGTCAAATAGACATAATCCATATCAAAGTTACATCTAGATTCAGCCTCAACAAAGATAGAACCTCTAAGCTAAAAGATACATTGAATTAGTTTATGCAATTATCCATTGCTAATCATAAAAATACAGATGCACCAATCAAGAATTCTGAACCGCAAGTAGGGAAAATAGCATAACACATGGCTGAACAAAAAAGAGGAATGTTCACCACCAACACGCGGACCAATCTAGAGTAGCATTATAAATCAATAATAAACGGGAGTGGGGGAGTGATTTAAAAGGGAGTTGATGAGAATTTAGAAAAAGACATAGTTACTTTTGATTAGAGAAAAGAACAAAGGGGAGAAAAAGAAGAAAGTGAGAAGGAAGTAGAAGAAACAATAATGAGGGAGCATTAGTTTAAAATGAAAAAGAAGAGAGTCAGAGAAGAGTGAACGAGGAGAGAAAAGCGAAAAAATCTAAAGGCTAAAGAAGTGAAAGGAAAGAAAATGAATTTGTCGGTGCAACATTTACTGTATCCATATGCTCCTACCAAACAGACAAAGAGAGACAATATACTAGGTTTCTAGACATATTCAAATGGTTATAGATAAATATTCCTTTTTTAAGGCTCTTGAACAAATGCCAACATACACTAAATTCATGAAGGATATTTTTACAAAGAAAATAAGGTATATGGATGAAAAAACCATTCACTTGAATGCAAGTTATAATGTCATTATTTTTGCAAAAAGAAAAAGATGCCGGGAGAGTTACGTTGCATGTCACCATATGAAACATAAACGTTGGAAAAACACTGGTTGATCCTCGTTAAGCATAAATATACTACTTATCACTGATTGATCTTGATTTGTCTTCTCACTTTTTTGTTTTGTATTATCGACAAAGTAATTTGTAAGATGTAGGAAATACCCTTGCAATCGAACTCATCAGTATAATGTCTTGATCTATGACAATTACCTTCGACATGTTGTCTCTGTACTTCAATACAGTCTTGCTCATTTCCAATGCTCGTGTAACATTGTCTTCTTTTTCAAATTCCAAAAATGTGAATCACGCGGAAAAAGTATTTTCTATATATGTAACACCAATAATTTATAAAAGCGGAAGCCTATACTTATTGGTTTTATACGTTGAACCAGTTATGAGGACGGTGGTAAATGTATTGAACAACTTATTATTTTCAAGATGAGTCCAAAACATGTCACAAATAATAACTTTATCCTCACAAACTCTATACGTATAAATATAAGGGTTGTCATCCAAAAGCTTCAAAAGTTGTTGCATTTCAGATCTTGAACCTATTATCACCATTTCGATAATGCGCATTATATACTTGCTTGATATTTGACACTTTTAGGTCTTTTGCGTTTCAAATTTGCAAGTATGTTTTTAGGCACCCACTAATTAAAGACATGTCCGAAATAGTTTCCTTCTCATTCAGTTTAAGGAGACATACAAAGGGATGACCAATTAGCTTGGTTTGTAATGCATGGTTATATAAACTAGAAATCACATTAAAATTCCATGTATCATTCATCTTACGGTATCTACGTAATATAAACAGACACTCACATCTTCTTTATATGGTGTCATCACGTTTCAACTTCCAAATCGGTGAAACATACTGGCCACTTCTCGTGTATCTCATGGTTACTGTGATGACTCGTTTTTTCATCGGTTATTTTAAAACAATGAAGTCGCCAACTAATTTTATTTGTTCTAAAAACCGAAACGAAGCCAAAAAACAAAAAAATGGAATCGGGAGTCGGTTATGTAAGAGGAAGGTATTAGCACCTCTTACATCCATCGTACTCGATGGGACCCGTTTAATTCTAAGTGTGTGTGTATATTCGCTAATTTCTAAGTTATAATCGAAAGATAAAAGAAACAGAATTTGTTTATTATTATTTTGAGTTTGGCACGGTTTCGAAACCGTGTGCCTACGTATTCCCTTGTGCAATGGGAAAGTCAAAACTCTGTAGTTCTTCTTAAAAAGGTTTTAAGTTGGTTGTGTTGATTTTATAAGAAAATCTTGCTTTAGACATTTCAAATGCTAGAACTTGGACTTGTTTAGTTTGTTTGAAAAGCTTAAATCCTCGTTCGTATTTGAAATGGCTATTGCGTACTCTTTGTGAGAAAAGAGTTTAATGATCGCATATGAGCGATAAAAGAGTTTGAGTGAGTTATTTTATTTTTATGTGGGAGACGAGTATTGGACCATAAGCGTTCAACGGCTAACGCCTCAATTACTCGGATGAGTGGACAGAAACATCTTAATCATCTTTTTCTACCCCAAAGAGTTTATTAAGAAAAATAAGGTGAAACAATGTTTGCTTAATAGATCCATTTAAGAAACCAAACATACAGTCGAGGGTCGATATAGGACTGACTACCATATGTTTGGGAGGAGAGAGAAGTAGAATATTTATTTATGAAAATATTTTGAAAAAAAAGAAACTCGACGTTGGATCGAGATTTAGAACTTTAATTACGAAAGTGTTTTTGAGATACGCGCAGAGATGAAGAGTGGAATCGGGTTATGATTAATTAAGTATATGGACTTAATTAACCTCGTGAGGATATGTGCTCCTATCCCCAACTATGAGACCTTGGTGCATGAAAGATTGGTATATGGACCAAGAATTATTCGGGTTATGATTAATTAAAGCAACAAGGGCTTTAATTAATCTTGTGAGGATGACCATGCCCATCCCCAACTATGAGACCCTTGAGGGATGGAAGATTGGTATATGGACCAAGGTGCGAGGTTTGATGGATTTGGATAAGTGTACAATTGTGAATAAGCAAGCGAGGAAAAAAGAAATTTATAATGGACAATTTAAACATATGAAAATCAATATAAATCAAGGATCAATTAATTTATCCATATAAATTTGTCAAAAATAAAATTTAATAACTTAAATAATAAGATTAAACCGATATATGAAAAAAATGATTTAAATATTTATAGTGCAAGAGTGTATTTAACTACGAAAGACAATAAAAATTAATTGAAATTCTTTTTTTTCTTGTAAAGAAAGGAAATAAGTGGAAGGAAAATAAGTGATGAAATAAACAAACAAAATTTAAAAAAGAAAAAGAAAAAAAGAAACAGCAAGAGAACCAGATGGATTTTTAAAAAAAGGGAACCGATTGGATCATTGGGCCGGACCGGTTCAACCCGGGTCCAAACCCTCACCAAAACAAACAAATCGGGTAATTGGGTGAAGAAACCCTAATTCCCAAATCAAACTTAATTCGTGAAAGAGCAGAAAAAGGAAAGGCGACGGCCATGGATACAGAACTCTCGATTCGATACAGAAAAGAGGCAACAGGGACACTAAAACCTTCATTGATTCCGGCGTTCTCACAAAATCAAACTTCAAACCGGTTTTTTTAAATAAAATCCCCAACCGGAACGATCAAGGGTTTTCCGAATCAACAACCCTAGGTTTCAAAGGTTACCAATAAAATTGATTCATATCAGAATCTGGATCTCCCTTGCGACCTCAACGAAGCAATGTGCTCGTGGTCACTTCTGGATCATCTCTGAGTACTCAATCGATAAGGCTAACATACATTTTGTGACTTTCAATTTCTGAGATGTTAACCTTCTAAACATGAACGTTTTTTTTTTTGTTTCTGCTTTGCAAGAAAATGAAAGGGACAGGGGTGTGCATACAAGATCGGCAGAATACCTCAACTCTATGGAGTACTGATTCAACATCAGCTTCTCCTTGAGCTTCTCATCGGTATCGCCACATATTTCGAACACAGAACATTCAAACTGGCAAAAAATGTATCAGGTAACATGAAAAAAAAACTGCAAGCATTCATTTCTCATTTAACTTGTATTCTAATGTAAGTTACACCTATTCATGACAGATGATGCATGGTATATAAGACTGGCAGAATACCTCAGCTCTATGGAGTACTAATTAAAAGGTAGTTTCTCCTTGAGCTTGTCATCGGTATTACTACAGATTGTGAATAGAGAAACTCCAAGATGGCAGGAAAATACATCAGGTAATCATAAAAAAAACTTCAAACATTTGTTTCATATTTAATATGTATTCTGGTGGAATCTATACTTAGTCACGAAATATGGTGCAGGGTATCCTATGTTGAAGTATATACAAGGATGTGCTGAAACTCAAAGCTAAAATGCAGAGAGATATGTTACCTGAGTGAAGTTGCAGTGGCTGGTTTGGTAAGCTTCTTTCCTTTCTGAGCTGAACTGGTATGAATGTGAATATAGTAGATTAGTTGTTCTTACTTCAAATTTCAGTGTGAAATTTGAAGAAGAAATTTAGGATTGAGAGTTTTTTTAGTGGATAATGCTAGGGAGGAATTTCTGCAGAGTTTTGTTAGGCTAAGAGTGACTGCTGAATGAGAGGGAGCATGGCTGCTTATATAGAGTGTAGGTTTGGATGAGAGAGGATTGAAGTGAGGTCAGAAAGGTGGTTTGGACTTAGGTTAGGATATAGGATTAGGCTTGGAGTTAGTTAGAGTGGAGGGAGAGCACCTTGGTGCAGTAGATCGTGGGAAACATTCAAAAAAACAACTTTAATGCACTCTTTTGTCTTTCATGAGGTTTTACTGATGTAACAGTAAAGGAGGTTGGGTAAAAATGCTAGCAAAACATGGCCCTTAGATGCTATTATGAATGGTTAGGATTAAAATGAATTTGTGAGCTGTAAAATGAGCTGTCAATAGGACAAAAACAGAGGTAAAGGCTGAAAAAATCTAAGTTTTTATCTGTGGTAAAATCTGATAAAGTGGACCCCCTAGCTTGCACATTATTTACAGAAACACAAGAAAACATATTCTGTAAAAAATGTGTATTGCTTTTCTTGCACTTGAAGCTTCTAAAACCAAAACTTATATTTAAAATTTGAAATTTTGTGTGCCATAAAAAAATGCTACCATGCTTTCCATCCTAATTTGCTTGTTCATTTATCCATGACTGCTGTGTAACTAGCCTTTGCATAATACTTAGTTGTGCCCTGTTTGAAATATCTTTGTGTTTTGCATTACAAACTGAGTTTAGCATCATGAACTGTTTGAGTTGTCTTTATGCTGATGATATGCTGCTGATGATTATGAACTGTTTGAGTTGTTTTTATGATGGATATCTGAATGTATTGCAAATAAAAGTGACAAGTTTGAATGACATCTGTAGTGTATTTTTGGTTTGAAATGTGCGGCTTTTGTCCAGAATCTGCTGATGACCTTGAATTGGTGTTATGATGAATGCAGGGACTAAAAGATGGCATGGTGGGCATAATTCTGGAAAACAATTCATTGTGCTGCTGAGAGTGTATTTCTTCAGATTTAAGACCGACACTGGTCCCGTCAACAAACGCTACAAAATCTGACTCAAGTTTCTGGAACTGGATACCAGACACCTATTTTACTTGCCATCTGTTGTAAGTCAAACTCATACTTCTGTTTCATGACTAGCATCTGATTATGCAGTGTTTAAAGATACTTGAACCATGTGTATCAGATCTAAAATTCTTGATTTATCAAATTCCACATCTATGACCAGTTGCTTGAGATGGACCAACTCATGTCTGTTTGTATCAGAATCCTGCAGCTGGTGTTGCTTTTCATTCCATTCTATGGTAAGATCTATAATCGTTTTCTCCAATTTTTTCTCTGAATATTTTTATCATGCAACTGATGGCAGAAATGGCTTCTTGGAAATTTGGACATAAGTTTCTTAGACATGGAATTGTGAAGTATGCCTCCCTTTTGCACCTTTGATTTGGATTTGCATTGCAGGAGTGTCGAAACGGTTTGTGAATGACTGCTTGTATTGCCGCTGAACCGTATGCACCGGCTGGAGAGTATTATATTGCGCCATGGGCTTGCAACATGGGCTGCTTGTTATCTCTCTTTAGAATGTAAAGGTGAATGGTGAACTTGCTGCGTTATATCTCAACAGATTTTTCCATGCATAAATCGCCGAGTGCACATTAACCTATCACTAAACTGATGTCATTTGATAACGCAAACCACGGTGTAGAATTCTGGTCTGTTTTGTCACTTACAAAAAGAACATGAAAATTGATTTGTTGTTAGTGTATGCAGGTTCCTTGCAACTTAAAGCAAATTCAAATGGCTAAAGCATCCAGCCATGGTGAAAAGCAAGCAGATCCGTGGCACATCCAGATTGGCAAATGGAGGGAGTTTTCATCATCCTGTGTTCTCTTGCATTAGGCTACTCCTTTTCAATATTTCAAAAATTCCTTTTCCCTTTTTAAAAAAATGACTTGTTGTAATATAGGCAAAATTCCAATGGGATTTGAAAATTTATTCACATTATTCCATACTGTATTTATCCTTCCTTGTAATTCTATGTGAACGATATCAATGGGCTTGTAGCATTATTACAACATCTTCCGTAGAATTTACTTGCGTCGGGATTGCTTCACATATGCCTCTAATGAAATCATGCTAGTTTCAAGATTTGAATATTAAAAGGAAATGGGTTAAAATTCAAATATAAATCTGGCTCCAAGTTTACTTCAAAAATTTACTCCAAACTTAATAATTTCCTTCCCCTTTCTTAGAAATTGAATCCAAAATCTAAACATGATTTCAAAGAATGTTGCCGTTGTAAAAATACAAATGAGAAAAATAATGATTATAGCTTTATCAAATTTTGCACGAATGTTCTTCCACTTATGAAATCAAACTTAACGTCTGAATTTACTTGTTCTTCTTTAAATTCCCATCTTCAATCACTAAACATCTAATGTTGCATCCCACGCAAAACCTTAGTCACAAATGACACTATTGGCCAGGTAATTAACCTTCCACAACGAGAAACCATCAAGTTGACCGTCAAATTCCCCACTTGATTTTGATCCACCATGCAATTGGATTAGGGCTAACAGTTATGCTCAATATGACCAGATGAAAAAAAATAAAACAGAAAGTGAGGCAAAATTTGGGGTGTAATAGTTACAAATGTTTGCCTTCGGCTAGAATCATTGTCAGACTTTCTGATTACAATGTCAAACCCAAATTTTTTGGCCACCATGCAGACCCATTCAAGCATATGTTCACTAGCAAAAACAATTTTTCATTTGTAAATTGTTGACCAACATCTATCTCGACTTCAACCAGTCTAACATCGTCCTTCACCTCATTCGGTTAAACATCTTCCTTCACTTTATTAGGTTTCACATAATTACTTACACTCGTTTTGGGAAACATATCCAGGTGCACCATATTTAATTCGAACCAAAACAAAAAATGTTAAACTTTGTTTACAGGAACGAACTAATTCGAAGATACATCTCCAAAATATTTAACAGGTGCATTCGAAGATGCATCTCTGCACTCAACATACATTTTTTTAGCTAAAAAAAGATTACTTCAAGCAATGAGGGATGTAATGAGTGAACTTTACCTTAAATTGCAACTTCTTTTGCTCACATTGATGTGGTAGAACACAAGAATGATGATTTGGAGTTGAAAAGTTGATTTAGAATGAAAGTTTTTTTAAGGATTTTGAGTTATGGAAGATAAATGAAGTATGAGAGAACTGATCATGCAAGGTGGTGATATATTCAATTTCCCGCTTGATATTTTCGGAGATGCATCTCCGAAAATTTGAGTGAATGAACAAATGATAATTCTCATTGAAAAACACTTGAAAATGGGTTAAAGAATGTTTTTGGACATGCATCTCCAGATACACCCTATAAATATTTGCAGATGCATCTTCAAACCAAATTTTGGCAAAAATGATTCATGTTGCGCTCGGAGATGCATCTCCGAAATTTTTTTAGGACATTTTTTAGTTTTCATATGTGTGATTCACACCATAAAGTTCGGAAAAAAATTGTCATAATCTAAGTACTAGGCACACTCAAGCTCGTGAACATGTGTTGTCTCACTGGGTAACCCCGCACTAGAACAAGAAGTTACTCCACCTCAACCGCTGGGGTTCATCCAATGGTCATCCACGTCTTATATTGTGTCCACCGAGACAATTCTAACAAAAACTCTTATACAAGTGTGACTTCATGTCACAGAAGTAAGATTTAGTACACGCTTGCGACTTTCATCTATTTAACTTTGCTAACTTCAATCTCATACTTTGTCAAAGGCATCTTCTCCACGCTCACCGCACCAATTTGTCGTGAATCAGATGCCATGGAATAAAATATAAACTTGTTGCTTAATGATCAAGAAACAATTAGGGTATGAACAAGAATGAAGAACACGATGAACACAAGGATTGGTTATTAACTGCTATTCTTTCCTTTATCTTAAATCAAGATTACAAGAATACAAGAATAACAAATAACCCTCTCATCCTAAAATGGGATTTGTAGTATGCAATGATGAGAGACTAATATGTTATTTATAATAAACTTAACATACTAAACTAATAAGCTTTTATCACAATACCCATTGCAAGCTAACTTAGGGTACAAACTAACTTAACCAACTGGACATAACAAACATGCCCAATTCGATGCTAACAATCCTAGCATTCTTCAACACTACAAGCTAGAACACACTTCGACTACAGCTTGTAACACTTCGACAACAACATGAGAGCAAACTTCAACTACATGCTAAACTCTGTCGAACCAAGATAATATCTTCGACCCAATAAAATTTGATTCAATATTTCACATAATTATTAACTTATATATAAAAGCCTTTGGTATACATGGTCGTTTGATATGTACTAATTTGTCGTGGATATAGACGAGATTTCAAATTCACGTTTTTAATGTTTATAATTATATTATTTATATGTATATAGCATAGTAACAATATAATATGAAATACGGTATAGAAAAATTGCAAGTGTATAGAAAGGGTTTAGACGTATACAATTGATAAGCAAACAAACAAAAGGATGAAGTTGCTCCGAACATCAGCTCCTCAAACTTATTTGCTAACGGGTCCTTTATTTGGGTGCGTCCTTTAATTATTTTATTAATACTCTGATTAAGTAATATCTAATTACTTTATAATTAAAATAGCATGCTTCGAGAAAAAAAGGTATGGCAGAGTTTGTTAAGCTTGATATCATATTTTGTTTTGGATAATTAAGCTTGATATTTAACAAGTGCATACGACAAGTCCCAAATGAAATACGACCGGGCCCAAATGCTTATTGCATGGGACTACATGAATTTGAAGTACTTCATCAAAGTTCTATTGACCTTTCAATCTTCTCCACAACTACTTTAAGGTCAAACCTCAAAGTCTTTATACAAGGGATGCTTCAAAACCTCAAAAAAAAAAAAAGAAGTCAATTTAGGCATGCAATGGACGATGCGCAACAATGTTTACAACATGCTACAACAACATAACTCACACATTCTGCCAGAAATACTACTTTGAATTAAAGGCAATACACAATATGCTCCTCTCTAATACCATTTTGTACGCGAAGAAACTTGGCAACCAGAGAGTCGCATCAAAACTGACACTCGTCGACATTGTCTCTTCATGTAGAGTAGCTCATAGGTCACTAAATTGTATCCATCGCTAAGGATGCTAGACTTCTCCACATGATTTTAGAGAAAAAGGTGGCAGTCACACTCCACTGGAGGTTCAACGTCTTCACCGATCGCCATGACACCATTCTCAAAGAGAAGATAAGTGCAACATTGAAGCACATGTTTTTGTCTAAGAAAGAACTCACTAATTAGGAAAATTCTCAACACAAGGATTCAATCTCTCGATAAACCTCTAGAGTTGAATAACTACAATGGAATGAGATATCCATACAATTACTTAGACACCATGCTTGACTACCGCAGAGTTGTGAAATGCAAGTTATGATTGTTGAATCTTAAAGGAGTCTCCATGACATGGTTCAAGATCCTCGCCTTACGGTTGCATAAATTCCTAGAAGAATCTAACCGACTGAAGCAACTCGATTTTCAAAAAATCATTTAAAATGAATTTTCAAAACAATGAAATCGCCACCTAATTTTATTTGTTCTAGAAAGAACGGGGAAATATAGATAAAACCCATAAAAATCGGATAAGGCGGTCTACAAGACCAAAAATATGAATTCGGGAGTCGGTTACGCAAGAGGAAGGTATTAGCACCTCTTACGTCCATCGTACTCGATGGGACCCATTTAGTTCAAAATGTGTTTGTGTGTGTTTTCGCTAATTTCTAAGTTATGAATAAGAAAGAAGAAAAATGGATTTGTTTGTTATTATTTTGAGTTTGACACGGTTTCGAAACCGCGTGCCTACGTATTCCCTCGTGCAATGGGAAAGTCAAAACTCCGTAGTTCTTGTTGAAAATGTTTGAATTGGTTGTATTGATTTTAATTGAAGATGTTTTTAATTTTGATAATCGCGTATGAGCGAAAAAGGATTTGAATGGGTTGAGTTGATTTTAATGGTAGATGACAAGTACCAAAACGTCGGGATATCCTCTAACGATTCGATACTCGAGATTGGTGATTGAGGTCAACCGATCTTCTCTCATCCAAAATCTTTATTATGAAAGGAGTGAGGTGAAACAAAGTTCACTTTTTATTAAGTGTTATGGAATAAAGTATTCAAGTCATTGGGTTTCCCTCTAATGGTCCAAATACTTTACATTTTTAATTAAATCGTTGGGCGAACCTCTAACAATTTAATTAAGTACCATAACACTATGTTTTTTTGTTTTTTGTAGAAAAATTGATTTAAAGAAAACAAATTCAATTAATTAATTTAATATGAAAGTGTTTTAAATGTTCAAGTGTATGGAATAAAGTATTTATGTCATTGGGTTTCCCTCTAATGGCCCAAATACTTTACATTTTTAATTAAATCGTTGGGCGAACCTCTAACAATTTAATTAAGTACCATAACACTATGTTGAAAATTGCGGCGTTGGACGTAGAGAAATGACATTTCGGGTTATGATTAACCAAGTATATGGACTTGATTAACCTCGTGAGGATAGGTGCTCCTATCCCCAACCATGAGACCCTGGTGCATGGTGATTGGTATATGGACCAATTATTTTTCGGGTTATGATTAATCAAGGCAACGAGGGCCTTAATTAACCTCGTGAGGATGGCCATGCTCAT
This sequence comes from Vicia sativa, assembly GCA_021764765.1. Lineage (NCBI taxonomy): Eukaryota > Viridiplantae > Streptophyta > Magnoliopsida > Fabales > Fabaceae > Vicia > Vicia sativa. Next base: position 167,705,563 of record CM038792.1, on the reverse strand, counting down.
CCCCAACTATGAGACCCTTAGAGAATTTGGTGTGGGTAACCAAAATTGAGAGAGAGAGAGCGGAGGCGTTGTTGTTTTTATATTAATGTGAGAGTGGAGTGTTCAATCGCGTAATAAACAAACAAGCGGATAATATAATAGCGGATAATAAAAGAAAATAAATTAACACACAATACAAATCGGAATTTAAATAATTATTAGTATAGATATTTTTTTACTTGATGAAAAAACAACTACCAATTTAATTGGTGATTCAACAAATAAAAAACTACCATATGCCAAATATTATTTAATACATCATTATAAAAAAAAACTTGCATAGTATTGAATTTAAAGAGAGGGTTTAGAAATGGGCCTGATTGGAGCTTTAAACTGGAGGGTGTAGATAGCAAACTAGGCCCAAGCCCAAAAGCAAGCTGCTGGATCTTGTGTGGCAGCTCCCATGAGGCATGCTGTGGTCCACCATTCTGGAACGTTAGATCTGGACTTCAACAGATCTGATGGTTGTAAGGAAAGGAGCATGATGGCTACCATGGATGTACCTGCATTGAATCCCAAACAGACCACACAGACGGTGACAAGTGTCACCGCCTAGACTAGACAACACGTCTCAACTTAAAATGCTAATCCAATTCATTTTATCATAAACTAATAAACAGAACTTTAATCCTAAGTTAAACTTGTTTTTATTATAAATTAAATAAACAAAATAACCCACAAATACGGTTAATCCTAATTACTTACTAATACTAACTTAATTTATTTTATAAAAAAATAAAATTAACATTAGATCTTAAATTCCCAAACTCATACGGTTTCATCTCCTCTTCCCCACGAAACCCCACGAACCCTAGCCGTCGTACTCATCACTCTCTCGTTCTCTCGCCGCTTGCATGTCTCTCTCTCAGTGTTCCGCGATCTCTCTCTCTCAGTGTGCGATTCCTCACCGCGTTCTCTCGACGTCGCTCACGATCTCATCATCGCCGCCGCTCTCGAATCCTCACCGATGGCTTTCGATCGCGGTTCTGTTGTCTCTTTCACTCGATCTCGCCGTCGCCGGTTCCTCTCTCCTGGTTCTCATCGTCGTTCTCGATCCATCGCCGCGATCTAAACTCTCTCTCACTCGATTTCGCTGCTATTATTATTCTGGTTTCTGAAACAAACATTTGATTGTTTTGTGTTTACAGGTTTGGGAATGGAAACGGGGAACTGAGAACTCTAAACGCGGATTGAGTGACGGCGATGATGGTGGCGATATGCAGAAAAATAAAGAGAGCAGAAGAGAAAAGAAGGGAGGACGGCGGCCATGGTGGTTCGCAACCTCCTTCTTTCCCTTTGAAAATCGGGTATTACCTTTCTACTTTTTTCTTTCGGCAATTTACTTTTCAAGGGTTTTCTTTTGGAAAATGATGAGTTCTTTTGTTGTTCTGGATATTGCTCTGGGTTTTTGGGTTGGCGATCTTTGGTATGCTGTTAGGGTTACTCGAATTCGGCTAGGGTTTTGTGAATAGTTGCTGCCTTTGTGTTATAAACTTCAATGTTTTATACTGTCAGTTAGGGTTTTCAGTTCTTTGGCCACAGGGCTTGCTTGTGAAAATTCGAAAATTGGGCCTTGGCATCTGTTTTGGGCTCCTGATGTTATATTTTCTGATATCTGTTTTGATATACTGGCTGTTAGTGTTATTTTCTGTTATTTGTTTTCGAAAAGGTGTATACCCTTGCTGCCCTGTATAAAGCTACAGCACTGTCATGCCAAAACTGTTTTTCAAAACTGCTTTTCCTCATCTTCTTTCCACACCTCCTATTGTGAACCAAGGGTACCCTTGTGGATTTGCAATAGTGAGCTTTACGGCCGATGATTTGTACATGAGGCCCCGGTTTTGAACGATCGAAACCTTTGCACAACCTGATTCCGGAAAGAAAATCCTAATGATGAGATAGAAATTGTGTATCTTGTATCTTGTTCATGTTTGAATTCTTTGATCATTTGCTAATTATTCCTCTTCTTGTTTCATATAACTCGTGCATTGGATTGATGAAAGCAAAGTGGCGAGGACGAACCCTAGTGAAGCCTTGGCACAACAATCAAACATGGATAAAAGCAAACTTGAAGGAATCGATGGGAAAGCTTGAAGATGAAGTCAATAACACAATCATGAAGACTTACAGCTTGAAAAATCCACATATTGTTTTAGAAAATACTATCATTGTAGAAACTTTTGTAGCTTGTATTGTAAGATATGATGAACTGTAACATATGTATCTAGACTTGCTCTTACATTCTTGTACAAATAAAACCTTGGAGAAGTGTGAAACTCTTGAACTTTTATGAATGCAAGATTTGGAGATTATGTACCAATTTGAGTCCTAGTTTCAAATTCTTCAAAATTCAATCGTTGTAGCAATTGTGTACAAAAGTTGGAAATTGTGTACGAAAGTTAAGAATTCACGACGAATAAAACATTCCAACAAAAAATTGTCATGAACCAAAATTACTTTGGTTAAAACAATACTAAGTCGAAATGTTGACTTAAAATACGCGCCTAAATCCGAATTCGTCCACCATTCCCATCCGTATTCTTGAATCAAATGAGTAGTAACACGATTGTTGTACTTTTAGAACTTGAGAAAAATTGTCATGTATGATCCTGATTCATGTTCTAAAAAAAAAATGAATGAGGTCTTAAGAGAACTATGAATGGAATTTGAATATGTGTTCAATTTTCTAAATCCTCCTTGAACTCAAAATGCACATTATAAAAGCTTTGAACTTGTGATCAAAAATCTCAAATCAAGTTATCTTGTAATTAAATTAATCCCATTTGAATTTTCCGCCACAAAGTTTCCATTTTATCCATTCTCGTAGAAATTGAGCCTTTTGCTTATTGAGACAAAAAATTGAAACTCTAAGTTTCAAATGAAACTCTTGGTCAAAGAACCTTAGTCAACTTGACGATTTCACCTTTTGAATTAATCGATAGGTTCCACTTGAAAATAATGGAATCATCAACGCATTTCCAAATCGACCCATATTCAGGTGGAGTAAAATTCGAACCAAACGAATTCAAAAGGAAGCTTCTAGTTTTTCCATAGAATGCCCGAATCTTGTGAGCGATGAACGCGACGAAAAGATCTCAACATGCGTTTGGCGTTCGTAAATCTTGTAAACAAGTTCTCGGATGAAAATCTTCACATACATCAACTATCACCAAGAAGCGAATAAAGTTGACGATCAAACCAAATGCTGGGCTGGAATTGTTGATCAATGAGCGGATAATCAATATCCATCCTTTTACATCTTGAATAACGAACTTGAAACAACAACAAAACCAAACTCGTGATGAATTGATCTCACGAATCGGAGGCAATGACATTCAAAACAACCAGACTTCGTAGCTCAATCAAGAATGACCATTCAATTCAACAATCGAACACCAAGCCCGAAAACCCAAAGATATGAGCGGATAAGATTCAATATTAAACCTCGTCGTTTTCAAATATCCCAGTTGGTTGAAAGCACCACAACTTTTACATTCAACGGAGAATCTTTGGGAATCAACTCCAACCCGTAACCATAGAACCTGGTATGAATGCATGTAGCGTCATGATAGATGCGAAGCCTAAACCGATAAAACCGAGATAGGAGGGCAAATTTTGGGGTGCAATAGTTGCCCTATTTAATCGTCTTAAACACGAAAGTGAAATTGGCGATAGCCTTTGAACTTTCAAGGTAGAAGATTAAATACTACAAGAACAAAATTTGCGCTCGAAGAACAAGTGGAAATATTTTTGCATTTTTTAAATCTTTTGATAATTTTGACTTTCTATATTTTTTGTGATTTTTTGAGCATGGGATTTGGAACAAAGATTACGGTATGTCGGTAAGGATATTAGACATACCGGAAAGAGACCGAAGACGACTCTAACAAAAGTTTGAAATATACATGCCGGTAAGGATATTGGACACATAAAGATCGAATATACATGTTCGGTAAGGATATTGAACACATATAGGGAGCATATGTCGTAAGGATATTAGACATACAGGAAAGAGACCGATCAAGACGACTCTAACAAAAGTTTCAAAATATACATGCCGGTAAGGATATTGGACATATAAAGATCGAATATACATGTTCGGTAAGGATATTGAACACATAGGGAGCATATGGTAAGGATATTAGACATATACCGGAAAGAGACCGACCAAGACGACTCTAACAAAAGTTTGAAATATACATGCCGTAAGGATATTGGACACATAAGGATCGAATATACATGTTCGGTAAGGATATTGAACACATATAGGAGCATATGTCGTAAGGATATTAGACATACGAAAGAGACCGATCAAGACGACTCTAACAAAGGTTTGAAATATACATGCCCGTAAGGATATTGGACACATAAGGATCGAATATACATGTTCGGTAAGGATATTGAACACATATAGGGAGCATATGTCGTAAGGATATTAGACATACAGGAAAGAGACCGATCAAGACGACTCTAACAAAGGTTTCAAAATATACATGCCGGTAAGGATATTGGACACATAAGGATCGAATATACATGTTCGGTAAGGATATTGAACACATATAGGGAGCATATGTCGTAAGGATATTAGACATACTGGAAAGAGACCGATCAAGACGACTCTAACAAAGGTTTGAAATATACATGCAGTAAGGATATTGGACACATAAGGATCGAATATACATGTTCGGTAAGGATATTGAACACATATAGGAGCATATGTCGTAAGGATATTAGACATATCGGAAAGAGACCGACCGAAGACGACTCTAACAAAGTTTCAAATATACATGCCGTAAGGATATTGGACACATAAGGATCGAATATACATGTTCGGTAAGGATATTGAACACATATAGGGAGCATATGTCGTAAGGATATTAGACATACGGAAAGAGACCGACCAAGACGACTCTAACAAAAGTTTGAAAATATACATGCCGGTAAGGATATTGGACATATAAAGATCGAATATACATGTTCGGTAAGGATATTGAACACATATAGGAGCATATGTCGGTAAGGATATTAGACATATCCGGAAAGAGACCGATCAAGACGACTCTAACAAAAGTTTCAAATATACATGCCGGTAAGGATATTGGACACATAAGGATCGAATATACATGTTCGGTAAGGATATTGAACACATATAGGAGCATATGTCGTAAGGATATTAGACATACCGGAAAGAGACCGACCAAGACGACTCTAACAAAGGTTTGAAATATACATGCCCGTAAGGATATTGGACACATAAGGATCGAATATACATGTTCGGTAAGGATATTGAACACATATAGGGAGCATATGTCAGGTAAGGATATTAGACATACACCGGAAAGAGACCGACCGAAGACGACTCTAACAAAGGTTTCAAAATATACATGCCGGTAAGGATATTGGACACATAAGGATCGAATATACATGTTCGGTAAGGATATTGAACACATATAGGAGCATATGTCGTAAGGATATTAGACATACACGGAAAGAGACCGACCAAGCGACTCTAACAAAGGTTTGAAATATACATGCCGGTAAGGATATTGGACACATAAGGATCGAATATACATGTTCGGTAAGGATATTGAACACATATAGGGAGCATATGTCGTAAGGATATTAGACATACAGGAAAGAGACCGACCGAGCGACTCTAACAAAGGTTTCAAATATACATGCCCGTAAGGATATTGGACACATAAAGATCGAATATACATGTTCGGTAAGGATATTGAACACATATATGAAGCATATGTCAGGTAAGGATATTAGACATACACTGGAAAGAGACCGACCGAAGACGACTCTAACAAAGATTTCGAAATATACATGTCCGGTAAGGATATTGGACACATAAAGATCGAATATACATGTTCGGTAAGGATATTGAACACATAAAGATCGAATATACATGTTCGGTAAGAATATTGAACACATATAGGGAGTATATGTCGGTAAGGATATTAGACATACAGGAAAGAGACCGATCAAGCGACTCTAACAAAGGTTTGAAATATACATGCCGGTAAGGATATTGGACACATAAAGATCGAATATACATGTTCGGTAAGGATATTGAACACATATAGGAGCATATGTCGTAAGGATATTAGACATACACGAGAAAGAGACCGATCAAGACGACTCTAACAAAGGTTTCGAAATAAACATGCCCGGTAAGGATATTGGACACATAAAGATCGAATATACATGTTCGGTAAGGATATTGAACACATATAGGAAGCATATGTCAGGTAAGGATATTAGACATACACCGGAAAGAGACCGACCGAAGACGACTCTAACAAAGGTTTCGAAATATACATGCCCGGTAAGGATATTGGACACATAAAGATCGAATATACATGTTCGGTAAGGATATTGAACACATATAGGGAGCATATGTCAGGTAAGGATATTAGACATACGCAAGAATGAGACCGACTGAAGCAGACTCACTGGGGGAAAGATATATGGAAAGGTAAAATTGTCGATTAAAGACGAATTCACGGGGAAAGAGACCAAACAAAGGGACTCTAGCAAGGATTGCCAAACTATGTTGGACTTTAAAAGGTTGCAAATATGCGAGAAATACAATATCCCTCAGGCCAAAGGCGGGGTGCAATTCTTCAAGAGTGGCAATTATATGAATTACCACACACCAAGTATGGATACTCAAACAATTGAGAAGCAAGAAAGGTTAGACACCGACTCTTACTCGCACTCTAACGACAGAGGCAAACATGGGTAAGATAACCAAAATAAGAATTTGCAAAAAGCAAGACGCTTGGTAAATATATTGAATTTGAATGATGTAGGAGAACGACACAGGGTCAAAAAAGCAGATAACAACAACAAGAAGAATTTCTTGAGGGAACTCTGACTGGGAATACCACTTGGGGATTTTTATGGATAAGCTTCTCTTCAGAGACGCAAAAGGTACTCGAGAAACACATTAATCTGGCTTGTGCTTAGATGCGTTTTTTTTTTTTGAGGATGCTATGTAATGCAATGATGCATGTTTTAATGATTCATCCAGGACTAAAGGCAATTGTGAGTTGCCGAGGGAACATCAACCTTCCATGAATTGAATACAATCATCTGGTCTTCATCAAAGAGATGATAGTCTGGACCCTGATAGGGGGATTGCAGAATAGAAGTATCAACTCTCAATGATCAACATCACTGGGGAAGTAACTCTTGGAAATTGACATTCATCTGGGATGATGACCTTGTTGCATGGGATTCCTGACTTTAGTAACCCAGGATTTCGAGCTCTCGCATAAGAGGAGTCGACAACATCTTCTGGCATAAGGGAGCCTTTGAAAATGATCTTGTTGGTGTGAACCGTTCTTTGCGATCTTCCGCGTCGGTGAAAGAGTGATAACATCCAAGGGCACACATATGCCATAGATAACTCTTGTTGGAGAGAAAGAAACTTTGTCAGTTGACTGATTCTCAGGCGTATCATGCCCTTTCATCCTAAAATCTTTGCATAACAAAATCTACAGAAAATGCGAAACACTGCAATGATGATTACTATATGCAATGTGTCGAAGCAAAGACAATCTGTTGGAACTCAAAGGATAAAATCCCGCCTTCTGACTTTCGTTGAAGGAAGCCAATAACCAGGAATTAAATCCCGATCTCTGATGAGCTAAGGATAACGATCCTGACTTGAATTGGAGATATTGATCCTTAACTTCTGATGGAGAAATCCAACATAGACTTAGATCTCTGATGAACTGAGGATCCTGATTTCCTGACATGCCATTCAAACTCAACGGTTGTTTAGCTTGCGCCTGGACTTGACTTGATTAATTATGAGGTGGAGGAATGCCCCTACATAATGCTTTGCTCCGGTCTGTAGAGACTTTGTAGAAAATAGCCTCGAGAGAGCTTCCTGAGATCCGTACCATCAAGATAATCTGCCCCAACGTTATAAACTTGGAAACATTGCCCCTGGACTCACCAAAGGTAAAGAGGGTTTCAACCTTGCTCGGATGAATGCCCCTGATTACTCCTATTTTGAGAGATTTTCCGAATCTCGACATAAATGCCCCAGATTAACTGATCTTTGAAGATATCACCTACTCAGGGTGGTTTTCATCTTGAAAGTAGGCTACTTCACAACCTTACTTCTCAACTCGATCTGCTTTGTGCTTAATCACATACTTGAAGCAATATGTCTCTCAGGACAATCAAATTATCCATATGATGCTCATTATGCAAGCTTACTTGATGTTTAAGCACTTATCTATATGCAAAGAATATTTTATTCTACGAATGATAATTCTAATGCAAAGTTCATGTTTGTCTTGAAGTTAAATAAACTTTTATTGAAAAGATATCGAAACATTGAAATATTTTGTAAAAGATTGAGTGATACCAACTCAAATGTTTAGCAAACCTCCTAGGAGTCAGGTTACCGTATTCTTGTAACAGATTTGCTTTCGAATTAACCCATGCTTCAATTAGGACTTTTAAGGGTTGTAGCATTAGTGCAGTTCACGGGTTTTTTAGAAAAAAAGATTTTTAGGCTCAAAATATTTGGTGCCCTCCCATTCTCCGTGATATTCTCCATTCCTAGGTTCAGATAACTTGATGCGAGCATTCATCTCTTGCGAGATATTTATAATGCGGTTGAGGAACCACTGAGGTTTTTTGGACACGACAGTCACTCACCTTTTGCTTTTGGTGTCTGATCATACGACTTTGTTCTTTTGCTGAGGATTTTATTTGTCTTGTAATCCTTTTCTTTTTTATTTTCTTTTCTTTTGCCATTTTTGCCTAAGCGACTTATTATGAAGTTTCGACTTAGCGGGCTTTTTGTCATCATTTTTTTTTTTACCCTTCTTTTGAACAAGTCGTGTGATCTTCCATCTTTGTGTATTGGAGGTGATTGTGACTGCTTGAATCCTTGGCGGATGAGAGATAACAATTGTGGTATCATCATCTGTTGATTTCACTGATGTGCGAGAGTTAACCATTATGGTATCATTCTCTTTCGATGCACACTGATGATAAACGAAGGTTGACCATTATAACTTTGAGTTTCCTCGATCTTTTGAAGGATAACCATTGTTGTATCCTTGTATGCGCACTCTTGATGAGTTTTGAACGCTCGGTCAATTTGAACACTACCCGCGGGTTTAAAAATGAGGGTTTTTACGAAAAAGAAACTCCTACTTCGAGGCTCAAAAGGGGTTAACGAGGGTTTCACTCCCTTATATCTCCGGTGTTTGGGAATTTGAAGCAAGGCCTGTACATCGTTAGCAGGGTTTTTACTCGAAAGCATACCGTTTGAGATTATTGGTAAATTGTTCGTCATCCTCCCTACAGAGGTGTTGCTTTATTAATAAGAGTTGAATATCAAAAGCATAGTAAAACAAATATGAGTGAATACGAATGGATTGATTCAAGACAAACATTATTCAATGCATTATGATTAATATTCCAGAAATGAGCGAGTTTTGCATACAAGAAAGTACTGAACAAAACAAGAAAAATTACAAATGAGCATGCAAGATGACACTAGAAATCTTCATGTTGAGGAGACTGGTCTCCGTATGGATTTCTTGCTTCAGAAGATGCACTTCGTACTCCTGGCGTTCACTAAGTCAAAAGAGAGTTCAATTGATGCGTAGACCCTCTGGAGTGAACGTGATGGCTTTGGAATCAATGAGTTTCTGAATTGTGCCCTTGAAAAGGTTACATCCTTCAATTGTATGGCCAGGTGCCCCAGAATGGAACTCACAGTAGGCATCAGGATCATATCCCAAAGGATATGGAAAAGGAGGTGTCCCGAGCTCTTTTAACTCCACCAAAGAATGTTGGAGTAAGTGAGAGAGCAACTCAATATGAGGCATAAGGATTGGATCATGCACTTTTCTTGGCCTTATCAGATTCTTCCCACCTCGTTGTTGACAATTTTGTCGATAAGTTTGTTGTCGAGGAGCGTTCTGCTGCTGGGGAGCATACTGAACGGGTGTTTGACAGACAGTTGCAGCACAAATTTGTGGAGCACACTGATTAGAAGTAGCTTTTGTCACCTGATTAGGAATCTGAAATAGAGGGTAAACAAGAGCTTCTTCCTCGTCCTCGAAAATTGTACCTGCATCTTCATCAACTTGTTCTGGAAATTCAGAAATAATAGCAACATCCTAACTATTACCCATCTTGAGACCACGCTCAATTCGTTCCCCTACAACAACCAGGTGTGAAAATGTAGAAGTACATCCATCAACCAGATAGGGACCCTGCAAGGTATTGGAGAACATCGCAATGAGTTCTCGTTCCAAAAGAGGAGGTTGAACTCTAGCAGCTAATTCTCTCCATCTCTGCGCATACTCTTTGAAAGATTCTTCAGTCTTCTGAGTTAAACCCTGAAGTTGAATTCTAGTGGGAGCCATGTCACTATTATAGTCGTAGTGATTGACAAAAGCTTCAGCCAAATCCTTCCAACTTTGGATGTGAGTTCGTTCAAGCTGAGTGTACCATTCGAGAGATGCTCCACTGAGGCTATCTTGAAAAACGTGCATGAGAAGCTTGTCATTTTCCGCATAGGGGGCCATCTTATTGCAATAGGCTTTGATGTGAGTAATCGGACAAGAGGTAACCGTATACTTCTCAAAAGTGGGGACCTTGAACTTTGTAGGAATTTTGACACCAGGCACCAAGCACAAACCAGGAGCGTCTAAACCAAGGGAATCACGACCCTCAATAGCTTTCATCCTTTTCTCAAGGAGGTGAAGCTTTTTCTCAGACTCAGTCTCTTCAATCGCAAACCTGAAGGTGTCAAACGAAGACTCGAAGATGTCATCACAGTGAGGAGTTCCATTGACGTGCATTTGAACGGTGTTTTTGACATTTTGATTTGAAAGGACCTCTTTGTGGTTAAGACTAACACCTGGTGGATCAACATGATCAGTAGCAACAACATCGGATCTCTGAACAACTTGCTTTAACTCTTCTTGTCCAATGGCGAGGTTCTGGATAATCTCCATGAATTGACCCATCTGGGTATCTATATGAGTATTCATCGCAGCTACACTTGCCTGAAGTTGACCCATGATGACAACGGTGTCAGGAAATCAGTATTGCAGTCTTGAGATTCTGAATAAGAAGCCAGGTTGAAATGAGTCCTCTGATTGAAATGAATGAAATGCATGATTATGCATGGATGATAAGAGAAATAAACTCTTTTTTGATTATTGATGCAAATGGAATGCAACATGATGATAATAACAAGTTCACAGAGACGTGAATCAGGGATGGATTTTGGTAATCAGAACAACTTATTTAGGTGGGCTCCTACGATAGGATAGCTCTAGGCTTCTACCCAATAATCCCAAACAAGGCGGTTCTAATGTTTTTTGGCTAAATGTTTCTTGGGGTCTCAGATCCCCTTTTACAAACACTATCATCGCGCGAGAGGCCTACATGGCGATAGTATTTGTAAAAGTATACCCCAAGAAACGACTTTTAACGGGATGCTCGAAATCCAAAATTTGAGCGTTTGGTCTCGGTTAGGACAACATGAACAAACTTAGAGTTATAGGTCATTTGTCCAAAGATTGATGTCCTGCGCTATCGCGGGCCAACAACCTCCTTAAAACAACCAACTCTAAGCCGGAGTCTTCGCTTCGGGCCAACAAGACAATGGAGTCAGGTGGACCTAGGCTACGCAACCCCTCTATTCCTAAAAGGTGACCTAGAAGCCTGGGTAGTGGGCTTATCTATGTAACAATGCCCATGAATTCCCATCACAATAATATATCAACAGATTAATATATAAAGCATAGAGAAAAATAAGCAAATAAACAATAGATAAGCATAAAGAAGAAAGCGATAAACAAACACACAAACATGCGAAGAACTAAACTAGGGTTGACTCGCTTAGTCAAAAAAGTTTTAAAATTTCCCCAGTGAAGTCGCCAACTGAAGCAACTCGATTTTCAAAAAAATCATTTAAAATGAATTTTCAAAACAATGAAATCGCCACCTAATTTTATTTGTTCTAGAAAGAACGGGGAAATATAGATAAAACCCATAAAAATCGGATAAGGCGGTCTACAAGACCAAAAATATGAATTCGGGAGTCGGTTACGCAAGAGGAAGGTATTAGCACCTCTTACGTCCATCGTACTCGATGGGACCCATTTAGTTCAAAATGTGTTTGTGTGTGTTTTCGCTAATTTCTAAGTTATGAATAAGAAAGAAGAAAAATGGATTTGTTTGTTATTATTTTGAGTTTGACACGGTTTCGAAACCGCGTGCCTACGTATTCCCTCGTGCAATGGGAAAGTCAAAACTCCGTAGTTCTTGTTGAAAATGTTTGAATTGGTTGTATTGATTTTAATTGAAGATGTTTTTAATTTTGATAATCGCGTATGAGCGAAAAAGGATTTGAATGGGTTGAGTTGATTTTAATGGTAGATGACAAGTACCAAAACGTCGGGATATCCTCTAACGATTCGATACTCGAGATTGGTGATTGAGGTCAACCGATCTTCTCTCATCCAAAATCTTTATTATGAAAGGAGTGAGGTGAAACAAAGTTCACTTTTTATTAAGTGTTATGGAATAAAGTATTCAAGTCATTGGGTTTCCCTCTAATGGCCCAAATACTTTACATTTTTAATTAAATCTTTGGGCGAACCTCTAACAATTTAATTAAGTACCATAACACTATGTTTTTTTGTTTTTTGTAGAAAAATTGATTTAAAGAAAACAAATTCAATTAATTAATTTAATATGAAAGTGTTTTAAATGTTCAAGTGTATGGAATAAAGTATTTATGTCATTGGGTTTCCCTCTAATGACCCAAATACTTTACATTTTTAATTAAATCGTTGGGCGAACCTCTAACAATTTAATTAAGTACCATAACACTATGTTGAAAATTGCGGCGTTGGACGTAGAGAAATGACATTTCGGGTTATGATTAACCAAGTATATGGACTTGATTAACCTCGTGAGGATAGGTGCTCCTATCCCCAACCATGAGACCCTGGTGCATGGTGATTGGTATATGGACCAATTATTTTTCGGGTTATGATTAATCAAGGCAACGAGGGCCTTAATTAACCTCGTGAGGATGGCCATGCCCATCCCCAACTATGAGACCCTTAGAGAATTTGGTGTGGGTAACCAAAAATGAGAGAGAGAGCGGAGGCGTTGTTGTTTTTATATTAATGTGAGAGTGGAGTGTTCAATCGCGTAATAAACAAACAAGCGGATAATATAATAGCGGATAATAAAAGAAAATAAATTAACACACAATACAAATCGGAATTTAAATAATTATTAGTATAGATATTTTTTTACTTGATGAAAAAACAACTACCAATTTAATTGGTGATTCAACAAATAAAAAACTACCATATGCCAAATATTATTTAATACATCATTATAAAAAAAAACTTGCATAGTATTGAATTTAAAGAGAGGGTTTAGAAATGGGCCTGATTGGAGCTTTAAACTGGAGGGTGTAGATAGCAAACTAGGCCCAAGCCCAAAAGCAAGCTGCTGGATCTTGTGTGGCAGCTCCCATGAGGCATGCTGTGGTCCACCATTCTGGAACGTTAGATCTGGACTTCATGATCGATGGTTGTAAGGAAAGGAGCATGATGGCTACCATGGATGTACCTGCATTGAATCCCAAACAGACCACACAGACGGTGACAAGTGTCACCGCCTAGACTAGACAACACGTCTCAACTTAAAATGCTAATCCAATTCATTTTATCATAAACTAATAAACAGAACTTTAATCCTAAGTTAAACTTGTTTTTATTATAAATTAAATAAACAAAATAACCCACAAATACGGTTAATCCTAATTACTTACTAATACTAACTTAATTTATTTTATAAAAAAATAAAATTAACATTAGATCTTAAATTCCCAAACTCATACGGTTTCATCTCCTCTTCCCCACGAAACCCCACGAACCCTAGCCGTCGTACTCATCACTCTCTCGTTCTCTCGCCGCTTGCATGTCTCTCTCTCAGTGTTCCGCGATCTCTCTCTCTCAGTGTGCCGCGATTCCTCACCGCGTTCTCTCGACGTCGCTCACGATCTCATCATCGCCGCCGCTCTCGAATCCTCACCGATGGCTTTCGATCGCGGTTCTGTTGTCTCTTTCACTCGATCTCGCCGTCGCCGGTTCCTCTCTCCTGGTTCTCATCGTCGTTCTCGATCCATCGCCGCGATCTAAACTCTCTCTCACTCGATTTCGCTGCTATTATTATTCTGGTTTCTGAAACAAACATTTGATTGTTTTGTGTTTACAGGTTTGGGAATGGAAACGGGGAACTGAGAACTCTAAACGCGGATTGAGTGACGGCGATGATGGTGGCGATATGCAGAAAAATAAAGAGAGCAGAAGAGAAAAGAAGGGAGGAAGGCGGCCATGGTGGTTCGCAACCTCCTTCTTTCCCTTTGAAAATCGGGTATTACCTTTCTACTTTTTCTTTCTGGCAATTTCTGCTTTTCTGAAGGGTTTTCTTTTGGAAAATGATGAGTTCTTTTGTTGTTCTGGATATTGCTCTGGGTTTTTGGGTTGGCGATCTTTGGTATGCTGTTAGGGTTACTCGAATTCGGCTAGGGTTTTGTGAATAGTTGCTGCCTTTGTGTTATAAACTTCAATGTTTTTATACTGTCAGTTAGGGTTTTCAGTTCTTTGGCCACAGGGCTTGCTTGTGAAAATTCGAAAATTGGGCCTTGGCATCTGTTTTGGGCTCCTGATGTTATATTTTCTGATATCTGTTTTGATATGCTGGCTGTTAGTGTTATTTTCTGTTATTTGTTTTCGAAAAGGTGTATACCCTTGCTGCCCAGTATAAAGCTACTGACCTGCCATGCCAAACTTTTTCAAAAGCTTTTCCTCATCTTCTTTCCACACCTCCTATTGTGAACCAAGGGTACCCTTGTGGATTTGCAATAGTGAGCTTTACTGACCGATGATTTGTACATGAGGCCCGGTTTTGAACGATCGAAACCTTTGCACAACTGATTAGGAAAGAAAATCCTAATGATGAGATAGAAATTGTGTATCTTGTATCTTGTTCATGTTTGAATTCTTTGATCATTTGCTAATTATTCCTCTTCTTGTTTCATATAACTCGTGCATTGGATTGATGAAAGCAAAGTGGCGAGGACGAACCCTAGTGAAGCCTTGGCACAACAATCAAACATGGATAAAAGCAAACTTGAAGGAATCGATGGGAAAGCTTGAAGATGAAGTCAATAACACAATCATGAAGACTTACAGCTTGAAAAATCCACATATTGTTTTAGAAAATACTATCATTGTAGAAACTTTTGTAGCTTGTATTGTAAGATATGATGAATGTAACATATGTATCTAGACTTGCTCTTACATTCTTGTACAAATAAAACCTTGAGAAGTGTGAAACTCTTGAACTTTTATGAATGCAAGATTTGGAGATTATGTACCAATTTGAGTCCTAGTTTCAAATTCTTCAAAATTCAATCGTTGTAGCAATTGTGTACAAAAGTTGGAAATTGTGTGAAAGTTAAGAATTCACGACGAATAAAACATTCCAACAAAATTGTCATGAACCAAAATTACTTTGGTTAAAACAATACTAAGTCGAAATGTTGACTTAAAATACGCGCCTAAATCCGAATTCGTCCACCATTCCCATCCGTATTCTTGAATCAAATGAGTAGTAACACGATTGTTGTACTTTTAGAACTTGAGAAAAATTGTCATGTATGATCGATTCATGTTCTAAAAAAATGAATGAGGTCTTAAGAGAACTATGAATGGAATTTGAATATGTGTTCAATTTTCTAAATCCTCCTTCGAACTCAAAATGCACATTATAAAAGCTTTGAACTTGTGATCAAAATCTCGAAATCAAGTTATCTTGTAATTAAATTAATCCCATTTGAATTTTCCGGCCACAAAGTTTCCATTTTTATCCATTCTCGTAGAAATTCGGAGCCTTTTGCTTATTGAGACAAAAAATTGAAACTCTAAGTTTCAAATGAAACTCTTGGTCAAAGAACCTTAGTCAACTTGACGATTTCACCTTTTTTGAATTAATCGATAGGTTCCACTTGAAAATAATGGAATCATCAACGCATTTCCAAATCGACCCATATTCAGCAGTGGAGTAAAATTCGGAACCAAACGAATTCCAAAAGGAAGCTTCTAGTTTTTTTCCATAGAATGCCCCGAATCTTGTGAGCGATGAACGCGACAGGAAAAGATCTCAACATGCGGCAGTTTGACGTTCGTAAATCTTGTAAACAAGTTCTCTGGATGAAAATCTTCACATACATCAACTATCACCAAGAAACGAATAAAGTTGACGATCAAACCAAATGCACTGGAACTGGAATTGTTGATCAATGAACGGATAATCAATATCCATCCTTTTACATCTTGAATAACGAACTTGAAACAACAACAAAAACCAAACTCGTGATGAATTGATCTCCTGAATCAGGAGGCAATGACATTCAAAACAACCAGACTTCCGTAGCTCCAATCAAGAACAGACCATTCAATTCAACAATCGAACACCAAGCCCCGAAAACCCAAAGATATGAACGGATAAGATTCAATATTAAACCTCGTCGTTTTCAAATATCCCAGATTGGTTGAAAGCACCACAACTTTTCAGTTCAACGGAGAATCTTTGGGAATCAACTCCAACCCGTAACCATAGAACCAGTGGTATGAATGCATGTGAGCGTCATGATAGATGCGAAGCCTAAACCAGATAAAACCGAGATAGGAGGGCAAATTTTGGGGTGCAACACCGACTCCTTTACTATGCAGTTCACTTCCCGAAAGCAGCAACCCATTATAATAGTCGTACTTAGTAGGATCCAACAAAATAAGAAACAAACCATATGGGAATACATAGACGATTGAATGTTCATTGAGAAGTTAGTCCTGGAAGGACCAGCGAGCCTAAAAGATATATTAACTAGTGCTTAACCCTACATCAACTACAAAGAAGAAATTTTGACCAAAAAGATAGAGAAAGGTCGATGATCGGGGAACCTGAGAAATTGTATGGAGAGAGAGAGAGAGAGAGTAACCACCATTGGGACGATGAATATCGAGGGCCTCATGCCAAATTATCCTCTCACACTCCACTGAATACATCAAGAGAGAAGATCCTACAAAAATGTTCAAGTACTGACTTAAAGGAAAACGAGATAAGAAACCTATGCCCGGTGACTGAAACAACCATAACACACAAAATATAGCCATGCCCTTTCCATATGATCCATAGTCACAGCACCGAAGAGTGAGTACACTTGGAGTGCAATCGGAAAAAATTAACTAAGGCAATTTATTGAACACTTGGAGTGCAACCGATACAAACCAAATTTTTGTTTAATTTTGTCGATGTTAGAAACCAATTACAATCACAAGGATTGTAATCGATTAAACAAAATAGTTTATGGTATTAACCTAAGATATTATCTCGATGTATCGATCACACAATTGAAGTTTTCACAATTTGTAATAAAACATAAAATAGAGCGTAATAGAGAAAGAGAGTGACACAAGGATTTATTTAGGCAGTTTCTCAATCGGCCTCACTATGGGAACTTCTACCCCCAATTCCATTCGGAATTGAGATAATGAAAATTAACCTTTTGATATCAGGGAACGAGTAGAAATCCAACAAGCAAAACCCTAGGTATGTTGTTGATTCTATCATCTTCTCTCCCCTTGATCTAGAGCTCGACCAAGTGAACTCGATACTTCTAATTTAATCCTCCGCATCACACTTCTCCTTTGCAAGAACCCCTGTTCTTCAAAGAATTCACTCGGATGAACCTAAATTCCGAATGTATCATGACCCAAATATTTAACAATTTGATCATCCGGTTAAATATACAGTTTCCCTTCACTGACTTTGAAACCGAAATACTTCGGACAGTGAATGTAGCCCCCTCTCAACTTCGTCAGAATAGTTGGGGATTTATAAGAGCTTTTGAGTTGATTTGTAGGGCTCTGACTATAACCCCAACTATAGGGTTATTTTTCTCTTTCTTTGAAATAAAGAACACAAATTCTAGAAGCTGAGTTGCTATAAGCGGTATCCCAAAGAGAATTTTCCTTCAAGCCTATACCTCAAACTTCAAAGGCTACAAGGAACGCTTCTTCCGAGTTAGGTGTGGTCCTCGGTGTCCACAGCTTATCTATGGCACTGACGGGCATCATAAGTTTCCCTTGTATTGGACAAGAAACCCACTATCCATCTCCGGCTTTGATTATGACACTTTAAGTGAATCAGAAACTCTGTCTCTTGGGATCTTAGATTCATTCCGGCCAATCAGGGTTAGGGACTTGTTAACACTATCCCAAAATGAAATCCCTACTTTCTTGGGTAAGTTTCTTTTTATGCATTACCTTTTTTCTAGGTTTACCTCTCTTAATTAACCTCTTTTCATACTTTCCTGCATGCAGATAAGATGACTGACATGTTTGTGAAAGAACATAAGAAGTTGATGGCAGCGACTCGTGATGCCCGGATGGATGCTGGAGGCCCCTTCGAAGCCAAATCAAATATGGCCGGTCTAGAGATCCAGGCACCCAAGAAGAAAAAGAACACAAGTTCTAAGCCAAACGTGTTAGAAACTGTACTGATATTGGCAACCCCCGTCAAACGTCCCTCATACATTGAGCCGACTGGCGAGAAAGCTCAAAAGAAACTGAAGACTGTAAAGGCAAACGAGGTAAATCAGACGGACCGTGAAGTCTCCGCTCTGTTGAAAGAAACCGACAACAATTCAAACCAACCTTCAACTGAGAACAAGTTTTGGTCTACTGATTTCGATGGTATCAAATTTTTGTATGACCATATCAACGCTACAGAAGATGTGAACAAGCTGAAGAACCTTGGTCCTCATAAAATCACACAACATCTAAGTTCATACTTAATGAGGTGTGTTGTTCTGACCCGGGTCTCTTTGAGTCCGGCGATGATGTAGGCAAGAAATACTCCGAGCTGGAGAAGGAGGTCAAAAGGCTGACTAAGAATGAGAAATATCTCAATGAGGCAAACTCCCATTTTAAGACCAAGGCGCTTGAAAGTGATTAAAAGATAAAGGCCTTGGAAAAAGAGCTTGACATGGAAAATACCTTTGTTGCTGAGCAATCAGCCAATCTGCAAGCTTTAGAAAAATCATGCTTCGAGCTGAAAGAAGGTTTGGACAAGTCTCTGATGGATGTGCTTAATGTCGAGGACATGGATTTTGACCGAGCAAAGGCCTAGGTCGCCTTTCTGTACCCGGATCTCGACATCTCGAAAGTTGACCTTTTCAAAACTATAGTGGATGGAAAGATAGTGAAGGTTAACGATGATGATAGCGATGCCACAGTGAGTGAAGAGCCAATTACCGTGGACGTTTCTCACCTCAAACTTTAGCTTTTTTTCCTTTTTCAGTCTCAAGTTAGTCACCCTTTTTGGTGGTTGCATTTTGTAAGACTTTAAAACAATTGTCATTTGGGCATTTAAATTTTAGCACTATGCATTTCATTCTTCATATGTTTAATGTCTGCTTGTATGAATTGTTTTCATACTATTTTAATGCTTTAATTTCGTGAACAGAGATGTGTAATAATAGCCCCCCGAGTCAAATGGTTTACTTTAAGCCATGAAGACTTCGCTGGAAAGGCATAATCCTCTGTTCATTGGAAATACTTAATCTATGTAGGCAGACTAGCCCCCGAGTAATTTTTCGATGTTTTTGCCAAGTCACACCTTATCAAGCTTTTTTAAAATGACTCAAGGGTTTAAGTCGAGTTACAGCAAAATGTCGGGCTATGCCTGACGTTGATTCAAGCAAAGCATCTTGAATCAAGGTAGTGAACCGAGTTGTAGTGAAATGTTGGGCTATGTCCGACGCTGATTCAAGAAAAGTATCTTGAATCAAGGCAGTGAGCCGAGTTGTGGCAAAACGTCAGGCTATGCCTGAGTAGGTTCAAGCAAAGTATCTTGAACCAAGGCAGTGAGCCTAATTTTGTCTTTAAGCCGGGCGGAATCCAATTAAGGATCTTCACCTGATTTTGGCATTAAGCTGGGTGGAATCCAATTAAGGATCTTCAGCTGATTTTGGCATTAAGCCGGGCGGAATTCAATTAAGTATCTTCACCTCATTTTGGCATTAAGCCGTGCGGAATCCAATTAAAGATCTTCACCTAATTTTGGCATTAAGCTGGGCGGAACCCAATTAAGGGTCTTCACCTAATTTTGGCATTAAGCCGGGCGAAATCCAATTAAGGATCTTCACCTGATTTTGGCTTTAAGTCAGGCTGTACCTGATCCGGATCACTAAAGGTGAATTCCGAGGAAGAGAGTTTGTTACAACTTATTGATCTTTACAAGATAGAATTAATTTTAAGGTGCCTCATTAAAAATCCTGGCCCTTGCCTAGGGAAAAGAGTACACCATCCTTATTCATGCATTTTACATTATTCAACCAAAATACATTTTGAGACTAGCTACATTCCAAGTCCTAGGTATCTCTATGCCTTCCAGAGTCTCTAACTTGTAGGCACCATTATGTAGTTTCTCTAGTACTCGGAATGGACCCTCCCAATTAGGAGATAACTTTCCCTTCTTGGTCGAATCCGTAGCCCTTTAAAGAACCAAGTCTCCGACCTCGAAACCCTGCTGCTTCACCTTTAAATTAAAATGTTGTGCAATTATTTGTTTAGAAGCGATTTCTCTAAGGTGTGTTGTATTTCTTACTTCTTCTACAAGGTCTACTTCAGCATCCAAACCCTGGTTATTAGCTCTTTCCTCAAAACTTTCCCGTCTCCATGATGGTAAGGTGATCTCCACAGGGATCATAACATCGACACTAAAAACCATTATGTAAGGTGTTTCACGGGTTGTTGAATGAATGGTAGTGTGGTAGGACCACAAGACTTCATGAAGGTGTTGCGCCCACAGTCCCTTGGCTTCATCTAGCTTCTTTTTTATTGCATTTAAAATTACCTTGTTGGCTGATTCTTCCTGACCGTTGGCTTGTGGATGCTCTACAGAGATAAACTTATTATGACTCCAAGGTCCCTGCAAAACTCCATAACAGAAGCACTTGCGAACTGTGTCCCATTGTCAAATACAATAACCCGGGGAAGCCCGAAGCGACAAATTATGTTTCTCTAGTAAAAATGTCGTACACGCTCCGCTGATATCCAGGATACTACCTCGGACCCTACCCACTTAGTGAAGTAATCAACCTCTACAATGAGGAACTTTAATTGGCCCGACGCCACAGGAAATGGTCCGAGGATGTCAGCCCCTCATTGATGAAAAGGCCACGGAACCAATACATAGTGGAGTAGCTCGCTCGGTGTATGGATGTCAGTTGCAAACGTTTGGCATTTTATGTAATGGGGAACAAAATGAACACAGTCTTTCAACATAGTAGGCCAGTAGAACCCCACACACAATATCTTGCTGGATAGAGACTAACCACTAACATGGTTTCCACAAATACCCTCATGAACTTCTTTCATCACCAAAAGAGTGTCATTTTCGGACACACAACGCGACATAGGAGCAACTCTCCCCATCCTGTATAGTTTATTCGTGACCATTACAAACCTTGCTGAAACCTTCTTAATCTGCCGGGATTTTTCCTTATCATCAGGTAAAATATTCTGCTGAAGATACCTGATGATGGGAGTCATCCAACCAGTTTCCTCCTCGACTATAAGCACCTCCCCTTTTCAATGCTTGGATAAGTTAACGTTTCCTGTATCACCGATTTGTTCATCCTGGACCCCTTGGTGCTAGCTAGACGAGCTAGCATGTCAGCCCGAGTATTTTCTTTCCTTGGGACATGACAAATCTCAAAAGCCTCAAAGTTCTTACATAGTGACAGTGCTTGCTGAACATATTTTATCAGAATAAGATCCTTCGCTTGAAAAGTTCCGCTCACCTGCCCGACAACTAGTTGTGAATCCGTTCGAATAAGCAGGTGAGTCACTCCAAATTCTAAAGCCAACTTCAGGACGAATATCAAAGCCTCATACTCAGCTTGATTGTTACTTTTTTAAAAGCTGAATCGCAACAAATACTCCAGTATTATATCACTAGGACCCTCCAGGACTATTACACTCCGCTCCCTTTTAAATTCAATGATCCGTCTACGGAGAGAATCCACCTTGCAGGCGAATCATTTACTGGAGGGGAGCTAAATTCTACCATGAAATATTCCAGGACCTGAGATTTTATGCTGGTGTGCGGAGTGAAGTCGATATCATACTCAGACAAATCCACTGCCCAAGACACCATTCTGTTCGCCAGATCTGGCTTCTTAAATATTTGCTTTAAGGGAAAGTTCATTCTCACCAGGATACGATGCCCGTGAAAGTAATGTCTTAACTTCCGAGCAGTTGTCACCAATGCTAGTGCCAAACGTTCAATCTTTTGGCATCTCAACTCTACTCCTTTAAGCACTTTACTAACAAAATATATCGGACATTCCCCGACCTCTCCTTCTTGTACCAGTACCGAACTAATGGCATGATCTGATACGGCGAGATATAACACCAGTTGTGTATTCTCTTTTGGTCTGGTTAAAATCGGAGGAGTTGATAGAAACTGCTTCACCTCCCGGAATGCCTGCTCGCATGCATCAGTCCACTCAAATTCCGCCCTCTTTATAATAGCCGCGAAGAAATGAATCGACTTGTCTCCTGCACAAGAAAAAAATGAGACAACGCGGCCAACCGGCCAGTTAGTTGTTGCATTTTGCGCATTGTAGTCGGACTTATCACATTAATAACCGCTTGACATTTATTCGGGTTAGCTTCTATTCCCCGACTTGTCAATATGAAGCCTAAGAACTTGCCAGCCTGCACCCCGAAAGTACATTTGTCCGGGTTCAAGCGCATGTTGTATTTTCGAATCACTGCAAAAGTTTCTTCAATGTCTACAACATGTTTGCAATCTGCTACTATGTTGACCACCATGTCATCCATATAAATCTCAATATTTTTCCCTATCTATGGAGCGAAAGCCATGTCCAAGAACCTCTGGTAGGTCGCGCCAACATTCTTCAATCCAAATGGTATCACCTGATAGTAATAGTTCTTCCGGTTTACCATGAAGGCTGTCTTCGAAGCATCCGTCGGGTTCATTCTGATTTGATTGTATCCTGAGTAGGCATCCAAGAAACTTAGAAGTCGGAACCCTAAATCCCCATCAATCAGCCGATCTATGTGTGGCAGGGGGTAAGAATCTTTCGGACATGCTTTATTAAGATCAGTGAAGTCCACATACATTCTCCACTTCCCAGTTTTCTTCTTGACCATGACCATGTTAGACAGCCATGTTGGGTATTGAACTTCGCCAATGAATACGACTTTGATCAACTTCTCAACGACCTTTCTCTTTTCTTCACCAATTTTCCGCTTCAGTTGAGATACCGGCTTCACATCTGGGTCGAGAGCCAGATGATGACACATAACTTCTGGGTTGATCCTGGGCATATCTGCGGGTTTCCAAGCAAAAAGATCTAAGTTCTACCTCAGAACCTGGATTATCCCGGCCTCTTCCTCGGCGGAAAGTTGCATTCCCAGGTGAGTAATTTCTGAAGGCTGAGACCCAATCTGCACTTCTTTTGTCTCCTCTTTAGGGTCCTCCCTAGGATCGATGTCCACCACATTAACTTTATGGTCTACCCGAATCTCAACAGGTACTGACTTTTTCTTAATCTTCATGTTGTCTTTATAGTATTTCCTGGCCAAACCCAGATCTCCCCGGACAATCCCGACGCGGCCCTCACCCAACAGATACTTCATAGTGAGGTATAAGGTTGATAAAGCCGCTTCTAGAGCATTGGACGAGGGTCGACCTATGATGATATTGTAGGGAGAGGGAGCGTTGACTACTAGGTATCGGACTCAGACATCCTTAACATTCTCATTGGTTTTAAAGGTGGTTAACACTGGGAGATGACCCAACACCTGAACCTGTTTGTCGGAGAAGCCTTCAAAGGTTCCATTGAACGGAAGTAACTCATTAGGGTCAAAATCCATTCCTTTGAAGGCTTCCTAATACATGACATCAACTGAACTACCTGGATCAACTAAAACCCGCTTTACACCCCAGTCTCTTATTTGTACCTTAATGACCATGAGGTCATTTTCATGAGGCAAAACGCCTTTCACATCTTCCCAAGAAAAAAGTTATTACTCCGAGATCATCATTGGTTGGTCCAGCCTGAGCCACATGCATTACACCCCGCGCATACCTCTTCCGGGTTGCGCTGGTGGATCTGCCTCCAGCAAATTCTCCAGAAATGGTGTTGAGCGTATGTTGGGTTATTCTTGCCTCACGAACTTCCTCAACTGCCTTTCCCTTCTTTTTTTATGGTGAACCAGAAGCCTCCTCTCTCTTTGGAGGCGGGCTGCGTTTGCCGCCTTGTTCCGGGCTATCTTTCACATAGGATGAAAGTTTACCCCTCTGGATCAACTTTTCAATCTCTCTTCGTAATTGAACACAGGCTTCGGTTGTATGTCCTATGATACGGTGTTACTCACACCAAGATTCCAAGTTTTTTCCCATCGCGACATTTACTACGTCAGGCTTCCATGGCTTAAGAAATAAGTTCAAATGGTTCACGTCTCTCCAAATATCTTCCCTTCTGACGTTCAACAGTGTGAAGGTTTTGCCTGGTCTTAAGGCCTGACGGCTTCGTAATAGAGGTCGTTTCTCCCAGGCACGATTCTGGGATGTTGACTGATCCCGAGGTCGGGCCTTTTGATCCGAGCTATCATCTCGCCCTTTGCTCTTTTCTCTAGCATCTCGGGCTCTCTTCTCCATATTGCTTTCTTCGCCCTTCATATAACATTCAGCCTGGGTAATGATTTCGTCCATGCTCTTGGCCGGTTTTTGAGCCAGAGACTCGTTGAATTTCCCGGCCTTGAGTCCGTGCTGAAATGCTTCCACAAAGATCTCTTTATTGGGGTGAGAAACCTTTATGGTTTCTTCATTAAACCTGGCCGTGAAATCCCGCAGTGATTCTGCTGGACGTTGCCTGGCGTGTTGAACAACGAGGTAGTGGCCACCTTCCGGTGACGGTTTGTAGAGAACTGTTGGACTATCCTTTTATTGAAATCTTAGCAACTAACCACAGAGAATCGTGACAAGCCCATGTACCATCGCAACGCGGACTCCCTGAAAGTGCCAACCATCAACTTGCATTTCAAGGAATTTGTTGCTCCTATTAACGCCATCGTGTTATTAACTGAAATGATATGCTCTTGAGGATCAGTTTTTCCGTCGTATGTTGCTAGGACGAGAGGCTTGGAATTCTCAAGAATAACATCTTCCCAAATGACCTGAGATAAAGGCTGTGGCTCCAAGAGTTCTTCCTCTTGTTCTTCTATTTCGTCCAAACTTCTCTGCTGAAGAGGCTGAACACTATCTTGTAGGGTGTCATTGTGTTGACGCAGATCGTCTATCATGGCCAACAACTGTGTCAGGTCCGGTGGATCGGTTGATGGTGTTGTTGACATCGTATTATTGAATACTGTGCAGTGGCTTGGGATAGATTTCACCGAGGCCCCATGGTGGGCGCCAAATGTTCTTGCAGAAAAAACTTATACAACTGTATTTGGGGATTTGGAGGCTCAAGCTAAGTATCTTGAACTCCAAGCTAATGATTGTCTTGCTTATCCCGCTGGCGGGAGCCCTATTTATACAGAAGTAACGTGACCTCCTCGTTTAACGCCTATAACGACTTATGTCTTCCCAGTTCCATAGCTGAACTGCCTTAAAGGTGTGTAACGTCTGTCGTTCAACAATGATGGCCTTAATGTGTAACGCGCGCCGCCAGGGTTAATGTGGCAGTTTTACCTGGCTTGAACGTAACACTCGCGAGCTGGATCATGGCTCGTATGGTCGGGTTGTATGCCCGGACCATACTCCGATCTCCATGCTTTCTAGCCGAGGACCGTGCTCGACTTCTTCGTTGTCCCTTCCGTCTTTATAGCTCAGCTAGGATTATATATATATATATATATATATATATATATATATATATATATATATATATATATATATATATATATATATATAATGAATATAAATCTTAAAAGAAACATAAAGATAAATTTTATTAAATTTAATAAAATTAAATTTTATAATAATAAAAAATAAAATATATAATAACACTTTATTTAAATTTTACTAAAAATAATATGGTTTACTCATTTTCATACATAGTAAATTACTTGTTAACCATTAACAAAAATATAATTTAGTGTATATTTGAAAAACTAAAAAATCACATTTTTAATCCACCTTTGGCCAACATTACTAATTGTGGCTTCAATAAAATCACATCTATATTATTTAGGACACAAAATACAACAATATGAATTAACTATCTTTTAAAAAAAATCGGTGTACTTTGTTTTTACATATTTGTATAAAAAAGTAATGTTAGGTGTAAAAGTGAAAAATATGAAACCAAAAACTTAATTCCAAACTAAGCCATAGTGTACATAAGTGGAGTGAGAGTAGAGGCAGGGCAACGTCATTATATTCCAAAAACCTATAGCTACCATCCATCAATTTCCCTCTTCCCACCTCACTCTTACTACTCTTTACATTTGCATGCACCCCATTTCCCTTAATATAAACCATCATTACCTCTCCAATTATACACTCACTATTTTTGTCCTCTCTACATAACATCTTCAAAAAAAATCAAAGTTCTCTTTCATTCATGATCCATGGCCCCTAACCAACACCATTCACGTTTTAGTTCTAACATGCAGATGCAGCACTACTACTACAACAACACCGACGAGGACAGTGAGGATATCGACAACGAGATTGTCAACAACAGCGAGACGGACGAGGACGAGTACAAGTACGAGGATGAAGAAGAGATGGAGGAGGAAGAGGAGGAAGAGATCAAAACCAATAAGAACAACAACAATGTTGTTTTTGGTGGTTCTTCTTCATTTTCACTGACTCGGGTTTTACTTGACCCGAGAGGAAAATGGGTTGAAGAATGGAATAGAATATTTCTTTTGGTGTGCGCGATGGGTTTATTTGTGGACCCACTATTTTTCTACACCCTATCAATAAGTGACACGTGTATGTGTCTGTTTGTAGACGGTTGGTTACTCGTTACCGTCACCGTTATCCGTTGCATGACGGACGCGTTACATCTCTGGAACATTTGGTTACAGTTCTATATTCACAAACGCTCCTCTTTTGGCTTCATTCATAATACTCAGCACCATCATCGTAATTCTTCACACGCTCTTCGTTACTTCAAAGCTACCAAGGCTTTTTTCTTTGACATTTTTGTCCTTCTCCCTCTTCCTCAGGTAACGTCTAAAATTGAGGTTGTCATGTCATTGGAAAGATCTCTAAGATCTTTATAGGTAAACTGCCATTTTGGTATTGGAACGTGTTATGTGTGACTAAATCATCCAACTACCAATTTAAATTAGTCACGCGCATGTGTATAGACCTTGTGTAGGTTAGTTGAAATTTAATCATTTAACCAGAGCGACAAAATAAACAGAGACCCTAGTTCAATAGGACATGTAACATGATTAGGGAAGTTTCATATGACTAGTTTTATAACTGAATGATGATTAGGGATATAATTATTTTGCAGATTGTGCTATGGGTGACAATTCCTTCTCAGTTAAAGGAAGGATCAATTACGAGGGTGATGAGTGTAATGCTGATCATGTTTGTGTTCCAATACCTTCCTAAGATATATCACTCGGTATGCTTCGTGCGTCGCAATCTCTCTGGTTACATTTTTGGAACTGTTTGGTGGGGATTTGCTCTCAACATGATCGCTTATTTCGTTGCTTCCCACGTAAGTATTCTATTATATTATTAACCATGATTTAACTGTGACAAATATTTTATTGGGCTGCGTTTGATCATATATATTTGGTGAAACAGGCAGTAGGGGCATGTTGGTATTTGTTGGGACTTCAAAGGGCATCAAAGTGTCTAGAAGAGCAATGTGGTACAACAATAGGTTGTGGATTGAGAACATTGTGTTGCAAAGAACCAATATACTATGGAAGCAGTAGCATGTTGAAGAAATTAGAGAGAACAAGGTTGATATGGGCACAGAACAGAGAAGCAAGGTCCACATGTTTAGCCAGTGCTGATAACTATGACTATGGAGTTTATGAATGGAGTGTTCAACTTGTAACAAATAATAGCCGTTTGGAAAAGGTACTCCTCCCAATTTTTTGGGGCCTAATGACTCTAAGGTATTATTATTTTCTGATTAACTTATATTTGATGCTTCATATGCACTCTATATATCTCATTCACATATTTTAAGTAAAAAAATCTGATTCTCACAATCTTTTTTGATGTGACCAGCACTTTTGGGAACCTCCAGAGCACAACGGAAAGGATGGAAGTCGTTTTCATTATTATTGTATTGACTAGTGGCCTCCTTTTAGTCACTTTGCTTATAGGAAACATCAAGGTACGTAATAATAAGCACTTAATTTGAAAATTGAGTTCACATATAAAACAAAAATAATTCACACATTAGTTTATACTAGTACTACATTACATTTTGTTTAGGAGGATTAGTTCTATTTTGGTGACATGTAGCTTTATATAACCCTCTAATTCTCAAAGCAAATAAGTCTTTGTAATGAATTTGGAAGATAAATAAAATCTAACAAGTGATTTATTACGCTTTGATTTTTTTCGTGTTTGTCAATGATAGGTGTTTTTACATGCTACAACATCGAAGAAGCAAGCGATGAAATTGAAGATGACGAATATGGAATGGTGGATGAGCAAAAGACGGCTGCCACACGGGCTCAGGCAGCGTGTGCGCAACTACGAGAGACAGTGTTGGGCCGCGATGCGCGGAGTTGATGAATGTCAGTTGATCAGAATCCTTCCTGAGGGTTTGAGAAGAGACATCAAGTACCATCTTTGTTTGGGTTTGGTGAAACAGGTATAAGATTGTCCAATTTTGATCACATATTTTGTTCCTGATTTTGGATATTAGAGGTGAAAATGAGCATAGTGAAATACAATTTTTGTTAAGGTGCCACTATTTCAGCATATGGATGAATTGGTGCTAGAGAACATTTGTGACCGTGTCAAATCCCTTGTATTCACAAAGGGAGAAACAGTAAGCTCTAAATTAAACTCTTTATTAATTAACTAGAATTGAGAATCAGTCGGTCGCAAGGTTAGATATCGTGAATTTTGTATGGTTAATTATGTTTACATACAGTTAACAAGAGAGGGAGAGCCAGTTCAAAGAATGCTATTTGTAGTAAGGGGTCATCTTCAAAGTAGTCAAGTCCTAAGAGATGGAGTAAAGAGTTGTTGCATGTTAGGGCCAGGAAATTTTAGTGGAGATGAGCTTCTATCATGGTGTTTAAGAAGACCTTTTGTACCACGGCTTCCAACATCGTCATCAACTTTGGTTACACTTGAAACATGTGAGGTATTTGGGCTTGAAGCCGAGGATGTCAAATATGTGACACAACATTTTAGGTACACATTTTTGTCAATCATACTATCAGTGCATTGTGTATGATTGGAATCACGACAGACAACTGTGATTCCAAGCATGCACGAAGTATTGACCGATGTTGTTAGTGACTAATTTTTATGGAGAAATTTGATTTTAGGTACACATTTGCAAAGGAGAATGTCAGGAGAAGTGTGAGATATTACTCACCTGGTTGGAGAACTTGGGCTGCTGTGGCAATTCAGTTGGCTTGGAGAAGGTATAGACATAGATTGACTTTGAGTTCTTTGTCCTTTATTAGGCCTCGTAGACCTTTGTCAAGGTCCACTTCTTTGGAAGAGGATAGGCTTCGCCTTTATACGGCTTTGTTAACCTCACCAAAGCCCAATCAAGATGATTTTTCCTAGTCATGTTTGTGGAAGATGAACTCATGTAGTATGTGCAATTTGGTTCTAAAAATGTTTGAGTAAATCAATGAATTTAGTCATTCTATTAGAAACAAATGTATGATGAAAATTGAAAAATAAGGAAGTCTTATTTCTTGATTAAAATAAACTTATAAATTCAAATATTATATAAAATAAAATTTTCGTAAACCAGAATTAATCATCGCACAACTATTATAAGAGCTATAATGATTCAAGGCTTTATAGTACTTTTGGGAGGGCAACAATCAACAAAACCAGATGTAGACCGCAACAAAGATGTTTTCAGCTGGAAAAAACCAGATCATGCAGTGTTAAAATGAAATATTGATGCATCACTTTTCTAGCAAGAAAACTGTTTCGTGATCATTGTGTGTGTTTGGAATGATATAGAGGATAATTTTTCTAGGGTCAGAGTTTATACAAGCATGTCAATCTATCTCCATGGGAAACAGAAGCAATAGGTCTCATGAAAGCAATAAACTGATTACAAGACAAAAGTTTTCAGCAAATTACAAGCAGCATTGAAACATATAAGGTGATGTATCATTTTCTAAATTTGAAGGATAGACAGGATGTTAAAAAACTATTGTAATTTTATTCCAGAGCTCTAGACCGGTTTATCTAGTGGTAATACAATAATGATAATTAATTTTTTTTCTTAATGGATAATGAAGAAAATAAAAGGGAATTAACGGAAACGAACAAAATAAGGAAATAAAATATTTCCCAACACCCCTCTCAAGTTATTGCATAGATATCTCTCATGTCCAACTTGTCTATCAAATGCTCAAAGGTAGGTCTTGCCAAACTTTTGGTCAGGATATCTACAATTTGTTGACTTGAAGTCACAAAAGAGAGACATATGATTTCAACATCTAACTTCTCCTTTATGAAGTGTTGATCAATCTCAATATATTTGGTTATGTCACGTTGAACTCGATTATGAGATATGCTAATGTTAGCTCTACTGTCATAGTACAATTTCTATGGAAGTTCAATTTTCATCTTAAGCTCTTATAGAACTCTAAGAATCCATAATCCTTCACAAATACCTTGAGACATAGCTATAAACTTGGCTTCTGCACTACTTCTTTCTACAACTCTTTATTTCTTATTCTTTCATGTCACAAGATTACCCCAAACATAGGTACAATATCCTGAGAGTCATCTTCTATTTGTGATTGAACCTGCCCAATCAACATCGATGAAGATAGACACATTTCTTTCACTAGTTTTCTTAAAATGTAATCCTTTACCAAGATTTCCTTCAAATATCTAAGTATCTTGTAGACTGCCTCAAGATTAGGGATGACCGTGGGTCGGATCGGGTGCGCGTTTCGCACTACCCAAACCTGCACCCAAAATCACCACCCAAACCCGAACTTAAACCCAAAGGCTATTCGGATGGAAAAATAACACCCACACACACCCGTTAGGTTCGGGGTTTTTTCCATCCAAACTCGAACCCGCAACAAAAATACAAAAAGTACAACAACAACATTAAAATTTGAAATACAATAATTTCATCAAGGTCTCTCAAAGAAATTAAGGAATTAAATTACAACTTTGCATCAAGTTTGTTAACATTACAATTAAAATTATGGTCTTAAATTATTACACTTATATATATTTAGGGTACTTATATATTTAATGTCTAAGAGGGTGTGGTTTCGAGTTTTGGGTGTGGGTTTGAGTGAATCCAAACCCACACCTGAAATATCGGGTGACACCCGAACCCAAACCTAAACCTAGTCAACTCGAGTTTTCACCCGTTGACTCAGGTTTGGGTGCGGGTGGGGCCTGCGAGTTTGGGTCTGTCTGTCATCCATATTCAAGATGTTCTTCGTAAGGAGAATGCATAAATTGACTTACTACACTAATAGAGAAAGCAATATTAGGTCGGGTGTGTGACAAATAAATTAATTTTCCAACCAATCTCTAATATCTTCCAGTATCAATAAGAACATTACATTCTCCCCAAAATTTAGCATTAGGATCCATAGGGGTATTTGTAGGACGACATCCATGCATTTTTGTTTCTTTCAATAAGTCTAGTGTATTTCTGTTTTGAAATCACAATACCATTCTTTTACTGAGCAACCTCCATGCCAAGAAAATATCGCATGGATCCTAAGTCCTTGATTTCAAAATCTACCGCTAATTACTCCTTTACTCTTGTCATTTCAATTGTATCGTCTCTAATAAGGACAATATCATCAACATAAATAATCAAGGCATCAAATTTTCCATTGTGAGAGAACTTTGTGAACAAGGTGTGATCAGTATGTCCTTGAATGTACCCTTGTTTCTTCATGGATTAAGTGAATTTTTCAAACCAAGCTCTATGGAACTGCTTTAATCCATATAAAGACTTATTTAGTATTCATACATTTGATTTAAATTTGTTTTCAAACCCAAGAGGAATGTCCACATATACTTATTTTTCTAGATCACCATTAAGAAATGCACGTTTAACATCTAGTTGATGAAGGGACCGGTCCAAATTAGCAGCAAGAGATAAAATAATTTTGACAATGTGCAGTTTTGCAACAGGAGAAAATGTCTCTGAGTAGTCTATACCATAGGTTTGAGTAAAGTCTTTAGCCACCAAGCGAGCCTTTTATCTTTCAATTGATTCATCTGAGTTATACCTCACACTAAACACCTATTTTCATCCAACTGTCTTCTTGAAATTCGATAGTGGTGTAATACTCCAAGTTTTGTTCTTTTCTAGAGCTTTCATCTCCCCAAGTACACCTTCCATTCACTTTGGAATCTCTAGAGTAACCTGTACAAATTTTGGAATTTCTACACTAGACAATTTTTAGGTGAAGGCAGACAAAGATGAAGACAAATTTGAATATGATATAAAATTGGACATGGAGTGTTTAGTACAATATCTAACATGTTTTCTAATGGCAACATGACCATCTATATCAGGATACAAAATATGACTTTCATAAACAGAGATGTACTTACTTTTCTTATTCTTATGAGGTTGATCATTCTTCGATTCAGATTCCTGACAGTGTTGAGATGTAGACTCATTCATTCCTTGGTGTTTTTTTCACAAAAACCTTCCATTTTCCAAGTCATGTTTCCTAATTCAAATATGTTTTTTTTTAAGTGAATCATTATTTTTTGGCATTTCAATTAGATCATCATTATCATCATTTTTAGGATTTTCATTATTTTCTACATGCAAAAATGTAGGCTTGGATTCACAAAGTTCCTTACTCATAGCAGAAGTAGGATCAAGAAAGAATCATGACCATTTTCTGTTGGTGCAGAAGTATCAGTCTCAGAACTTTGTGATACTGTCATACCCCAAAATTTGCCCTCCTATTCCTCAAGACATTTCACATATCCATACTCAAGGATTCCTCAAGGGTTGATCAGACAAACCCTCTCCTAGACAATCAACCCAAACTAGGGTTTGGCTATCCTCAGATTCAGATGGATTTCCAACATCTCCAGTGATCATCATGCCTCCTCATATGCTTCAAAGAATCTCCATGACAAGCTTCAAGCCTTACAAGTCAAGTTTCCTCAAACAATTGCTCAGATGGTTGAAAATCAGTTGTATTGGACAAAAAGTCAACTGTGGTCAACATACAGTCAAACTTCATGATTTTTGGTCAACATCCTCATTTTGAAGTCACATTCATCATTTGATCAAGGGTTGATCATGATTCATCAAGAAAACTCAAGATTTGTTCAAAAGTCAAACTTTCCAAATTAGGGTTTTCTAGAGAAACGTCAATTGAACTTTGACTGAGCATAACTTCTTCATACTTTATCAGAAATTTTTCCACCACCTATCATTTTGAAGGAAATTCAATTCTCTACAACTTCATGTCTCACAAGCATGGTCAAAAAATGCTTCATTTTGAAGATATGGATCAAAATATTACAGGTCTTTTACAAAGTCAACAAAAAGTCAACTTTTTGTAATAAAGTGATATTGAGCACGGAAACTCCAATTGAGATGAAACCAAAGAGGTTGGTTAGAGGACGTCTAGAGCTTTCTAAAAAGTCAAAGAACACCCAAAAATGTTAAAAATTAAGCAAGATACACCTTGCACAAGTTGGGCATTTTTTGAAGAGGTGCACAAAGAGAAATACTTGTCAAAAACCAAAATTTTGCAAATGGGCCTAACTTTTCTTAGTTCAAACTTATTCCTCAGCCAATTTGAAACCTCCAAGCCCAATGCCACGAATTTTATCTTTATTTTTCTATTTAATTTGGATTTTAATCATTTAAAAACAAATTAAATTAAAAATAAAGGTAGAAAATCAAAGTTAAATGCAAATTTGATTTTTCTCTCATCCTTGAGGTCCAAGCAACTCATAAAAAGCTGGCAAATTCGAAATTGACTTGGATTTGGCAAGAAATTGATGAAAATTGGATCAAAAAGGAAAGATTTGGTTTCATACAAAATCAAATATTTTTACCTTGATTGGATCATTATTTGCTCTTTATTTCTGACCT
Source organism: Vicia sativa (assembly GCA_021764765.1). Classification (NCBI taxonomy): domain Eukaryota; kingdom Viridiplantae; phylum Streptophyta; class Magnoliopsida; order Fabales; family Fabaceae; genus Vicia; species Vicia sativa. The sequence continues at coordinate 167,671,080 of CM038792.1, read as the reverse complement.
AAATCCATCTATTATAAATACATAATGCCTATACATGAAAAAAGAACAGAAAAATTGCCTCAAAGAACCCTAACCTAAGTAAAAAAAACCGTGTTCTTCAAGGTACTTGCAGCCCTAGTTCCAGTTGGTTTCAGTCGATCTTGAGCATTCCATCACATTCCTTGGAGTCTTTAGAATCGATCCAGACCTTTATAAGTTACAAAACCATTCAGAATCGAGCAATCCCGATTTCGGTTTGTTCTTCTTTTTCCAAAATCGATTTTCAATTCTCATGCATATTTAACGTGTTTTGTTGTTTGTTTTGTGTTTAGTTCGAAGTTTGGAAACTTTCTGCATAGCTTGATTGTATTTTAGTGGCCTGAATCGAAATCCACCATGGCTAGGGTTTTCTATATCGATTTAGGGCTTCCCTAAATACGTAAAATTGGACTAAACCAAGGCTACCAGGATGATCAGTGGACAAAAACGAATTGAACCATGGCTTCATAATGCATTTATATTACTTGTATGTGATTTTTGAATTTTGCAGGGGCTATAGCGTCGAGCAAGGCCGACGCTAACTGTTTGAAAATTCAAACGAAGAAGATGAAGATCTTCGCGCGTGTTCTTGATTCCCAGGGAGCGAATTCATTCAAAACGTTTTTGTTTCATTGTTATGACACCAAATGCAGTTTGGTCCAGTGGTGAAGGTAGTGCGTGTTTTCCCAGTGGGCATGGGTTTGAGTCCTGGCAAGACCATATATTTTTATCACTTACAAAACTAACTTCCTTTTTCTATTTTCTTATTTTTTCTAATATTTTCATGCTATTTTAATTTATCTTTAATTAATTTTCTCATGCACTTAAAAAACACCAAAAATATTTTCTTTTTGCATTATTATCAGAAAAATGTTTATTTAATTTTTAACATTAAAATTAATATTTTTGCATGCATATTTTATTTAATTACTAATTGATCATTAAAATGACTTTTAATTGTTTTTAATTATCGAAATCGATTCCGAAAATTACCAAAAAAATTATCTTATCATCTTATTGTCATTACTAACATAAAACTTTTTTCCTCATTCAAAAATCATGTTTTTACTAACATTTTTCCTCTTATGCAATATTCTCGTATTTTTCGATTATGTATCTGTTCACAGGTTGTAGCGTTTCGGACAATTTTCTTTCGTTTTCTTTTCAATTATGTAACTGCCTATGGGACGTGATAGTTTAATTAGGACTTTTACTTTCCGCACTCCTATTATGTAACTGCCCCAAAGCCATGTAATAGCGTAGGACTTTATCTTTCCGCACTTTACTTTTCCGCAATTTACTTTCTGCACCCTATAAACTGCTAGTAATTAGGCGTGTATGACAAGATAAAAAATGGACATAGATCACTCATAATGTCAAGATAACATATCTGAATTCAACACACTCTTTTCACACATGCACCCCCTAGAGTATTCTCTCTCGTTACCTTTCGAATACATGGTCAAGTCCCTCGAACGTAAAGGTATCCTAGCACCGTTGCCTTAAAAACAAATCATCATAGTCCCTTCGATACAAAGATCATAGACCCACAATGTCGCCTACGAATACATGATCTTGACCCTCGATTGTCGCCTACGAAAAATGATGATAGTCCATTCGAATGTGCTAGGATACTTTCTACAAGTTGCCTTCTATGACCATCCGATGTCCCTTCGAATGTCCCTCTTACATCCAACGAATAAGGTTACCTACCAACTAATGGTATGGATAACACTATTCTAAAGGAACGTAAAACAACACGAAAATGACCATTCTGAGTAGGTAATAAGACTTTTAGTTGCTTGCTCTATCAAAATACTTTTCACACCTCACACTTTTTGTCAAAGTTCAAACTCTTTTCAAAAACGAAACATTTCCGAACACTTCGTATACATTCCTACATGAATCATTACAAAGTCAAAACGAAATGCCTTTTCAAAACATTTTTGTCAAACACACAGAAAGTACTTTTAAAAATGATCTAAGAGCAACTAAGAGCCCGTAGATAACTACGGATGGAAATGGGTGCTAGTACCTTCCCTTTTCATAACCTTCTCCCTTACTCAGAATCTAACGAAGGTCTTTTCCTGTTCTTTTCACCTTCCCTTAATTGGATAAAAGAAAAGTCGGTGGCGACTCTTGCTATCCACACATTTGCGATACAAAAATCTCAAAGTCAGTTCACCGTATTACAGATACATGCAAAGATAAATTATTATTTAAAAAACTCATGTCTTCGATTTTAAACAAGTCTTCCTTTATATGCCCCTTGAAGACGAGTGTCAACAAAAAAGCAGTTTATTTTCAGAGAATGTAACGTTCATAGTGACAAACATTTTATTTTATTTTGGATCCAAACATTTATATCCTTTTTGGGTTAAGGAGTATCATACAAAAACATATTTTATAGCATGTGGTTCATGTTTTTCAACATTTTTATGTTGATAAATAAAAGTTGTGCAACTAAAGATTTTTAATGTCAGATCAGTTAAAACACAAGTACTGGAAAAAAATTCTTTGAAAATATTAATTGGAGTTTGAAATTTGAGAATTTTAGAGGGTATTCTGTTAATTAAATATGCAATTGTTAAAACGGATTCGCCCCACAAATAATTTGGTACTTTATTTAGAAAAAGTTGAGCTCTAGCAACCTCTAATAAATATCTATTTTTTTCTTTCGGCAACTCCATTTTGTTGAGGAGTATTAGGACATGAACTTTGATGTATAATCCCATTTTTTAGAAAAAGACTCATCTGGGATAGTGTTTAAATATTCTTTGTCATTATCACTTCTAAAGAGTTGGATATTTGTTTGAAATTTGTTTTACACCATTGTAAACAAATTCTTTACAGCCTGACAAACTCTCGTATGGTCATCTATAAATGTGATAAACCATTTTTTGAGAGAGAGTGTGTACTTGTACAGTTAGAGCCACAAACATCGTTGTGAATAATAGAAAAATGTTTTGATGCTTTATAAGGATGTATTGAAAACTGGGAATGATGATGTTTTACAAACTCACATGCTTCACATTAAAACGAAGAAAAGTTCTTATTATGAAATAACTTAGGAAACAAGTGTTTTAAGTAACGAAACTAGGATGGTCTAATCTTAAATGTCTTACCATAATGTTGTAATATTTATTATTCAAAAATGAAAAAAGACTTAAAACATGAATTTATTGTTTTTGAAGGTATTTATGATGCAAATTCAATGTCAAGGTAGTAGAGTCCTCCATTCTCCTTGGCATTGTCAATCATCTTCCCCGATTTCAAATCTTGAAAGACAAAATGATATTGGGAAAAAAATAGTTTGACAATTTATATCTTAGGCTAATATACTAACGGATATTAAATTACATGATAGATTTGGAACATGAAGGATATTTTTAAGAATTAACATTGGAGACAATACCTCTGACCCTTTACCTAGAATGGTTGAAAAAGAGCCATATATGATTTTTATTTTTTGATTACCTGCACATGGACTATATGAAGAGAACAAAGTAGATTCATTTGTCATGTGATCAGAGGCACCTGAATCTACTATCCAAGTATGACTGAGACCGATACTAATAAATTCATAATTATCTTTTGTTTATATAGATAAAGAAGGATTTGGATACTTGAGGAGTTTGTACAATCTGTCTAGTTGTTTCGTAGTGAGTAGAAGCTGATGCGAAGAGTTTTGCCACCCTTGATCAGAATTACTAGCTTAAAATGCACGACCACCTTTCTTCTTCCAGTTCGGAGGTTTCCCTTTGAGCTTCCAACTGGTTTCACACATATGTCATTCGTGCGCCTACAGATTTAGAGCTTCGTGACACCTTGTTATGCCTCTCTCTTCTTATTTCTACAAAAGTTTCACGAAGAGTTGGAAATGATATTTTTCCTAAAACTCTACCTCTTACCTCATCAATCTTTATTGAGCTCAGTGAGAAGCACAAAGACACAATCATTTTCTTGCCTTTTGAAAAACATAACACTATCTTTTGTACACATCCAATTGTCATCATAACTAGATCCAACCCTTGCCACAGGGTCACCAACTCACTGTAATAAGCACTAACAATTCATTTCCCTTATTTCACATGCCATAACTTTGATTTTAAATCAAAATTTGTGAGGAGTTTTGAATGTCAAAGTATGTTTCCTTAATAGCTTCTCATACGTCCTTTGAAGAGGGCAAAAACATATAAGGCTTAACTATTCTAGTTTCCGTAGAGCTTACCAACCATGCAATAATCAAGGAGTTTTCTGATTTCCATTGTTTGTAAAGAGGGTCTCCTTCTGTCAGTTCAGCTACTGTTCCTTTTAAAAACCAAGCGTACCTTTGCTATCCAATATCAAGAGAAAAGTTTGGGCTCATTCATTATAGTTATTTCCATTTATCTTAAGAATATTGACCTTGAGGGAGTATGAAGAACCCTCTTGGTCATTGCGCCTATGTTGAAATAAATGTCATTGTTTGTGACCACTGATGATTCATCTATCGTGCTATTTCTACTACCACCATTGTTTCTTTTATCGTCTCAATTACCAAGAACATCGTTGTCACCTTGGCCACCAACTTTTCTGCAGCCACCGCCATCACTGTGGCCACCCCCATTTATGTGGCCTCCACCCGACTCGGATTATGGTTGTTTACCATTGATGGATTCAATTTAGGCATGTGCTGGGTTAGGCCACTTGTTATTGTGATTCTCCATAAGGGAGTTAAATGGGTATGTAAAGTGGAATGGTAAACCTCACAAGTTATGAAAGGCTTTACAGTAAACCTTAACCTAGTGCTCTGATGCCATATTGAAAGGAATGGTAAAACGTTGCTGTAATTTTATTCTCCAGCTCTAGGCTAGTTTATATAGTGGTAATATAATAATGATAATTAATTGTTTCCTCAATAGAGAATTAAAAAAAGGAATAAACAGAAACAACAAAATAAGGAAATAAAATATTTTCCATCCGGACATATAAGGTTATGTCCAATATGCTAATGAAAAAATTGTTCACAAAGCCTGCTAAGACATAGGAAGAATCCAATTTGAAAAAAAAAATTATAGTGAGAAACAAAACATCAATGATATGAGTACGAAGAGCTTATTTTGGTATGGTGATATAAGGCTCGAATGTGGTGGAGTAGGGGTGTATCTGCAAGATTATCAATTCAACGTTTAAGTGAGGTAAGAGAGGATTAATTTTGCAATAATGAATGAAAAATGTACTTCTTTGTCATGGTGCGTAGAAGAGCTTTTATATGACGGTTAGTTAAAACCGCTTATACTTGGCATGGAATACGGGAGACAGATCCTAGGGTTCTTTATAGGAAAAAGTTTGGATCTAATGCGTCATCCTCCAAAGAGGGTCTACATGTTTGTTGCTTCTCCGCGGGAATATTTTGTATTCGGAAATCTATGTTAGGCCGGTTTTGTCGGGTTGTTTGACCGACCCTGAACCATTTCCTCCAAGTCTTTTCTAAAATATTAGAATTGTAGTGAATAATTTAAGACTAACCTTTAGACCTGATTTGTTTACCTGCCTCAAGGCACTCAAGAAGATCCACGCATTGAACTGTGGTTGAAGCGTGTCGGGTGGGAGTATGTGACCTTAAGAATGCATATTAAATACTTGTCTTATAACCAAAGTGTTTCACAATTAATTTCATTCAAGTGACCCTAGACTCCTAGGGTAGGGATAGACGACGTCCTTATAGTACTCGCGTGTACTCGTGTGTTGTTATGGCATTGAGTCTAATTTTGAATCGTTGTTTTTGCCTTGTTGTATTATTCTTATTTTTAGTTTTCGATTTGCTTCCTTTGATTACTTAAAAAAGGGCCAATCACCATATGTTAATATTTTTCTTCTTTTGTAGAAAAGATTTGTGTTTCCATCTCTAAGTGATATGCTTCTAGTTTATGTACGATGAAATGAAAGTGATAATACTAATTGAGAAAAATACAAGAAATGGGAGTTTGAATTGGATTTTAAATTTTTTTTCGTTTCGAAACAATTTTACACAATGTTTAGAAATTCTTTTCACAAACGATTAGAAGTGCTTTCGATAAACGATCATATTTGAAATAAATATGTTATAAGAGAAATATTGTCACGTTTGGTTTTCAATAAGTTTACCTTAGAAAAGGCTACCTCTTGTCCACCCGCCAAGGTGATTTTGCCTTAGAAAATGACTTAATCCACTAATCTCGACAGATTACAAATGCACGGGCTACCTGCTAGTGACTAACAACAAAACAATGATAACTTGCTAGTGATCCCTTAAGAATTATGACCTACCCGATCCCCTAAGAGATATAACGATCAATGAATCCCTAAGGCTCTTGACCAACTTGGTCCCTTAAGGAAGATTCTCTTCCCTTTGAAAAGGACTTAAATCAACTAGCCATTGAAAAGGTTGTTGTAGCAGTAAAAATATCGAGACTACGACATTGATTGACTCAACTCGTAATCAGTGAAAGTCGCCACCGCACTTTATTATTTCCAAAGGAAATGGGAAAATAACGAATAAAACCCAAATAAGTTTTTAAAGAAAAAACTAATAAAACGAGATCTAGGTACGAGGGTTAGTTATGCAAAGGAAAGATATTAGCACCCTAAACATCTATGGTACTCTGCAAGAACCTCTTTGAAAATTTTGTATATGCCTGTAAAAAATATGTACAAAATAGATGGTGGAGATGAGAAAAGAAGTATTTTTTTTACAATTTTTGATTTGATAAAGCTTCCAATGAGCTTTAGGCCTACATACCAACAATGTGCAATATTGAAATCAAAACCCATGTAGTTCGGGTAAAAAAGACCGAAATTTGTGTATTGGTTAATTTTAGAAAGAAGAAACATCTCATCATATTCGAGTGGGAAATATACTTACTACCCACATTTATGAGAAAAGAGAATTCACATAATCTCAACGTGGAGGATATAGCTTGGATTTAACATCAACAAAGCATCACTGAACACCCAAGTGGAGAATATCTCACTTCACTATATATTGTAGAAGTATAGCAGTTTGCATCACTACAAGAATTGACAAGAGTCTAATCTTTTGAGGAGAAATTTTTTAAGTGAAAATCCAAAAATGGAAAGAATGGTTTGAATGAGGTTAATAAATTTTAGTCTTGTAAAGAAATGTTAAAGTATGATTAAATTGATTAATGGTCTGAATAAGAATTTTATTTTTGAAAATACATGGACCTAAGTCCATGTTTATTATGAAAGCGGTTCAAGTTTGAATACAAGAAAATTTTTGAAAAGAGGAAGGAGATTTTTGAAATTAAAGAAGATAGGAGGATATGAAGGGAGTATCCTATGTACACAAAGTAAAATATAGGAAAAGAATCGTCTAACTGACAAGAAGCCATCACTTAACATAAATAAGTCAATAGAGAATTCCCATCCATTGGATTAACAACCAATAAAGCATAATCCTCAGAAAAATACCAAGCCTCAGATGAAATAATGTCTTAGATGAATTAAGAACAAAGAAAAATCTTCATTTTCATTTCAAGTTTCCAATGTATCAGATAGACTTTCTTGAGTTCAAAATAACACCTACACAGAAAACAAACACAAACCAATGCCTTGGAGTAAACCCCAAGGACTTCATACAAAATTTGAGTAAGGTAACATTTGTACACATAGCGATCCCCCACTCTAAGGTCCAAGCTCTAAGTCCAAGATCCAATCTCCACGCATAGGGTATAATAACCAGGTCCATATTAACATTTTTTATGGTTTAATCCTCTAATAGTGTTTTGAGCACAAACAATAAGGTGTCCAAATTAAGAAAGAGAAAATTGCATAAATATAAACATGAGAATGAATGCTAAAAATAAAGTAAAGCAATAAAAGAAGGATAAAAGTAAAGTTAGAAGTTAGAAGTTAATTGTTAGAAGTTAGTGATTAGTTATTAATGGTTAATGGAGTTTAAATGAATGATCCATAATGATTTAAACATTGAGCCTAATTCAAAATTTATGAAGACTCATTAGAGGATTGATAAAATCAAAGCTTCCTAACAATGAAATTTCAAGTTTATTGGCCATAACTTAATATTTAATCATCTTTGGGCTTGTAGACACAAAGTTTGGGCCACTAAGAATCAATCAAGTAAAAAGAATGAGGGATGGGAAATCCTAATGATATCATCTATGATGATTTGAGCCTTGAGCCTAGGTTAAAGTTGATGAAGACTCATTAGAGGATTGATATAATCAAAGCCTCATAACAATGAGCTTTCAAGTTTATTGGCCATAGCTCAATATCAAATCATACTTGGGATGACAAGCATAAAGCTTGGGCCTGTAAGAACCAATTAATAGGAAAATAAGAAGGGGAATAAGATGAAGGGGAGAAGTCAAAGTCACAGTGAAACTCATGTATCAGATGAATTACAGCTAGGTCTACATTTATCAAAATCAATCAACCATCTTGGTGGATTTGTCCTTTGAACCTGTTGCACCCCAAAATTTGCCCTCCTATCTCGATCTTATCTGGTTTAGGCTTCGCATCTATCATGACACTCACATGCATTCATACCACTGGTTCTATGGTTACGGGTTGGAGTTGATTCCCAAAGATTCTCCGTTGAACAGAAAAGTTGTGGTGCTTTCAACCAATCTAGGATATTGGGAAAACGATGAGGTTTAATATTAAATCTTATCCGTTCATATCTATCGGGTTTCAGGGCTTGGTGTTCGGTTGTTGAATTGAATGGTCTGTTCTTAATGGAGCTCCGGAAGTCTGGTTATTTTGAATGTCATTACCTCTCGATTCAGGAGATCAATTCATCACGAGTTTGGTTTTTGTTGTTGTTTCAAGTTCATTATTCAAGATGTAAAAGGGTGGATTATGGTTATCCGATTACTGATCAATAATTCAAGTTCTAGTGCGTTTGGTTTGCTCGTCGACTTTGTTCGTTCTTGGCAATAGTGGGTGTATGTGAAGATATTCATCCAGAGGACTTGTTTACAAGATTTACGAACGTCAAACTGCCGCGTGTTGAGATCTTTTCCTGTCGCGTTCATCGCTCACAAGATTTGGGGCATTCTATGAAAAAAACTAGAAGCTTCCTTTTGGAGTTCGTTTGGTTCCGAATCTTATTCCACTACTGAATGGTTCAATTTGGAAACGCGGTGATAATTCCATTAATTTCAAGTGGAATCTATTGCTCCATTCTTAAAAGAATCATGAAAGCGACAAGTTGACTGAGGTTTTTTTGATCAAGAGTTTCATTTTGAAACTTAGAGTTTCAATTCTTGTCTCAAGAAGCAAAAGGCTCCGATTTTCTACGAGAATGGATAAAAATGGAAACTTTGTGGCCGGGAAATTCAAATGGGATTAATGTAATTACAAGATAACTTGGATTTCGAGGTTTTTTTTTTATCACAAGTTCAAAGCTTTTATAATGTGCATTATTGAGTTCGAAAGAGGATTTAGAAAATTGAATACATGTTCAAATTCCACTCATAGTTCTCTTAAGACCTCATTCTTTTCTTAGAACATGAATCAAGATCATACATGGCAATTTTTCTCAAGAATCTAAAGTGCAACAATCACGTTACTACACGCGTTTGATTCATGAATACGGATGGGAATGGTGGATTGGTTTGGATTTAGGCGCATATTTTAAATTAACATTTCGACTTAGTATCGTTCTAACCAAAGTAATTTTGGTTCATGACAAATTTGTTGGAACGTTTGGTTCGGCATGAATTTTCAACTTCCATGTACAATTGCTACAACGATTGAAAATCACATTGGTAGTATTTAAAGATCTAAAGCTAAAGACTCTTGTTGATACATAGTTCTCAAATTTTGCATTCATGAAGAATTCAAGAGTTTCACATTTCTCCAAAGCTTTTTATTGTACAAGGATACAAGAACAAACTAAGTCTAGATACATATGTTACAATTCATCCTATCTTAAAATACAAGTTACAAAGTCCCTACAATGCTAGTATTTTCTAAACTATATGTGGATTTTTCAAGCTGCCAATGTCTTCATAAGCGTGTCTTGACTTCGTGCTCGAGCGTTCCATTCCTCCAAGCTTCCCTTTATCGTTCTTCCGAACTCGTAGCGTTTCTCATGTTCATGAAACAACAAAAAAAACCCGGTTAGCAATCGATGGACAGCAGTAATAATACAAGAGAATACACAATTTCTATCTCATCATTAGGATTTTCTTTCCGGAATCAGGTTGTGCAAGGGTTTCGATCGTAACCAACCGGCCTCATAGCGAATCATCGGCCATAAACTCGCTACAACCATGCCAGAACATGCTACAAATGTCAAATTTACGCTGATAAGATGCATGTGCCACCTTCTTCATTAAATGTTTTGACTTCTCCATGGCCTTTCGCAATGTGGGGCATTGATATGATTGGAGAAATTAAGCCCACCGCTTCTAATGGACATCGATTCATCCTTGTTGCCATTGACTACTTTACCAAATGGGTTGAGGCAGCATCTTATGCTCGTGTCACTAGACAAGTGGTCACACGTTTCATCAAGCATAATATCATTTGTCGCTATGGGGTTCCCGAGAAGATCATTACTGATAACGGCTCGAATCTCAACAACAAAATGATGAAAGAGTTGTGCGACGATTTCAAGATAAAACATCATAACTCTTCTCCATATCGTCCAAAAATGAATGGTGTTGTGGAGGCGGCAAACAAAAATATCAAGAAGATTGTACAGAAGATGGTTGTCACTTACAAGGATTGACACGAGATGTTACCATTTGCCTTGCACGGCTATCGCACTTCAATACGCACGTCAACAGGGGCAACTCCCTTCTCGTTGGTATACGGTATGGAAGCAGTCCTACCCGTGGAAGTTGAAATTCCTTCCTTAAGGATTTTAACAGATGACAACTCGATGAAGTGAATGGGTTCAAACAGACTTGATCAATTGAATCTCATCGACGAGAAGAGATTGACACTATTTGTCATGGACACTATACGAGCGTATGAAAAGGGCTTTCGACAAGAAAGTGTGTCCTCGGAATTTCCAAGTGGTGACCTTGTGAGAGAATTTTGCCTCCCAATAGTACCGGGGCAAGTGGGCTCCAAATTATGAAGGACCGTATGTTGTGAAGAAAGTTTTCTCTGGAGGAGCTATGTTGCTCGCAACTATGGACGGAGAGGATTTCCCTCACCCGATCAATGCAGATGTAGTCAAAAAATACTTCGCATAAAAGAGACCTGTTAGGTTGACTGGCCTAAGCAAAATAAGGGCGTCCCGACGAACCAAGAGGTTCGGGCAAAAGTTAGGGATAAATATAAAAGATTGTACACCCGGCAAGTCGAAAACCTGAAAGGGCGGCTTGGGCAAAAAAGGGTATCCCGGTGGATTGAAAACCCGAAAGGACGGTCCAGGCAAAAATTAGGGATTCAAGGCGAACGACTACAATCTGCACGACACCTGTTTTGGTCAGCTCTTTTACAATAACTTGATAATCCAGAGTGATGGGGGGTCAGTCTAATTGGAGCATTTTCTGTTGGCGGCTCGATATTGAGGAACGTTGAAGTTGTGAAAGACATGGCGGATCCAGGGTTCGACAAAATCCATGGTTTTATTGTCACCTTTGTTTTCTTTTAATCTTGATGTATAAGCAATTGCCTCTTTTCAGGAATTGCTTCTTGATGTAAATGCTCATTTACGGGCTAATCAATCAATAAAATTACTTTCATCCAAACTGTGTTTTTCTATCATTTATCTCTGTCTTATTTTCATGTATTTTTAACTGTTTTGTTTGCAAAAACGACGTCCGATATTTTCAATAAACTTCGCATATGAAACATCAGTGCCCAACGACACGTGGCATAATTTCTGAAGTTACTCGGAATTTCGGGTACACCACATTAACGATTGAAACAGTTGATCTCTGTAGCAGAATTATTGTTATGTCCCTTGTTTTACATTTTCAATTATGCAAAAGGCATCATGCGCCTGGGCATCGGTCACCGACAAAGTTTCTTTTTCTCCAATCAGAGTTATCTATGACATATACGCGCCCTTGGATGTTATTACTCCGTCCCCGACGCGGAAGATCGCAGAGAACGTGCTACCAGCAAGATCATTTTCAAAGGCTCCCTTGTGCCAGAAGATGTTGTCGACCCCTCTTATGCTAGAGCTCGTAATCAGGAACTCTACGCAATACGATTGTCATCCCAGATGAATGTTGATCTCCAGGAGTTACTTCCCCAGTGATGCTAATCATTGAAAGATGATACTTCTATTCCGCAACCCCCCCTATCAGGGTCCAGACTATCATCTCTTTGATGAAGACCAGATGATTGTATTCAATTCATGAAGGGTTGATGTTCCCTCGGCAGCTCATGTTTGCTTTTAGTCCCAGGCGAAATATTAAAACATGCATCACTGCATTGCATAACATCCTCAAAAAGAAATGCGTAGCATTTCCATTGATATGGAGCATTACGCTTAATGATAATAATCTAAAACATGCATCATTGCATTGCATTCTCAAAAATGCGTAGCATTTCCATTGATATGGAGCATTACGCTAAAAAATAATAATCTCAAACATGCATCTAAGCATAAGCCAGATTAAAGTCTTTCTCGAGTACCTTTTGCGTCTCCGAAGAGAAATTTATCAATAAAAAAAATCCCCAAGTGGTATCCCCAGTCAGAGTTCCCTCAAGAAATTCTTCTTGTGGTTGTCATCTGCATTTTTGACCCTGTGTCGGTCTCTCACATTATTCAGATTCAATTCAATTACCAAGCGTCTTACTTTTGCAAATTTTATTCTTGGTATTCTTACCCACGTTTGCCTCTATCGTTAGAGTGTGAGTAAGAGTCGGTGTCTAACCTTTCTTGCTTCTCAATTGTTTGAGTATCCATACTTGGTGTATGGTAATTCATATAATTGCCACTCTTGAAAAATTACACCCCGCCTTCGGCCTGAGGGATATTGTATTTCTTGCATATTCGCAAACTTTCAAAGTCCAACGTAGTTTGGCAATCCTTGCTAGAGTCCCCTTTGTTTGGCCTCTTTCCCCGTGAATTCGTCTTCGATCGACGATTTTACCATTCCATATATTTTCTCCCCAGTGAGTCTGCTCCAGTCGGTCTCCTTCTTGTGTGTGTCTAATATCTTTACCTGACATATACTCCTGTCTGTTCTCATTTTTGATCTGCGAAGCAACTTATTGAAGTATGCTCGTTCCAAAGATCTATGAGTTCTTACCTTTCTGATCTGCGAAGCAACTTATTGAAGTATGCTCGTTCCAAAGGTCTGTCTGGTTTCGTTTTTGATCTGCGATGCAACTTATTAAAGTATGCGCGTTCCAAAGATCTGTTCTCATTTTTGATCTGCGATGCAACTTATTGAAGTATGCTCGTTCCAAAGATCTATGAGTTCTTACCTTTCGATGCGAAGCAACTTATTGAAGTATGCTCGTTCCAAAGGTCATCGGTTTCGTTTTTGATCTGCGATGCAACTTATTAAAGTATGTGCGTTCCAAAGATCTCTGTTCTCATTTTTGATCTGCGATGCAACTTATTGAAGTATGCTGCTCCAAAGATCTATGAGTTCTTACCTTCGATCTGCAAGCAACTTATTGAAGTATGCTCGCTCCAAAGGTGCTGGTTTCGTTTTTGATCTGCGATGCAACTTATTAAAGTATGCGCGTCCAAAGATCCTGTTCTCATTTTGATCTGCGATGCAACTTATTGAAGTATGCTCGTCCAAAGATCTATGAGTTCTTACCTTTCGATCTGAAGCAACTTATTGAAGCATGCTCGCTCCAAAGGTCATGGTTTCGTTTTGATCTGCGATGCAACTTATTAAAGTATGCTCCAAAGATCGTCTGTTCTCATTTTTGATCTGCGATGCAACTTATTGAAGTATGCTCGTCCAAAGATCTATGAGTTCTTACCTTTCGATCTGAAGCAACTTATTGAAGTATGCTGCTCCAAAGGTGCATCGGTTTTGTTTTTGATCTGCGATGCAACTTATCAAGTATGCTCGTTCCAAAGATCTATCAGTTTTCATTTCTAATCTGCGAAGTCGCTTATTCAAGCGCATTCGTTTCTCGATGTACCGACACTGTTCACAAAAAAAAATAATAACAAAAAAATCAAGAAAAAAGAAAAAAAAAGGCAAAAATACTTCTACTTGTTCTTCGGAGCGCAAATTTTTGGGTTCTTTTAGTATTTAATCTTCTTCTACCTTGAAAGTTCAAAAGGCTAGCGCCAATTTCACTTTCAGGTTTAAGACGATTAAATAGGGGCAACTGTTGCACCCCAAAATTTGCCCTCCTATCTCGATCTTATCTGGTTTAGGCTTCGCATCTATCATGACACTCACATGCATTCATACCACTGGTTCTATGGTTACGGGTTGGAGTTGATTCCCAAAGATTCTCCGCTGAAAAAAGTTGTGGTGCTTTCAACCAATCTAGGATATTGGGAAAACGATGAGGTTTAATATTAAATCTTATCCGCTCATATCTATCGGGTTTGTGGCTTGGTGTTCGGTTGTTGAATTGAATGGTCATTCTTAATGGAGCTCCTAAGTCGGTTATTTTGAATGTCATTACCTCTCGATTCGTGAGATCAATTCATCACGAGTTTGGTTTTTGTTGTTGTTTCAAGTTCATTATTCAAGATGTAAAGGGTGGATTATGGTTATCCGATTATTGATCAATAATTCAAGTTCTAGTGCGTTTGGTTTGCTCGTCAGCTTTGTTCGCTCTTGGCAATAGTGGGTGTATGTGAAGATATTCATCCAGAGGACTTGTTTACAAGATTTACGAACGTCAAACTGCCGCGTGTTGAGATCTTTTCCTGTCGCGTTCATCGCTCACAAGATTCGGGGCATTCTATGAAAAAACTAGAAGCTTCCTTTTGGAATTCGTTTGGTTCCGAATCTTACTCCACTAATGAATGGTTCAATTTGGAAACGCGGTGATAATTCCATTAATTTCAAGTGGAATCTATTGCTCCATTCTTAAAAGAATCATGAAAGCGACAAGTTGACTGAGGTTTTTGATCAAGAGTTTCATTTTGAAACTTAGAGTTTCAATTCTTGTCTCAAGAAGCAAAAGGTCCGATTTTCACGAGAATGGATAAAATGGAAACTTTGTGGCCGGGAAATTCAAATGGGATTAATGTAATTACAAGATAACTTGGATTTCGAGGTTTTTTTTTTATCACAAGTTCAAAGCTTTTATAATGTGCATTATTGAGTTCGAAAGAGGATTTAGAAAATTGAATACATGTTCAAATTCCACTCATAGTTCTCTTAAGACCTCATTCTTTTCTTAGAACATGAATCAAGATCATACATGGCAATTTTTCTCAAGAATCTAAAGTGCAACAATCACGTTACTACGCGTTTGATTCATGAATACGGATGGGAATGGTGGATTGGTTTGGATTTAGGCGCATATTTTAAATTAACATTTCGACTTAGTATCGTTCTAACCAAAGTAATTTTGGTTCATGACAAATTTGTTGGAACGTTTGGTTCGGCATGAATTTTCAACTTCCATGTACAATTGCTACAACGATTGAAAATCACATTGGTAGTATTTAAAGATCTAAAGCTAAAGACTCTTGTTGATACATAGTTCTCAAATTTTGCATTCATGAAGAATTCAAGAGTTTCACATTTCTCCAAAGCTTTTTATTGTACAAGGATACAAGAACAAACTAAGTCTAGATACATATGTTACAATTCATCCTATCTTAAAATACAAGTTACAAAGTCCCTACAATGCTAGTATTTTCTAAACTATATGTGGATTTTTCAAGCTGCCAATGTCTTCATAAGCGTGTCTTGACTTCGTGCTCGAGCGTTCCATTCCTCCAAGCTTCCCTTTATCGTTCTTCCGAACTCGTAGCGTTTCTCATGTTCATGAAACAACAAAAAAAACCCGGTTAGCAATCGATGGACAGCAGTAATAATACAAGAGAATACACAATTTCTATCTCATCATTAGGATTTTCTTTCCGGAATCAGGTTGTGCAAGGGTTTCGATCGTAACCAACCGGCCTCATAGCGAATCATCGGCCATAAACTCGCTGTTGCAAATCCACAAGGGTACCCTTGGTTCACAATAGGAGGTGTGGAAAGAAGATGAGGAAAAGCAGCTGTAAAAAAGCAGTTTGGGCATGACAGTACAAGAATTTTATACAGGGCAGCAAGGGCATACACCTTTTCGGGCAAGTTTTACCAAAAACAGTATTACACAACCAAGACATCAATACACCAGCAGCCTAACATATCAGAAATGCAACACAGAACAGCCAGAAAAAATCAAAACATATCAGCCCAATACAAAATCGATGCAAGCCCATCAAACATTGGTAAGGTTTGTTTTTCAAAAAAATCAGAACAACAGAGCCCTACAAAACCCTAAACACTGACAGTATAAAAGCATTCAAGATTATAACACAAAGGCAGCAACTGTTCACCAAACCCTAGCCGAAATTCCTCAAGTCAAGAACCCTAACCGCATACTAACTCTGTAAAGCCAAAATCACCAGAAAACCAAACACAGAACAATACCCATCTAAACTAACATCATCATTTTCCAGAAAGAAATCCTTCAGAAAGAGATATAACGAGGAAACAGAAGCAGAGAATAAGGTATACAGAAAGGTCTCACCGGGGTTGCGAGTACACATCGCCGTCCGCCGCCGTGTAGACCTCCTGATCTCAACTTTCCTTTTCTGTTCGTTTTCATTTTTTCCAGCATTCCCAAACCTGTAAACATAAATTCCAAGAAATCAGAATACAATAGCAGTAACAGGGTTCGAGTAAGAGAGAGTTCAGAGAGTCGGTGAGATCCGATGAGAAACAGTGACCGAAATCGCGATGGAGAACGGTGAGGATCGAAATCGCGATTGAGAACGGTGAGGATCGGAAATAGATGAGAGCGAAGAACGATAGCGACGAGGAATCGCGAGAGAGCGGCGCCAGGGTTCGTGGGTGAGCGGCGATGGCTACGTGAGGGTCGCGGCCGAGAGAGACGGTGAGAACAGTGAGGCCATGAGAGGTTTGCATGTGAAGAGGCGAGATCGTGAGAGAAGCGAGAGGATTTCGTGAGGAACGTTGAGAGAGACGAAGAGATCGAGAGAGAATGAGGAAGGGAATGAGTGTTCTTCATTCTATGATTTCCAGTATTAGTTTTCCTGATTTGTGAGTAATCACTAATTAAAAAAATATAACTTATTTTTTCCCTTTCTTTTAGTTCAGTTGCAACTTTTTTATAAAAAAACTGTTTAGATTAGTAATAGAATTAATTTAATTTTAGTAAAAAATTTGGTTTCTTTTATTTTATTTTTCTTAATATAATTTTAGTTCCTAATTTGATTTAGTTTTTTAGTTAATGAAATAAAATTGATATTGTTTTCATTTTATATCAGCATTATTTTTTACTTATTTAGCACTAGAGTTTTTTTTTTATTGCTATAATTTATGGTTACAATAAAGTGGGTTTAGGATAGTTTTAGTCTTAGGGATATGTTGTTTTGTTGGTTAGTTTAGGTGGTGACACTTGTCACCACCTGTTTGGTCCATTCGAAATCTGGTACATGTATGTATATTGCATCCATCTTGCACCCTTCTGCTTTAGCCATCAGATCCGCCAAAGTCCAGATCCAACGATCCAGAATGGTGGACCACAGCATGCCTCCATGGAGCTTTCACACAGGATCCAGCAGCTTTGTTTTGGGCTTGGGCTCAGATTGCTACTCACACCCTCCAGTTTAAAGCTTCAAACAGGCCCATTCCTAAACTTTTCTCTTTAAATTCAATTATTATGCAAGTTTTTATATATAATGATGTATTAAATAATATTTTGGCATATGGTAGTTTTTTATTTGTTGAATTACCAATTAAAATTGTTAATTGATTTTTCACCAAGTAAAAGAATATCTATACTAATAATTATTTAAATTCCGATTTGTATTGTGTGTTAATTTATTTTCTTTTATTTTTCGCTATTACATTGTCCGCTTGCATGTTTATTTCACGATCGTACACTCACTCTCAAATTAATATAAAAAACAACAACGCCTCCACTCTCTCTTATTTTTGGTTACCCACACCAAATTCTCTAAGGGTCTCATGGTTGGGGATGGGCATGGCCATCCTCACGAGGTTAATTAGGGCCCTTGTTGCCTTGATTAATCATAACCCGAAAGATAATTGGTCCATATACCAATCACCATGCACCAGGGTCTCATGGTTGGGGGTAGGAGCACCTATCCTCACGAGGTTAATCAAGTCCATATACTTGGTTAATCATAACCCGAAATATCATTTCTCTACGTCCAACGCCGCAATTTTCAAAATAGTGTTATGGTACTTAATTAAATTGTTAGAGGTTCGCCCAACGATTTAATTAAAATGTAAAGTATTTGGGCCATTAGAGGGAAACCCAATGACTCGAATACTTTATTCCATACACTTGAACATTTAAAACACTTTCAAATTAAATTAATTAATTGAATTTGTTTTCAAAAATCAATTTTTTCTACAAAAACAAAAAAACATAGTGATATGGAATTTAATTAAATTGTTAGAGGTTCGCCCGACGATTTAATTAAAATGTAAAGTATGTGGGCCATTAGAGGGTAACCCAATGACTTAAATACTTTATTCCATAACACTTAATAAAAGTGAACTTTGTTTCACCTCACCCTTTTCATAATAAAGACTTTGGATGAGAGAAGATCGGTTGACCTCAATCACCAATCTCGAGTACCAAATTCGTTAGAGGATATCCCGACGTTTTGGTACTTGTCATCTACCATTAAAATCAATTCAACCCATTCAAATCTTTTTCACTCATATGCGATTATCAAAATTAAAAACATTTTCAATTAAAATCAATACAACCAATTCAAACATTTTCAACCAGAACTACGGAGTTTTGACTTTCCCATTGCACGAGGGAATACGTAGGCACACGGTTTCGAAACCGTGTCAAACTCAAAATAATAACAAACAAATCCCTTTTCTTTTCTCGTTCATAACTTAGAAATTAGCGACACAAACACATTTCGAACTAAATGGGTCCCATCGAGTACGATGGACGTAGATGCTAATACCTTTCCGTAACCGACTCCGAATCCATCTTTTGGTCTTGTAGACCGCCTTATCCGATTTTGTGGGTTTTATCTATATTTCCCTCTTTCTAGAATAAATAAAATTAGGTGGCGATTTCATTGTATTTTGAAAATTCATTTTAAATGATTTTTTTGAAAATCGAGTTGATTGGCGACTTCGGGGACAAATTTTAAAATCTTTTGACTAAGCGAGTCAACCCTAGTTTAGTTCTTCGCATGTTTGTGTGTTTGTTTATCGCTTTCTTCTTTATGCTTATCTATTGTTTATTGCTTATTATTTTCCTTACACTTTATGTATATTAACTGTTGATATATTATTGTGATGGGAATTCATGGGCATTGTTACATAGATAAGCCCACTACTTCTAGGTCACCTTTTAGGAATAGAGGGGCGTAGCCAGGTCCACTTGACTCCATTGTCTTGTTGGCCCGAAGGCTCCGGCTTAGAGTTGGTTGTTTTAAGGAGGTCGTTGGCCGTTAGCGGGACATCAATCTTTGGACAAATGACCTATAACTCTAAGTTTGTTCATGTTGTCTAACCGAGACCAAAACGCTCAAATGTTGGATTTAGAGCATCCTGTTAAGAGTTTCTTGGGGTATACTTTACAAATACTATCGCCACGTAGGCCTCTCGCGATGATAGTGTTTGTAAAGGGATCCGAGAACCCAAGAAACATTTAGCAAAAACATAAGATTAGCCTTACGGGAATTGTTGGTAGACGTAAACCTTGACCGATCCTATGAACCAGTTCTATTTAATTTGCAACATGCATTGCATACATTTGCACAAAACCATTTAGCATATAACTTTTATTTTTGGAACCTTATAGATTTTGTTGGTGAGAAAGGAAGAATGAATTCAACGTGAAGATCGCTCCATGTCTCAAATTCAAAGAACTGAAGTTCAAAGTGAAAGAATTCCACCTGTCAGTAGAGCTTATTTCGGGAAGAGGTTTGGGAACATCCTAGATCTTTTGACTACCAATGTGGACATGGAAGCTTTGATTGCTCTGGCAAAGTACTATGATCCTCCTCTTCGATGCTTTACATTCCAAGACTTTCAGCTCGTTCCTACAATTGAAGAGTTCGAGAGAATCCTTAATTGGCCTTTGAAGGACGACACTCCTTTCCTCAACATAGGGGAAGACCTCGATAAGGCTAAGGTAGCTGCTGCTTTGTTTCTTCCTGTAAGGGAGGTGGCACCTTGGATTACAGACAAAGGTATTCTTAGGCAAAACTTGGAAGATAAGTTGTTAAGTTTGAATGTTCAAGACGATTGGTCGACTTTCAGCTCCATACTTGCTTTGCTCATCTTTGGGGTGGTTTTGTTTCCAACTAACGAAATTGGTTACTTGAGCCCGTCTGCTATTGGCATATTCATGTCGAAGAACCCTGTTCCTGCACTGTTGGCTGATGTTCTTTACCATCTCCATGAGAGACATCTGAAGAAGCGAGGGGTGGTTCTGTGTTGTTCTCCATTGCTGTATTTATGGTTGACTTCTCATATTCCTCAAAGTGGACCGTGGGAGAAGATCCTGAGAAACTTATCTTGGTCTCAAAAATTGGCTTCACTAACAGCCGATGGTGTGATGTGGCATTCCCTGTGTTGGGATTCGTTGATGTTATCACTCACTGTGGTGGATATTCTAATGTTCCTTTGATTGGGTCTATGGGTTGCATCAATTATAACCCAAGACTTGCGACAAGGCAATTGGGGTATCCAATGGAGAATGAACCAAGGCTTGAGCACTTGGAAAGCTTCATTGTGCACGAACTTGGTAAAAAGGACCGCAAAGTATTGAAGATCCGAAGAGCTTGGGGTCAAATCCATAGGAAAGCCGAGAGTTAATCAAGAGGGGCGGAATTGATGGAAGATCTTATCGCCAGTGGGTGATAGAGAGAGTCCAAGAAATCAAGCTGCCTTACTTTGTAGAGGTACCCTTTGATCATCCTGAACCTGTAATCACTCATGTGCCAATAGAGGAGAATATGAGGCTTCAGGAAATTATCAGAAAGATGGAGGAGGAAAGGTTGGAGCTACAAAGCTCTAATTCTCGCGTTTTTCTCAGAGCTGAAAATTTGGAGGCTAACCTCAAGGAGGTGAAAGAAGAATTAGAGGGAAGAAGAATACAGAATGAAAAGGATGAAGAGCTCCTGATGAGATGTTCTGAAAACTTGAGGAGTGCTGCAAGTGGGGCAAGGGACCTCCGTCGACAACTGAAGACCGCTCAGCAACAAAGGGGCCAGGCTTATCTAGATGAAGGAAAGGCCATTGAAGAAAAGAAATCATTGAAAGCACGTCTCGAGGCAAAGATTTCAAAATTAGAAGCTTCTCTAGCACGAACCAATAAAATGCTAGAGAATGAGATAACTGCAAAAGAAGAAGTCTGCATCACCCGAGAATTGGAAGCAATTGAATTAGTGAAAAATTCAAGAGTGAACATTAGGAAGAAAGAGATAGCAATAGGGATGCTTACGAAGGCCTTAGAGAGCAATGCCAAGGTTGGATTGATGAAATCCAAAAGCTGAATCGTCTGTTAGATGAAAAGGATGAACTAGTGTCCTTTCTAGAAGAACAGAATGGGCATTTCTATTGGAAGTACAGTGGAATGGTCGACATGTGTAACCGTTTGATTGTTGACGTACCTTGGAGGCTCAGGTCGGCCCTAGAAGACCTCGAAGGCAACCCGATACCTCTACGTGAGTGACTTCCTCTTCCTCTGTCAAGAGGTGGTGAACAGGTTCAAAGCAGAAACTAGAGATTTGAAGCCTCGTCGTGGACAGCATTTCTAGTTTTTAGCCACTTATCTTATTTGAATATTTGAATCTAATTATTAATGTAATGATTTAAATTCCAGTACGAATCTTATTGCTCTATTTGAGCTTGAACAACCTTGTAGTCACAACTAACACTTTGAGTTTCTATGAGATTTCGTTGAATTGCAGTTTAATCAGTTTTTTCTCTAATGTTTATTGTTAACTAGCGAGTCTTCAAAGAGTCCCTGAAAATAAAATGTACAAAAACATATCATGGGCATGCATGCATACTCCCATAGCATATCATACATAACAGGGTATTGAGATCAGTCATCTTACTTCTGCCGTTGGTTTTCTTCTCCACAGACGAGAGACTACAGGTTTCATCGTTCATCGTTACCCGACAAGAAGTAACTTGAAGAAATTGATGGAGAAGATGGAAGCTGACATGGCTGCCCTGGGGACAAGAATGGATACTCGTATAGGGCAATTGATGGAGATAATTCAAAACATGGCTCTGCAACAAGAGGAGTTGAGAGCTCTGGTTGTGAGGCCCGCTGCAACCACTACTGAGGAAGCCGCAGTTGTTCCTCCCCCTCATGGGAATGCTTTGTCCGGAATTAGCTTGGAGGTCAACAACGGTCTTGTGGATCTTACCGGCGAGAATCAAGCTGCTCAAATGAATCATGCTTCGGTGGTTCCTCCTCCCTCTCCCACACACATCGCCAGTGAGCTGGATTCCTCCACCAGGCAGAAGGACTATTCAGATTCCTGCTCCCAAGATTGAGGAGGATAATTTTGAGGATTGGTTTTCCAATGTGGAAGAGCCGACCGAAGCTGATCGGAAGTTGAAGATGCTCGAGGAGCGCATGCAAGCCTTTGAGAATCAGGATGTTTTGGGGTTCGACATGTCCAACTTGGGTTTGGTTCAAGGAGTGAAGATTCCTCCAAAATTTAAAATCCGAGCTTTGTACAAGGGCAACTCTTGTCCTAAAACTCACTTGAGGTACTACTTTAGGAGGATGTCCGCCTATCTAAGGACGAGAAGCTCTTGATGCACTTTTCCAAGATAGTTTGGTGATGGGCCATTGGATTGGTATATGGGCCTTGATAGCTCCCAGGTGCGGACTTGGAGAGAGTTGGTCGTAGCTTTCGTCCAACACTATGGGTTTAACACTGACATGGCACCTACTAGAACCCAGTTGCACAACCTAGCTCGAAAAAGAATCCTTCAAGAGTACGCAAAGGTGGCGCGAGGTAGGTGCTAAAGTTCAACCCCTATGGTGGAGAGAGATGGTGGAAATGTTTTGCACACTAGATGGGCCATACTATGCCTCTTGCAGTCTGACCAGTACTTTCGCTGACATGGTGATGTTTGGTGAAAGAGTTGAGATGGGGATCAAGTTAGGAAAGATTCAGGATGTCGGTGCTGACAAGAATTAGGTTGGTGGCGCCAAAAAGCCTTTTAGGAGAAAAGAAAGAAAGTCAATGATGAGCGAGGGAAGGAGAAGCGCCAAGAATTCAATCGTCAAGTTGCTGCTGTAACTATTCCCGCTAGTGTTCCAAAACAAGAGGTTGCTCCGAGACAATACCAGTCAAGACCCATGAAGAAGTTTGACCCTTTGCCAATGTCTTATGCAGAGGTCTTTGCCCACTTACAGAATCTGAACATGATTGAATTGCGCCATTTGAAGATTGACCCTGATAACCCGCCAAAGTACTTCAACGCGAATGCCCGCTGCCTCTATCATTCCAATGCTCCAGGGCATTCCATTGAGAATTGCTATGCTTTCAAGTACAAGGTGCAGAATTTACTAGACACTGAGGCAATCAACTTTGGACCTCCTCCCACTCCTAATGTCATTCAGCACCCTTTACCTCCTCATGGTGGAAATGCTGTTAATGCAATTTGCGAAGATGGAAGTCTGAACCTGATAATGGATGTTAGCGGTTTGACCACTCCATTGTGGTGGATAAAGAAGCAATTGTTGTTGAAGGGAGATTTCCCTGGTTGTGATGATGGTTGTAAACAATGTTTAATCGAAATGGAAGGTTGTGATAATTTGAGAGACGAGATTCAGCGTCTGATTACTGAAGGGACTCTTCAGTTTATCCAGAAAGAACTTGATATGCAGAATGTTGAAGACGAGGTTGACGTGGTCACTATCCCCGTCACTTCTAGAAAGATCCCCGTTACAATCCCAGTACCAACTAAAAAGCCCCCTGTGATCATTACTTTGCCGGGCCCAGTCCCCTACACTAGCGAAAAGGCCATTCCGTGGAATTATGGGTCTGAGTGCTATCGTGACGGCAAGAAATTGAATGTGGAGACCTCTGAAGGAGGAAAGTCTGATGAAAAGAAGATTGGTAGATATGAGCCTGCAGTGCATGACATTGCGGAAGAAAGTCGGATTAAGTGGACGAATCTTCTCCACCCAATCTAGTTGAGAAAGTCCAAGCTCGCCAAGGCTAAAGCAAAGGGAAAGGAGTCATGATTGGGGTGAGTCAACACCAAAGATTTCGAACCTGCTCGAGCCCCGAGTTGACCAAAGATGTTGAAGACCGATGAGGTATATAAGGAAGAGCGATTACAAGATAATCGACCAGCTCGGCGAGCCGCCAAGATTTCTATTTTGGCTTTGTTGAGGGATTCCACCGCATCTGATGCACTGTTGGGAACGTCCTTCGTTCCCAAGAGATCTCGGTTAACCAATTTGGAGGCATTGTGAACAGATTTCGGCAAGTAATGGTCTCGGTTTATCGACTTGATTTACCTCCCGAGGGAAGGAAGCATAACAAAGCGCTACACGTTCCGTGGAGATAGCGAGAACTACTTTATCCGTGTCTGGTTGACACGGATCATCCTCAATGTTCTTCCAAGTCTACCTCTTGAAGTTGGACTATGAAGGGTTGTGCTAAGACCCAGTGATTTGATAGTTAAGGCGTTTGATGGGTCAAGAGGTCGGTGTTTGAGGTGGACCGCCTATTAAGGTAGGCCCACGTTTTGATGCGACTTTTTCGTCATGGATATTAATCCCTCTCGTTGTTTGCTTGGACGCCTCGATTCATGGGATGGTGCTGTGACATCCACTTTGCACCAAAAGTTGAAATTCTTAATTAATGGGAAGGTGGTCACCATTTATGGTGAAGAAGATTATGTCGTCAGTCATTTGAGCAACTTTCGGTATGTTGAAATTGAAGGAGAGATCCACGAAACTCCATGCCAAACTTTTGAGGCAGTATCAGTCGATAAGATCCCTTTGCAAAAAGGTGAAGTCTCCATGGCATCCTACAAGCAGGCTCAGGCTATTGTCAAGACAGGACATCCTGAAGGGTGGGGAAGAGTGCTAGAACTTCCTACCCAGACGGATAAGAGGGGTTTGGGTTTTGCTCCCGGAATGAAGGTCTCAGTCTCCACCCCAGTGTGCAAAGGGGTGTCTCCTCCTGTCAAGTTTGTCAAAGGTGGAATCCAGATTGAAGATGTTGATGCTGTTGATGGTGAAGCGGACGGTGACTATGATGTGGACAAGTGGATCTTGTCGGGACGTGAGCTTTCAAATTGGTTCGTTGAAGATGTTGCTGTGGTTACCCGTTTTGAAGAGTAATTTTCTGTTTTTATGTCATGCCATAATTCCTACGTTATGCCCAAGACGTAGTGATCATGCTGTAGGGCCACCATGTTTTTAACTTTCAAGTTTATCATTAATGAAGGACGTCCTTTTTTGCATTCAAATTTTTCTCTCTTTGTTTTTTCTTCACTTATTTCTTTTAAAGGTGACAATATCAAATTTTACTTTCTTTTTATACAAACCTTTTGTCTTTTCTTTTTATTTTATTTTATTATTAAAAAAAACTTAATTAAAAAATAATAATAAAAATAAGATTACCAACAACGCAGATGCGGTCCTTCGACGGACCCGGATTTTGTCGACGATGATTCCGCTGTGGCTCATTATGGTTTCGACGAACCGATTTATCAAGCCGAAGAGGATTGTGAATTACCTGAAGAACTAGCCAGGATGTTGAGGCAAGAAGAAAAGGTCATCCAGCCGCACCAAGAGGCTCTAGAAGTGATCAATCTAGGAACCGAGGATGCTCGAAAGGAGGTCAAGATTGGGGCAGCATTGGGGGATGGAGTTAAGCAAAAACTTGTCGAAATGCTACATGAGTACGTGGACATCTTTGCTTGGTCTTATGAAGATATGCCCGGGTTAGATCGACATCGTTATGCACGAATTGCCCTCAAAGAAGGATGCCGATAAAGCGAAGCTTAGAACACATCCGAAATGTCAAGAAAGATCAAAGAAGAGGTTCAGAAGCAGATGGAAGCAGGTTTCCTAAAGGTTGTTTCTTACCCCCCATGGGTTGCAAACATTGTACCAGTACCGAAGAAAGACGGCAAGGTAAGGATGTGTGTTGACTATAGGGATCCGAGAGCTAGCCCTAAGGATGACTTCCCTCCCGCACATCGACATTTTGGTCGATAATACTGCTCAAGCTAAAGTATTCTCCTTCATGGATGGTTTCTCTGGCTACAATCAGATTAAGATGGCGCCCAATGATATGGAGAAAACAACTTTCATTACACCGTGGGGGACTTTCTGCTACAAAGTGATGCCTTTTGGTTTGAAGAACGCAGGGGCAACATATCAGCGCGCTATGGTTACTCTCTTTCATGATATGATGCATAAAGAGATTGAAGTCTACGTGGATGATATGATTGCCAAGTCCCAGACAGAAGAAGAACACCTGGTTCACTTGTTGAAATTGTTCGAAAGGTTGAGAAAGTTCAGGCTGAGGTTGAACCCAAGTAAGTGCACCTTTGGGGTGAGATCAGGGAAACTTTTAGGCTTTATTGTGAGCGAGAAAGGGATCGAGGTTGACCCTGCAAAGATAAAAGCGATACAAGAAATGCCGAGCCAAAGGAAGTGCGAGGTTTCTTGGGAAGACTGAATTACATCGCTAGGTTCATTTCTCATCTTACAGCTACCTGTGAACCTATTTTCAAGCTGTTAAGAAAGAATCCCACAACCAGGTGGAACGATGATTGTCAGATGGCATTCGACAGTATAAAGAGGTACCTACAAGAGCCTCCAATTCTCTCACCCCCGGTGGAAGGTAGACCGTTGATTATGTACTTGACCGTGTTGGAGAATTCCATGGGTTGTGTGCTCGGTCAACATGATGAGACAGGCAGAAAAGAGCATGCCATATACTATTTGAGCAAGAAGTTCACAGAATGCGAATCGAGGTATTCATTATTGGAAAAGACTTGTTGTGCACTTGCATGGGCAGCAAAACGACTCAGACAGTACATGTTGACTCACACTACTTTCTTGATCTCCAAAATGGACCCGATAAAGTATATCTTTGAGAAGCCGGCTCTCACCGGAAGGATAGCCCGTTGGCAAATGATCCTGACTGAATATGATATCCAATACACCACTCAGAAGGCTATCAAAGGTAGTGCGGTGGCGGACTATCTCGCTCAACAACCATTAGATGATGACTATCAGCCGATGAAGTTTGAGTTCCCTGATGAGGACATTATGTATATCAGAGATTGTAACATTCCAGGCCCTGAGGAGGGACCCGAGCCAGGCTCGCGGTGGACGATGGCATTCGATGGAGCCTCAAATGCATTGGGAAATGGTGTTGGCGCCGTTATCACTTCTCCAACCGGTTTTCATATTCCATTCACTGCCAGAATTTGTTTCGATTGCACCAATAATGTGGCCGAGTACGAAGCTTGTATTTTTGGGATTGAAGCGGCCATTGACCTAAGAATCAAAATCTTAGCAGTATATGGAGATTCCGCTTTGGTAATTAGTCAAATCAATGGAGATTGGGAGACCCGCCACCCGAATTTGATTCCATATCGAGATCATGTCTTGAAGTTGATCCCTTATTTCGACGAGATCACTTTTGATCACATCCCAAGGGAGGAGAACAATTTGGCAGATGCTTTGGCTACTCTCATCCATGTTTAAGGTCGATGGGCGAATGATGCCCCATCTATCACTATAATGAGGTTGGATGAGCTGCGTCGCTATGAAGTAGAAGGTGAAGCGGATGAAAACCTTGGTTCTATGACATCAAAAGGTATCTCGAGACGAAAGAATACCCTGATGATGCTTCCATCGTTGATAAGAAGGCTCTGCGCAAATACTCAGCTAAATTCTTCCTCAATGGGGGTGTGTTCTACAAAAGGAACTATGACTGCTTTTGCTCGGATGCGTGGATGACACGAAGCAAATAAGATTATAGAAGAAATTCATGAAGGTTCCTTCGGGACGCATTCTAGTGGACACACCATGGCCAAGAAGATCTTGAGAGCAGGCTATTATTGGTCCACCATGGAGAATGACTGCTACAACCATGCCAGAACATGCTACAAATGTCAAATTTACGCTGATAAGATGCATGTGCCACCTTCTTCATTAAATGTTTTGACTTCTCCATGGCCTTTCGCAATGTGGGGCATTGATATGATTGGAGAAATTAAGCCCACCGCTTCTAATGGACATCGATTCATCCTTGTTGCCATTGACTACTTTACCAAATGGGTTGAGGCAGCATCTTATGCTCGTGTCACTAGACAAGTGGTCACACGTTTCATCAAGCATAATATCATTTGTCGCTATGGGGTTCCCGAGAAGATCATTACTGATAACGGCTCGAATCTCAACAACAAAATGATGAAAGAGTTGTGCGACGATTTCAAGATAAAACATCATAACTCTTCTCCATACCGTCCAAAAATGAATGGTGCTGTGGAGGCGGCAAACAAAAATATCAAGAAGATTGTACAGAAGATGGTTGTCACTTACAAGGATTGGCACGAGATGTTACCATTTGCCTTGCACGGCTATCGCACTTCAATCACGCGTCAGGGCAACTCCTTCGTTGGTATACGGTATGGAAGCAGTCCTACCCGTGGAAGTTGAAATTCCTTCCTTAAGGATTTTAACAGATGTACAACTCGATGAAGCTGAATGGGTTCAAAACAGACTTGATCAATTGAATCTCATCGACGAGAAGAGATTGACAGCTATTTGTCATGGACAGCTATACCAGCGTATGAAAAGGGCTTTCGACAAGAAAGTGTGTCCTCGAATTTCCAAGTTGGTGACCTGGTGCTGAAGAGAATTTTGCCTCCCAATAGTACCGACGCTCGGGGCAAGTGGGCTCCAAATTATGAAGGACCGTATGTTGTGAAGAAAGTTTTCTCTGGAGGAGCTATGTTGCTCGCAACTATGGACGGAGAGGATTTCCCTCACCCGATCAATGCAGATGTAGTCAAAAAATACTTGCATAAAAGAGACTGTTAGGTTGGTGGCCTAAGCAAAATAAGGCGTCCGACGAACCAAGAGGTTCGGGCAAAAGTTAGGATAAATATAAAAGATTGTACACCGGCAAGTCGAAAACCGAAAGGCGGCTTGGGCAAAAAGGTATCGGTGGATTGAAAACCGAAAGGTCGAGCAAAAATTAGGGATTCAAAGCGACGACTACAATCTGCACGACACCTGTTTTGGTCAGCTCTTTTACAATAACTTGATAATCCAGAGTGATGGGGGGTCACTCTAATTGGAGCATTTTCTGTTGGCGGCTCGATATTGAGGAACGTTGAAGTTGTGAAAGACATGGCGGATCCAGGGTTCGACAAAATCCATGGTTTTATTGTCACCTTTGTTTTCTTTTAATCTTGATGTATAAGCAATTGCCTCTTTTCAGGAATTGCTTCTTGATGTAAATGCTCATTTACGGGCTAATCAATCAATAAAATTACTTTCATCCAAACTGTGTTTTTCTATCATTTATCTCTGTCTTATTTTCATGTATTTTTAACTGTTTTGTTTGCAAAAAACGACGTCCGATATTTTCAATAAACTTCGCATATGAAACATCAGTGCCCAACGACACGTGGCATAATTTCTGAAGTTACTCGGAATTTCGGGTACACCACATTAACGATTGAAACAGTTGATCTCTGTAGCAGAATTATTGTTATGTCCCTTGTTTTACATTTTCAATTATGCAAAAGGCATCATGCGCCTGGGCATCGGTCACCGACAAAGTTTCTTTTTCTCCAATCAGAGTTATCTATGACATATACGCGCCCTTGGATGTTATTACTCCGTCCCCGACGCGGAAGATCGCAGAGAACGTGCTACCAGCAAGATCATTTTCAAAGGCTCCCTTGTGCCAGAAGATGTTGTCGACCCCTCTTATGCTAGAGCTCGTAATCAGGAACTCTACGCAATACGATTGTCATCCCAGATGAATGTTGATCTCCAGGAATTACTTCCCCAGTGATGCTAATCATTGAAAGATGATACTTCTATTCCGCAACCCCCCTATCAGGGTCCAGACTATCATCTCTTTGATGAAGACCAGATGATTGTATTCAATTCATGAAGGGTTGATGTTCCCTCGGCAGCTCATGTTTGCTTTTAGTCCCAGGCGAAATATTAAAACATGCATCACTGCATTGCATAACATCCTCAAAAAGAAATGCGTAGCATTTCCATTGATATGGAGCATTACGCTTAATGATAATAATCTAAAACATGCATCATTGCATTGCATTCTCAAAAATGCGTAGCATTTCCATTGATATGGAGCATTACGCTAAAAAATAATAATCTCAAACATGCATCTAAGCATAAGCCAGATTAAAGTCTTTCTCGAGTACCTTTTGCGTCTCCGAAGAGAAATTTATCAATAAAAAAAATCCCCAAGTGGTATCCCCAGTCAGAGTTCCCTCAAGAAATTCTTCTTGTGGTTGTCATCTGCATTTTTGACCCTGTGTCGGTCTCTCACATTATTCAGATTCAATTCAATTACCAAGCGTCTTACTTTTTGCAAATTTTTATTCTTGGTATTCTTACCCACGTTTGCCTCTATCGTTAGAGTGTGAGTAAGAGTCGGTGTCTAACCTTTCTTGCTTCTCAATTGTTTGAGTATCCATACTTGGTGTATGGTAATTCATATAATTGCCACTCTTGAAAAATTACACCCGCCTTACGAGGGATATTGTATTTCTTGCATATTCGCAAACTTTCAAAGTCCAACGTAGTTTGGCAATCCTTGCTAGAGTCCCCTTTGTTTGGCCTCTTTCCCCGTGAATTCGTCTTCGATCGACGATTTTACCATTCCATATATTTTCTCCCGGTGAGTACGCTCCATCGGTCTCCTTCTGTGTGTGTATCTAATATCTATACTCACATACCATTCTCA
This sequence comes from Vicia sativa, assembly GCA_021764765.1. Classification (NCBI taxonomy): domain Eukaryota; kingdom Viridiplantae; phylum Streptophyta; class Magnoliopsida; order Fabales; family Fabaceae; genus Vicia; species Vicia sativa. The sequence continues at coordinate 167,639,939 of CM038792.1, read as the reverse complement.
TTTTTGATCTGAGCAACTTATTGAAGTATGCTCGTTCCAAAGATCTATGAGTTCTTACCTTTCTGATCTGCGAAGCAACTTATTGAAGTATGCTCGTTCCAAAGGTCTGTCTGGTTTCGTTTTTGATCTGCGATGCAACTTATTAAAGTATGCGTTCCAAAGATTTGCTGTTCTCATTTTGATCTGCGATGCAACTTATTGAAGTATGCTCGTCCAAAGATCTATGAGTTCTTACCTTTCTGATCTGCGAAGCAACTTATTGAAGTATGCTCGTTCCAAAGGTCTGTCTGGTTTCGTTTTTGATCTGCGATGCAACTTATTAAAGTATGCGCGTTCCAAAGATCTACCTGTTCTCATTTTTGATCTGCGATGCAACTTATTGAAGTATGCTCGTTCCAAAGATCTATGAGTTCTTACCTTTCTGATCTGCGAAGCAACTTATTGAAGTATGCTCGTTCCAAAGGTCATTGGTTTCGTTTTTGATCTGCGATGCAACTTATTAAAGTATGCGCGTTCCAAAGATCTGTTGTCATTTTGATCTGCGATGCAACTTATTGAAGTATGCTCGTTCCAAAGATCTATGAGTTCTTACCTTTCGATCTGAAGCAACTTATTGAAGCATGCTCGTCCAAAATGCGGTTTCGTTTTGATCTGCGATGCAACTTATTAAAGTATCGCGTTCAAAGATCTGTCTGTTCTCATTTTGATCTGCGATGCAACTTATTGAAGTATGCTCGTTCCAAAGATCTATGAGTTCTTACCTTTCTGATCTGCGAAGCAACTTATTGAAGTATGCTCGTTCCAAAGGTCTGTCTGGTTTTGTTTTTGATCTGCGATGCAACTTATTGAAGTATGCTCGTTCCAAAGATCTATCAGTTTTCATTTCTAATCTGCGAAGTCGCTTATTCAAGCGCATTCGTTTCTCGATGTACCGACACTGTTCACAAAAAAAAATAATAACAAAAAAATCAAGAAAAAAGAAAAAAAAAGGCAAAAATACTTCTACTTGTTCTTCGGAGCGCAAATTTTTGGGTTCTTTTAGTATTTAATCTTCTTCTACCTTGAAAGTTCAAAAGGCTAGCGCCAATTTCACTTTCAGGTTTAAGACGATTAAATAGGGCAACTATTGCACCCAAAATTTGCCCTCTATCTCGATCTTATCGGTTTAGGCTTCGCATCTATCATGACACTCACATGCATTCATACCACTGGTTCTATGGTTACGGGTTGGAGTTGATTCCCAAAGATTCTCCGTTGAACAGAAAAGTTGTGGTGCTTTCAACCAATCTAGGATATTGGGAAAACGATGAGGTTTAATATTAAATCTTATCCGTTCATATCTATCGGGTTTCAGGGCTTGGTGTTCGGTTGTTGAATTGAATGGTCTGTTCTTAATGGAGCTCCGGAAGTCTGTTATTTTGAATGTCATTACCTCTCGATTCAGGAGATCAATTCATCACGAGTTTGGTTTTTGTTGTTGTTTCAAGTTCATTATTCAAGATGTAAAAGGGTGGATTATGGTTATCCGATTACTGATCAATAATTCAAGTTCTAGTGCGTTTGGTTTGCTCGTCGACTTTGTTCGTTCTTGGCAATAGTGGGTGTATGTGAAGATATTCATCCAGAGGACTTGTTTACAAGATTTACGAACGTCAAACTGCCGCGTGTTGAGATCTTTTCCTGTCGCGTTCATCGCTCACAAGATTCGGGGCATTCTATGAAAAAACTAGAAGCTTCCTTTTGGAGTTCGTTTGGTTCCGAATCTTACTCCACTACTGAATGGTTCAATTTGGAAACGCGGTGATAATTCCATTAATTTCAAGTGGAATCTATTGCTCCATTCTTAAAAGAATCATGAAAGCGACAAGTTGACTGAGGTTTTTTGATCAAGAATTTCATTTTGAAACTTAGAGTTTCAATTCTTGTCTCAAGAAGCAAAAGGCTCCGATTTTCTACGAGAATGGATAAAAATGGAAACTTTGTGGCCGGGAAATTCAAATGGGATTAATGTAATTACAAGATAACTTGGATTTCGAGGTTTTTTATCACAAGTTCAAAGCTTTTATAATGTGCATTATTGAGTTCGAAAGAGGATTTAGAAAATTGAATACATGTTCAAATTCCACTCATAGTTCTCTTAAGACCTCATTCTTTTCTTAGAACATGAATCAAGATCATACATGGCAATTTTTCTCAAGAATCTAAAGTGCAACAATCACGTTACTACGCGTTTGATTCATGAATACGGATGGGAATGGTGGATTGGTTTGGATTTAGGCGCATATTTTAAATTAACATTTCGACTTAGTATCGTTCTAACCAAAGTAATTTTGGTTCATGACAAATTTGTTGGAACGTTTGGTTCGGCATGAATTTTCAACTTCCATGTACAATTGCTACAACGATTGAAAATCACATTGGTAGTATTTAAAGATCTAAAGCTAAAGACTCTTGTTGATACATAGTTCTCAAATTTTGCATTCATGAAGAATTCAAGAGTTTCACATTTCTCCAAAGCTTTTTATTGTACAAGGATACAAGAACAAACTAAGTCTAGATACATATGTTACAATTCATCCTATCTTAAAATACAAGTTACAAAGTCCCTACAATGCTAGTATTTTCTAAACTATATGTGGATTTTTCAAGCTGCCAATGTCTTCATAAGCGTGTCTTGACTTCGTGCTCGAGCGTTCCATTCCTCCAAGCTTCCCTTTATCGTTCTTCCGAACTCGTAGCGTTTCTCATGTTCATGAAACAACAAAAAAAACCCGGTTAGCAATCGATGGACAGCAGTAATAATACAAGAGAATACACAATTTCTATCTCATCATTAGGATTTTCTTTCCGGAATCAGGTTGTGCAAGGGTTTCGATCGTAACCAACCGGCCTCATAGCGAATCATCGGCCATAAACTCGCTATTGCAAATCCACAATGGTACCCTTGGTTCACAATAGGAGGTGTGGAAAGAAGATGAGGAAAAGCAGCTGTAAAAAAGCAGTTTGGGCATGACAGTACAAGAATTTTATACAGGGCAGCAAGGGTATACACCTTTTCGGGCAAGTTTTACCAAAAACAGTATTACACAACCAAGACATCAATACACCAGCAGCCTAACATATCAGAAATGCAACACAGAACAGCCAGAAAAAATCAAAACATATCAGCCCAATACAAAATCGATGCAAGCCCATCAAACATTGGTAAGGTTTGTTTTTCAAAAAAATCAGAACAACAGAGCCCTACAAAACCCTAAACACTGACAGTATAAAAGCATTCAAGATTATAACACAAAGGCAGCAACTGTTCACCAAACCCTAGCCGAAATTCCTCAAGTCAAGAACCCTAACCGCATACTAACTTTGTAAAGCCAAAATCACCAGAAAACCAAACACAGAACAATACCCATCTAAACTAACATCATCATTTTCCAGAAAGAAATCCTTCAGAAAGAGATATAACGAGGAAACAGAAGCAGAGAATAAGGTATACAGAAAGGTCTCACCGGGGTTGCGAGTACACATCGCCGTCCGCCGCCGTGTAGACCTCCTGATCTCAACTTTCCTTTTCTGTTCGTTTTCATTTTTTCCAGCATTCCCAAACCTGTAAACATAAATTCCAAGAAATCAGAATACAATAGCAGTAACAGGGTTCGAGTAAGAGAGAGTTCAGAGAGTCGGTGAGATCCGATGAGAAACAGTGACCGAAATCGCGATGGAGAACGGTGAGGATCGAAATCGCGATTGAGAACGGTGAGGATCGGAAATAGATGAGAGCGAAGAACGATAGCGACGAGGAATCGCGAGAGAGCGGCGCCAGGGTTCGTGGGTGAGCGGCGATGGCTACGTGAGGGTCGCGGCCGAGAGAGACGGTGAGAACAGTGAGGCCATGAGAGGTTTGCATGTGAAGAGGCGAGATCGTGAGAGAGGCGAGAGGATTTCGTGAGGAACGTTGAGAGAGACGAAGAGATCGAGAGAGAATGAGGAAGGGAATGAGTGTTCTTCATTCTATGATTTTCAGTATTAGTTTTCCTGATTTGTGAGTAATCACTAATTAAAAAAATATAACTTATTTTTTCCCTTTCTTTTAGTTCAGTTGCAACTTTTTTATAAAAAAACTGTTTAGATTAGTAATAGAATTAATTTAATTTTAGTAAAAAATTTGGTTTCTTTTATTTTATTTTTCTTAATATAATTTTAGTTCCTAATTTGATTTAGTTTTTTAGTTAATGAAATAAAATTGATATTGTTTTCATTTTATATCAGCATTATTTTTTACTTATTTAGCACTAGAGTTTTTTTTTTTATTGCTATAATTTATGGTTACAATAAAGTGGGTTTAGGATAGTTTTAGTCTTAGGGATATGTTGTTTTGTTGGTTAGTTTAGGTGGTGACACTTGTCACCACCTGTTTGGTCCATTCGAAATCTGGTACATGTATGTATATTGCATCCATCTTGCACCCTTCTGCTTTAGCCATCAGATCCGCCAAAGTCCAGATCCAACGATCCAGAATGGTGGACCACAGCATGCCTCCATGGAGCTTTCACACAGGATCCAGCAGCTTTGTTTTGGGCTTGGGCTCAGATTGCTACTCACACCCTCCAGTTTAAAGCTTCAAACAGGCCCATTCCTAAACTTTTCTCTTTAAATTCAATTATTATGCAAGTTTTTATATATAATGATGTATTAAATAATATTTTGGCATATGGTAGTTTTTTATTTGTTGAATTACCAATTAAAATTGTTAATTGATTTTTCACCAAGTAAAAGAATATCTATACTAATAATTATTTAAATTCCGATTTGTATTGTGTGTTAATTTATTTTCTTTTATTTTTCGCTATTACATTGTCCGCTTGCATGTTTATTTCACGATCGTACACTCACTCTCAAATTAATATAAAAAACAACAACGCCTCCACTCTCTCTTATTTTTGGTTACCCACACCAAATTCTCTAAGGGTCTCATGGTTGGGGATGGGCATGGCCATCCTCACGAGGTTAATTAGGGCCCTTGTTGCCTTGATTAATCATAACCCGAAAGATAATTGGTCCATATACCAATCACCATGCACCAGGGTCTCATGGTTGGGGGTAGGAGCACCTATCCTCACGAGGTTAATCAAGTCCATATACTTGGTTAATCATAACCCGAAATATCATTTCTCTACGTCCAACGCCGCAATTTTCAAAATAGTGTTATGGTACTTAATTAAATTGTTAGAGGTTCGCCCAACGATTTAATTAAAATGTAAAGTATTTGGGCCATTAGAGGGAAACCCAATGACTCGAATACTTTATTCCATACACTTGAACATTTAAAACACTTTCAAATTAAATTAATTAATTGAATTTGTTTTCAAAAATCAATTTTTTCTACAAAAACAAAAAAACATAGTGATATGGAATTTAATTAAATTGTTAGAGGTTCGCCCGACGATTTAATTAAAATGTAAAGTATGTGGGCCATTAGAGGGTAACCCAATGACTTAAATACTTTATTCCATAACACTTAATAAAAGTGAACTTTGTTTCACCTCACCCTTTTCATAATAAAGACTTTGGATGAGAGAAGATCGGTTGACCTCAATCACCAATCTCGAGTACCAAATTCGTTAGAGGATATCCCGACGTTTTGGTACTTGTCATCTACCATTAAAATCAATTCAACCCATTCAAATCTTTTTCGCTCATATGCGATTATCAAAATTAAAAACATTTTCAATTAAAATCAATACAACCAATTCAAACATTTTCAACCAGAACTACGGAGTTTTGACTTTTCCATTGCACGAGGGAATACGTAGGCACACGGTTTCGAAACCGTGTCAAACTCAAAATAATAACAAACAAATCCCTTTTCTTTTCTCGTTCATAACTTAGAAATTAGCGATCACACACACACAAACACATTTCGAACTAAATGGGTCCCATCGAGTACGATGGACGTAAGAGGTGCTAATACCTTCCTCTTGCGTAACCGACTCCCGAATCCATCTTTTTGGTCTTGTAGACCGCCTTATCCGATTTTTGTGGGTTTTATCTATATTTCCCCGTTCTTTCTAGAACAAATAAAATTAGGTGGCGATTTCATTGTATTTTGAAAATTCATTTTAAATGATTTTTTTTGAAAATCGAGTTGCTTCAGAACCTATCAACACCCAAGTTCCATTGATATTGAGGAAATTCATGACTCAAGATGCACCCATGTATCACCAAGTCAGAACCAAGTCAAATAAAATAAAAACAATTAAGATAAAGTATAAAAAGAATTATTAAAATGGTTATTTAGTTGAATTTTATTGATGAAATACATAAAAAAATTTAAAAAATTGTCAAATAAACAAGGTCACGTTGGCAAAATTGAGGAAATCTTGGGTGAATTTTGGAAAATGGGGGACTAAGTGACAAAATTTGGGCATTACAAGGGAGATTTAAAAAAAAAATTTACAGAGGGAAAAAGATAATCTCTCTAACTTTATAGGGGTGTTGTGTATTTAAACCTTTTAAAAATAACATGTCAATACCTTCAACATAATAGTCATTGATATGGAGAGTCTTAGGGTGAAGATTGATGACAAAGACCATAAAATATTTTGTGTTTTTGTTTATCGATCTTACAACCACTTGTTAAGTAATGTTACCAATGCAAAAGATATCATCCATCTTGATGCAACTACTTCTACACTCGTATCATTCTTAGAGAAGAAAAATGTAGAAGAAGAAAGTCAAGGTGAAGACGTGTATAAGAAGGGATGCCTCAATCTTAGGGTGGAACAATGTGATATTAGGGATGAATGAGAGGGGATTGAATTGTGATATTAGTTTTTTTGCACAATTTTAAAAATAAAAACAATGAGAGATTAGAGAAGGAAACACAAGATTTTATCGTTATTTTTCCTAAAACCATGAGACCTACGTTTAGTCCCTAAAAAATAACCCTTAAGATTTTCACTATCACAAAACTTTTACAACAAGATAATTCTACAACCTTCTTACACCAAAATTTTGTCTAAGGTTCATATTACAACCTTTATATCAAAATATCAAAGTCAAGAGAACAACCTTCTCTTGATTACAATTATATATCAACATCGATTTTCATAAGATAACTTTATTAAAATATTTTCTCTCTCAGTACTAAAATTGTATTTAAGTGAATGTGAAATTTAAAAGAGCAAGATAATGAGTAGAAGAGGGGTTACTTTTATATTACTTGCAAGTTTTCAGGGCCAAGATTGAAAGATTTTTAGGGACATATTTGCACTTGTAAGTTTTCAGGGCCAAGATAGAAAGATTTTTAGGGACATAGTTGCACCAGAGTTGATTAGGTTGTGGCCATAATCAATTATGACCAACAAAATATGAATTGTTTGTTGGATCCAAACCATAATCAATTAGAAGACTTTCTTAATCAATTAAAATCGAGTTTGTTTCATAATCAATTAGACAAGTGTCATAATAGTTTAGAGGGCGTATTTTGGCCGAATAATCGATTAACCAAACTTTGAAATTAATTAGGCTTCATGTTTAAAATGTATTGACAAGCCAATAAGTTTTTAAAAAAGTTTTTGAAAAATATGAAGTGTTGAATACAAATTTTAAGTTTGTGTGCATGTGTTAAGAGACTTTTTTATTTAGAGATCATACACTTAATTTTACAGTTTGATCCTGTAACAAATAAATAAAAACGTAGATCACATGATTACATGTGAGATTTTTACAATTGACTTTGTTTCTTGGTGAACTGATTTAGCTTTTAATTCTTTTGCATGGATCACCAAAATCTCCAACTTTTTGATTTGATTCATATTTAAACTTTATTTGATGAAGTTTATGATTTTGTTGTAACTTCTTTGTCATCATCAAAACCAAATGTACCGGCTCAGCACATAAAACCATAAATTCTTGACTCATTGTTCTTATCACATGGTGTTGCACTAGGAGTGGTTAACCATAATTTATTTATTTGAGTGATGATTAATTATGTGCCATCATTGGAATGAGGAAAATTAAAATTGATATGGACATTGGTGGCGTGAAAACGATGTCAAATATATTCCATAATTGAGAAATAATTTATTTTCCATATTTTGTTTGGAGATAGAGACAATTCATATTTTCCATAATTGTTACAAAACATAAAGAATCTTAAACTATGTATATCTAAGTGGGTGGAAGATCATGAAACAATATTTAGATATGTTTCTTGAAGTATAGATCATAATTCTTTATGAATTTCAAGTTATGAAAGCCAGTGGTAGAGAATCAAACAAACACAAAAGTCAAGTATTATGGTGAGATAATGTGACAAAGTGAAATGATTCAAACGTTTAAGAAATTTATGCATAACATGATATTCAAATACATGTTTCACCTTAGAAGACACCACAACAAAATAGTGTAGAAGAAATAATGAACATGTATCTAACTGAATTCGGTGTGCTAAAAGAATTTTCAGAAAAGAAGGTAACTAATGCGGTGTGCTATCTCATTTATAGGTCACCACATGTTTCATTGACGCGAAAGGCTCTAGAGGAACCATAGATAAGTAATATAATTAATTTTGACAATTTAAGAGTTTTTAGATGTCTAATTTGTTTATATTTATCCAATGAAGATCAATCCAAACTTGAACCGAATATAAAGAAGTGTGTATTATTTAATCTGATAAATGTGTGAAATGGTTAAAGTCAAGTGATTAATTTTAAAAGGTGGTAATTAATAAATATTTTGTCTTTGATTAAAAACTCATGCTCAAGAAATCAATTATAATAAATGTATCAGCATTTGAAGGAGAAACTTCCATTAATTAAGTGATTCAAAGTGATACTAAGCCATCATCAGTGGCCAATATATGCGTAGTACAAGAACCACAAGTGGAACCGGACTGATACTAAAGAAAAATGGATGAGTATTATGGTGGATAAGATAAATTCTTTGAAGAAAAGTCAAAATGAGAGCTTATTTAGCTTGTTAAGAGGAAAACGACTATCAGTTGTAGGTAGGTGCACAAGAGAAAATGAACAACGATAGAAAAAGAATGAAAAGAGTTGTGGGTTAGATATTGCAATTATAATGATTTTATGCATATCAAATGACCAATTATGTTGATTTAACCTTCATTACATATCATCAGCTATTGCTCATCAATGTTATCTATCACTGAAGTTATATCACTATATCATTTGTATTGTTAACTAACAATCTGGTATTTTAATTAATAGTACAAAAACATTATGCTTCAACAATATATGTGAATATCACGTTTAAATCTATGTTTAGACTTTACCTCATGATAAATAATTATTTAGGTATAAATCTTACAACACCTTTCTGACATTAGCTAAATTCACATATCATATTCTAAATAATTATGTCCTTCAAGACATAAGCACGAGCTCGAGTTACTCTTGGTCTAGACCTGTGAAACCATTTTCATTATGTATCAAATTCACTAGTTGAACTCAGATTTACCAGACAAATTTCTCTTGTGTTTCAACCATGCTTTCTATTTCACTTTCACTTATCAATTCCAAACTATACCACCAAATTTGGTCTGACTTTGCCTTCTATGTCTTTGATCAGACACTTTTGCTAGCTTGACAATTGATCCTCTTTGCTTTGCTTTTCTATCTTTCAAGTAAAAATTTATAAAGATGATTAAGGCATATTTATTCGGATAATCCGCAATTAAGCATAAACTATGGGTTTTTAGTATTAATTTGTGTCTAAGTAAGTTAATAAATATGTGAAAATGATATCTCGTATAATTATTGTCTTACACTTGTATTTATTGATAGTCTCATATATTTTTATTTATGTAGTCTCATATATTTATATCTATAGAGCAATAGTCTCATATATTTTGCTATAATAAAATTACGATTTATAATATTGGAAATCATTTAAATATAATACTATAATATTGCAAATCATTTATATATAATACTATAGTCTAGTTTCAAAAAATATTTTTGAATTGTACCTCGTTATACTCGTTTATGAGTCATATTCAATAATTCCATTTTAAAGTATATTAAACTTTTAAGAAAAAATTATTGGATGACATTCACATATGAACCACTTAAAGGTAAAATTAATGTTTAACACCAAAGAATACGTTATAATTTGAACTTTTTATTGATGATTAATTTATTTAATATATATAGAGTATAAACATTTTTAAGTAATATCCATCTAGATGAAAGTAATTTTTTAATCTTGTTAAACTTCACATCATTATATTTTGTTCTTCCATGATGCAATTGAACTCCAATCTACTTAACACCCAATTCCTTCACTAAACCTAAAAATCATAAAATCTCTTTGGCAGCCTCAACTATTATCATGTACTTTGCTCTAATTGTAGACATAATTATTAGGAATTGAATAGATGACTTCCATCAAATAGGTCCACTTACAAGAGTAAAGACATATCTTATTGTGGGTTTCTTATCATCTATGTCATCTGTATAGTCTCAATCAATAAATTCTACGATTAAAGTATCACCTCACTTCTAAACATGATACCATGACTCGTTGTACTCTTTTAGTACTTGAAATTTCATCTAGCAACTTCTCAATGACTTAATTTGTAAATAAACTTCCAAACTTGATTTATACATAGTATCAAATATATTCTAGTGTTGATCATATCACACATTAAACAATCAAATAACACTGACATAAGGAACCTTACACAAATACCCATCAATCTGCATTTGTCTTTGGAGTCTGATTCAATGAGAGCTTAAATTGAATTTCCAATGAAGTACTCATGCACATGTCAAATTTTAACATTTATTCAAAATAGCTGTGAAAGAAGTAAAGAACTATAATTTTATTGCATAAATAAAAATTGTATTTATTGTCTTTACAATTTAATGTCTTTGCTTTGGTGTTCTTGTGTAAAAATATTATATTATATTATATACTTATTGGACAACATTGTTCAAATAATGTTTCTTGTTTGTGGTAGATGGTAGGACTAATATCAAGGAATTTTTATCGTTTTTTTTAATGATCAGCAAATTATCATGTCAAGAGTCATTACATCATGTATACGACTTTTGCCTCAGGTTCAGGTAAACCTGAAAAAGCTTGTGGTAGATCATCAACAGATGTTGACATAATTGATTTTGTGGATTAAAGAAGCTGTTTTGTCCTTTTCATCATCAAAAGGAGTTGAATCAAAGACATCCATTTAATTGAAACCAAGCTAATTAATAGTGTAGACTTCACTTCCTTTTACTTGAATCTTTTATAATACAAAAAAATTAGCTGAAACATGGTTAAATTTAAAGAGAATTGTTTACTTAAGAATAACAAGATTCAATAAAAGTTGTTTAAGGTTGAAGAAATTGATGTATGTGTTTGATCATAACAAAGATACACAACAAAAAATGATATCATCATGAATAATATGTTATTTCAACATTATTTCACAAGGATGGCTGTGAACACTAGCATTTATTTTACAAACAAGAAAGTTCTACTATATACAGATATGACTTTTCCTCCAAAGAACAAGAACTTCCCCAATAATATAAACAGACTATGTTGTTATATCTTGAAGCTCGTCCAAGGTTGGTTGCAAAAAAATCGACATCACTAACATCTTGGTTTATCATTCTCTGGAGAAAAGCACAAGCTGGAAGAACAAATTAGGCTTTACACTGAATCTACTGTCTGAACTTGCTGTCGGGCCAGGTACTTTTCCCGTCTTTCTTTCTATAAACATTTGGAGACAGTTTAGGACTTAAGTAATAAAATAAAAAAACATGTATGAACTTGACAACAAACATTAAAATGAAAACATTAAGCCATAAACATTTTACATACCCATTCATCAATGACAAGACCTTCAGCCACAACTCGGGGACCTGTCTCCGCAGCAGGCTTCTTCCGAGCTTCAAGTGCAGCATCTGCTTCAGCCAATTGTCTTTTCAGTTTTTCCAAAGCCTAAAAACATCACATTTCCATTATTAGACGTCTATCTAGTAACATGTAGAGCTTTACCATAACAATTTGCAGAAAATTTGACTCACTGGACTTGGTCGTTCTGGATCTAAAAATACAACCCCCAAAACTCGTTCCACTGTAACTAGATCCTTTTGTTCATCAAACTGCATGACAGAAGGCCAAAGACCAAATTTTGTTTTCAGTTAACTAATCACTCACAACGAAGAAAATATCATCAAGAAAATGATTAAATAAAACAAGTGACAATCAACACAGAAAAAATATGATACATACAATGTAACAAAATGGATTCACTAGTTTTAGAAGCTATTACTCACTCGGTTTACATGTTAGTCAACAGAATAATCAGAATCCACAATGATCAAATTGTCTCCTTCTACCGGTCTCTCATCAATACAAACTATATTACCAGACTTACCAGCTCAGGAACATAGTCCACCCCTTCTTTCACTTTGAGACTCATGATTTTGAACTTGACCTTGTTCTTCTGATCCGATATTTTTTCATTGTTTTCAGGTTGTTCCACAAATTTAAACACTGAACACCACATTTCAAAGGCATATATTAGAATAACACAAACACAAAACCAAAAACATAAAACAAACAAGATAGGCAATAAACAAAATTAACATTTACAAAAACCAATCTTAATGAAAAAATTACCAGTTGCAATAACACTTTCTCCAGGTGCAAGAATGCCACCAGGAGGCCGCATGTAACAACTTTTTGGTGCAGTAGTTTGAAACTGAAACAACAAAAGCAAAGCTGTAAAAGAAGTCAACCAGGCATGTGCTAGGAAATAAACATATACAAGAGTCCTCGGTAGCACCGACTACGTTCAAAAAAGGTGTGTCCGAGTCCGTGTGAGATTTAATTAATTAATTTTTAAAAATTATTATCATTGTCAATGTGTCAGTGTCGTGTTTCTGGTATCTGTATTGGTAATCAATAGAATCCAATACCTTGAAAGCAACACATGACTTGCTGGTGTTTTTCAATCGAACAGCACTTTTAACCTGCTTACCTGGTTCATATACTGATTAACCATTAAATTAACAAAGCGCTATGCTATGTTTACACTTGTTTTCTTACACAGGTATATTACACCGTATATTTTAACAAAGAAAAAAGTTTATACACAACATTTGAGTCAAAATATATTATTAAAAAATAGATTTTATACATGGCACATATATAATTACGGTGTTGGTGTAAAGAAACAGTGTAGATTTATCATTTCTCATTAACAAATAATACACCAAAAGAAGAGAAATTTCTAAAATTAGAAACTTCCCCAAAACAATAAAAACCTAGTTTATAGTATTATATTATCATGCAACACGTGACAGAGTTATTAATAATTTTTTTAAAAAGTAAAAACTTTTTCTTGCAAATAATAGTGAAATTAAAAAAAAACTGAAATTTGAATTCGAAGAACTTCAATTCACTCAAAGAAAAACAACAAAGCAGTGAAATGCAGAAGAATGGTGAATGAGAAATTCGTTACATGGAAAGTAGAGATGATTGGAAGGGTCAAGACGGAGTCTACGGCGGGGAGGAAGCAACAACGACCTTGCAACAGACGACGCCGTTTTGGGTGATTTTTGAGCTTTCTCTTGGGATTGATTCTGCGTGTTACCCGAACTCCAAAACGGACAGAGGCGGAAGAGGTTAGCGTCGGGGTTCGGTTTGTGGTGGCCGGCGATGGCCATGGCAGAATTAGGTCACAGAGGAGTTGAAAAATTCAAAAATCAAAACAGAATAAACGCAGCGTTTTGTGTTTTGGAGTTTTAGCGAGTATTGAGAGTAAGAAAGAAAAGTAGTTGAAGATGAAGAAAAGTGCAACGAGTTTCAGGTAGCGTTTTATTTAATGCAATACGCTCCTACGAGGCTAGCTAAGGTGAATAAATAAATAATTAAATGTAAAAATATTTTTGTGATTATAAGAAAGGGAAATGACTTATTTTTATCGATGTTAGGTCTACTGTTGAATTTGATAATAAGGATCACGGTTCAATCTCTATAATTACGATCGTATGAGATTAAATCTTCTTAATATTTAAATTATTTTCATATTTATTTGATGTCAGAATTATTTTATTGAACCAAATTATATTGATGGTGATAAAGAAAAAAAAAATTTTACTTGAAATTACGAGGATTTTTAATGTGGGAAGATATTATTTTTTTTAGATAGGATGGGAATTCAGTTAAGGTTGAGAGATGGATTGATTGATTGAAGGGTATGGGTATTTAATGATGGGAGATTAATTTAGGTGTGGGTTGATATTGGAGGCATTAACAAATGTGGGCTAGGTTTGTTGGTGTAGGTTTGTTGTTTGTTGGAAATTGATTATGGGGATTATTCCTTATCTTTTTCTCACAAACAAAATTTTGTCCTCTTGGTATCTTTCTCATTTTAATTAATTTTAATCGTGACTCTACTGTTATTTACAAATTTTTATGAAAGATTAAGATTATGTTTAGGAGTTTGGAGAAGAAGAGATTTGAAAACATAATTATTTTAAAAAATATAAAGAAAATTTTAAGATTTTTTTTAAATTATTTATTTAGAATAGTAAAATAATATTTATCATTAATGTAATTTTACTTTTTTAAATACTATAACAAAAAAAAATATTTGAATAGTTTTTTTAAGTCTTCAAAAACTTTCCTCCAATACAAATTTTGATTTTCTTCTAAAAAATGGAGTTTTGGATGTAACGAAGAAAATCAAACCCTCCAAAATCCTCAAAACCAAAATCTTTATATTTTTTTCACATAAGTCTTTCTATTTTTCAAAGTTGTCCCCTCTCTTTCCCTTCAAAGTCTCAAACATAACCTAAAGATTTTCAAGAATTTTTTTCACTCATGTACCCTGCATTCCTACCATTTATAAAAAATATTTAATTTTTACATATCTTTCTAAAATTTTATAATTTAAAAAGAAAAACTTACCACCAAAAATATAGTAGCTATAATATAAATATGGTAATTCTTTTACAATTCACTAATTGAAAAATGTTGGATTTGTACAAATAGTTTTAGAAAATTGTATATTTACATATTTACAAAAAATTTGTTGTACCGGATTTTTGTAACACGCTCATAAATTTAATAGTAAGTATTCTAATTTTCTTTAGTTGTCTTATATGAATAAATGATACGTTTTAGAAGTTTTTATAACACGCTCATAAATTTAATAAGTATTCTAACGTTTTTTTTCTGATAATTTAAATATTAGTATAAACTTATACAGGTCTATCATCATTAATTTTTGTTCACACCAATGTAAATAATAACAAAATTTGTTACATGAACAAGTAATAACACAACAACAAGTGAATTTGTTAGACTTAGAAAGTTTTTATTTGCATCTTTTTCAAATCACTCATACTAGATGGTAGTGGCGGTGGTAGTAGAATGTCATCTAAAGGTCATGAAACATATGACAATGCAAGGATGTCATCTAAATAATCGACTAAATTGTTAGGATGATGAGAGAGTGTTATATACTATAATATAATTTAATGTAACCATACAGACAGTGCTCGGAAAACGTCACAACCACTACATTTTTTTCTAATCACAGAGACACAATTCACCAAATAAGTATGAAACACCCATCGACGCTAGATGGTACAACAATGACTAATTATGGTATGCCTTGCACGTAACTAAATTGGTGTATACACCACTTAGGAAGGTAAGAAGTCATTGTACTCTCCTGACGTAGATAACCCAAAAATAATGTTAAGTCGCCAAACTCTTAGTTTACTCAATGGTATGCATATGTTGTCTACATAACATCATCAATGGTGATGGTGTCAATATTGCACACGTACTTTTGGACACCAACAATGTAAGCATGTTTGGCGACTCATCGCCCGCGTGAGCCATCTATGATAAAAACCCTAAACATTTGTCACTATTAGATAGGATACAAAATATTTATACTTGAATGAGGCTCATATAATCAACAAGTTATTTTATATAAAATGTAATGGCCTCTTCAATAACATGATAAAGAATCGTTATTGGAGCACATCATGCTCATCTATGAAGTTTAAGGTTGATAAAAAGAGGCAAATATCTTGCATCAATGTAGACATGTAACTTATATTCCCAAATAATACATCCAACTAAATACAACATATATATCATGCCAATCTCCTGGTGCATAGCTTGCTCCACAAATGATGAATGAGTCCCCTAGATCTAAAAAAGATGAAAATGAGCACTTTAACCCCTAGACATGTCTCTACATGCATGGAAGCTAGTTTAACACTCATCAAATGAGGACTAAAGAATTTACCACAAGAGGGATATATAAGTGGTTACACACATCATTTATGGTGATTGTCATCCCCTAAATGGAAGATGGAAACAAGAGGTGTCCTTATGACATCGCTCCACAAAATAATATAACAAAGGAGTGTCAAACACGACGAGAAAATAACACACTAACGATAATAAACCAACAACATCCACTAAACTCTTGACCTTTTTTGACATTTGAACCTCCAATAATTTTCCCATCTTCAACCCATGAATAAAAACCTTAAATAGGATGTGGTCCTGTAATAATTAAATCATAATATAACAATTATTTAATTAACAACTAATATATAAATTCAAATTTGAAATTCCTGGCAGCAGATACTTAATGTCACAGAGAATGTTATGACACAGTATCTGACACTGCTTTGACAATTCACACAGTAAATATAGAAAGCAGTAAATAACACAATAAGTTGTTCACCCAGTTCGGTTCTAACAAACCTACGTCTGGAGGCTACCAAGCCAGGGAGGAAATTCACTATTAGTAGTATCAATTCAGAGTTAAACTCACCCGTTTACAACTCCTCACTTAATCACTACCCAATGACACTTCAACCTAAGTCCTACTTAGATCTGAGTTCCTACTCACTCCCCCTCAATCACCGCAGTGATATCAACCTATTGTTTAATTGAATTGTGAAGACACACTTCAATACACTATCTTGATCTCGCTTCAAAGCTTATAATCAAGAGACAAACACTCGTGCTTCAAAGCTTTGAGTGATAAACTACCCTTACAATAAATCCTAGTCCAATGCACTTATCAATTGATAGTTGCTTGGCTCACAAGAGAAACTAGAATTACAAAGACCAACTGTTAAAACCTTTAACAGTACACAAACACAACTGTTACTAAACCTAACAGTACACAAACAAAAGCCTTCAATGTCTTCAATGGAATCCAGAGGCGTGGCTGTAGAGTAAGGGTTGAATTCTTTATATAGAAGCAGTCCTGAATCTTCAGTTTTGGGCTTCCATAAAGATAGCTAGGGTTTACTTAATTCTCTCCTAAAAACATGGTTTGTTCAACAACCAATTTAGGTTTAATTAAGATTAACCTAGCAGCCACGTGAGCATGCTTTCTAATAACAGAAAAACATAAATAAAATGCTCAACAAACTTCCTGAAAAATCTCAGGAAAAAAGCGATTATAGAATGTCTGAATGTCATAACATCATTATGACATCGATATTTCTAATTTCCGACGACTTTAGCTTCCGGTTTGTACTTTTACCATCCTTGTCAGAGGATTTATCTTCAATCTCGAATGTCATGACATCTATCAAGACATTTCTAAAGCCTAGTTTTACCAAAATTGATGCCAACTTAAAACACTAACAAACTCCCCCTTTGGCACATTTTTGGCTAAAACTACTTGACCTATCAGAGTACAAATGCAGCAGAAGACTAACAACCTAGTTCTAAGATTTCCTAAGCTTTCCTAAGCTTCAAGTGACTAGAACTAAGAGAAGATAAATTCTACCCATACAAACATCCCATAATTGCCCACAGTTGCCCCACATACATTGCCCACAAAATTTTAAACTGGCCATACAATTCCCCCCCATACAGTTTCCCAAACATTAATACTTCCCACAGTATTTCTTCTCCCCCTTTTTAGCCATAAAGGGCCAAAGGAACCCATACAATTGCCTCAAGCATGCAAGCATAAAAATTAAAGAAAGTACCAATATTGTTAGGGGTACATCTCTGTCAAGGCCTTACAAATTTGTAAAAAAAACAGTCATCCAAACAAAATTGGAAAGAAAAAAAAAACAGGAAAAAGTTGACAGAGAACAAAAACAATCAGGGAACATAAAGGGCCAGCAGCAGCTCAGGTGCTCTCTTCTCCTGAGGAGGCACTGTGAAAGGACACATCTTCAGAGCCTTCTTTTGACTACTTCTTGATCACCTCATCTTCTTCCATATTGTCGCAGGGTGTCACCATTAAGCCTTTCTTCCTCAACTTCGAGTCTTTTCTTTTCAAGGGTGAAGATCGATTGCAAGGGTCTGCTTCCTTGCTTCAAGTTCTCTGCAGTCTCCTTTAGCAACTATGACATCGCCTACGAGAATTGGCTTTGACATTAGATGTCTCAGCTGATGTCATGACAATATCAGGAACATGCTTCCCTTGAAATATCTTGTAGTGGAAGCCAAGAGCAGGAGCTCTTTTACATACTGAATCTCTATCAACCAGTATATCAGGGTATTGATCAGTTATAATACCACACAAGAGGGAGGAAATGCTATTGGTCCTTTTATAGCATAATACATGTTTAAGAATCTGATCAAAAATGTAGCTTCCATAGTCAAACTTTGCTTTTGTTCCAACAGCAAAGATGAACCTCCCCAGACCAATGGAGATGGTTGACTTGTGATTCGTGGGAACCCAGTTGGCTGCACCAATCTTGTGAAGAATAGCAAATTTGACACTTAATTTGCTAGCGACTTTCCTTCAATGACCAATGTTTTTCTGCTTGGCGATGATTGGTGACATACTTGATTGTCAGTTTCTTCAAGCTCAGGTTGAGCCTCATCTGATCTCCCTAAGTACTTGTTGATTATACTTGAGGAGAACTTCACTTTTCTTCCTCTGACAAACACAGTCTTAAAATCTGCTGATCTTCCATCAGCACAACCATGTGACAGGTTCACAATAAACTCCTTCACCAGACCTTCATAACAGTTTGAGAACTTCACCACAGTTCTCATCAACCCAGCTTCCTTGATCAGGTCAATCACCTCTTTGCATTCAAGGGCATCTTTGTGCAGTTCCCTTTCAAGTGCTATTCTTTTCAAGCTCACATATTTCCACCTATTAGCATTTTCAGGGTGGTGAAAAAATGTTGTCAATTGGTACTTCAGAACTATGGAATTTTCCCAAGAGACAACCTTCTTTTGGATGTCACGGACATTCTCTGTAACATCAAAGTCAGAGTCATCCTGATCTGAGGGCTCAGGTGCTTTTCTTTTTCTCACAATTGAGGTGCTCTTTGCTTTAGGAGAATCACCAGCATTCCTTACTTTACCCTTCCCTTTGGAAGTTCCAACCTTGTTGCTTTTTCCAGATTTTTCCACAGCCTTCCTCTCACCCTAGGAGTCTTGCAACCAACGACTTTCTTCTCATGAAGAGCTTTGAGCAGCACTTTTCTTCCCTTTCCTGTTCATTATCCTTCTAGCAATGCTTGGATTAACCTTGGCTATGAGGTCATTATCAGAAAACTCCTCATCTAGACTGATGATATGAGAAACCATATTCTGATTGGTGTTCCTCTCAGGAGTATCTTCAAGAATGCTATCAGATATGTTATCAGCAGAGACAGCAGAAGAGTTATCAGGGGTACAATGATCTGGAGATTTTTCAAGAATCTCATTAGGGATCTCATTCACATTATCAGCAGGAGATTCCATTTCATTATCATCTTGACACCTTTCAGGAACTGAGGCAGAAGGATTAACATCAACTTTGACAGGAGAGTCCACATCATCACCAGATGTCTTGACATTCTCATTGACATCTGGATCAACTGCCAAGCTAGGGCTGGCAGACTTATGATTTAAGGGAACTGAGATTCCAGGTACAGATTTATTCCCGTTTAGGATATCAGACATTATCATAGCTATGGCCACATGCACTGACCTAGTCCCAGGAGAGGAGGATGAAGGAATAGAAGTCTTACCAGAAGGGGATGCCTGTGCCCTTCTTGCATTTCTTGTGCGTAGCTTCTTGACTCTTTCTAGGTCAGTTGCCATGGTGTGCAGCGGAGTAACTGTCAATGCTTCAGCTTGCATGGCTTCAGTCTTTGACCTATCTTCATTCATGGAAGGAGATGAAGATCCTGATTGTTGAGATGATGAAGAGGATGAAGACATTTTTCGCTGATGGTTGTTGTGGGAATGAGAGCGAAATTGGCAAGGGGTTTTAGAGTTTCTTTTAGAGGAAGTAAGAGTGATGCAACCTTCAAATGGAGAAACTCTTATATAAGGATGTCTCTTCCTATTCTTGTACTTTTTAAAATGGGGATGAAAGTACCTAAATGCCCCACTTATGGGTAATTGACATAACAAATCCATTTTATCCCTTGATGTAGGCACAGTTAATTGCTATAACTCCTCATATTGACAAATACCCAATTTGTCCCTTAAAGTCTTAAACTGACTAACCTCAAGAACTTTTGTAACAATGTCACAGTACAAAGTCATGACATCCTGTATGACATTGTACTCAATCAGTGTCTGCTTCAACCAGACCACCCTAGAACAATTGCTATCAGCTGTTGTGAGTTCAGCTTCAACATTGTATAGGACCACATAGTTCGCTTCTTGATCCAAGGAATGAGATTACTTCTCAAGGGACACCTCCAATGAAATCCTTTTACACAAGCTTTGATCAACCCTTTTCCACTTGATCTTTTGGACACCTTCAAATGTGGAAGGGTAATAGTCCTAGTGTGGTGCCATTCTTCATTCCAAGCTTCTTGACACAATTCTTTGCACACTTGTTGAAAGAAGTGTTGAGTCATCCATCATTGTGTCGAGACTTCTTGAGATACCAAGTGATTACCATGGATTGAAGCCACCATGCTATTTCCTCCTCGACAATGAGGATTTCATCCAATACTTTTCTCCTGCAACATTTGTGAGAAGACACTTGGTCAACCTTTCATGCGAACCTAGTGCTTTGCTTTAGTACTTGAGAGTGATCAAATGTCGGACATTGAGTGTGACATTCGATTTCTGTCGACTGACAATTACCACAGATTTTCCTTTTCCCATGTGAATTCTTGGTAATCTTGACTCCTCTATGGGCCGATCCTTTTCATTCCTCGTGGTGTGGTGATCGGTTTCTTGTTGCCCCAACTTCACTTTCTCTTCATCTTTGTTGTAGAGCCCGATGGCAGTGGGGTTCTCGATTCCCACAAGTAGCGTTGTCCTTTGATCGACTCTCTCATGATCGCTTGTTCATCATTGATCACAAGACATTCGGTCTCATGAAGTTGACATGAATCCCATATCACATAGGTGACTTATGCTAATGAGATTTGCGTCAAACCTTTTACCATCGATTACTCCATTCGGTTTGGAACTCACCAATTTGAGTTTCCAACACCTTTGATTTCTCCTTTAGCTCCATCTCCAAAGGTAACAAATGGTAGAATGAGGCTTAACATCATTGAGAGATTTTGTCTCCGGTCATATGCTTGGAACACCCATCAAAATACCAATCTTCCTTAGAAGATACTTTAAGAGAAGTCGTGCTATCGAGTGTAGTCTTCTTCTTCTTGGTGAGTGTATGATGCCTTGTTGGACTTAGGCTTCACATATGGAACTTGATTAGGATACCCATGTAGCCTATAGGTGGACTTTATGTGACCAAACCTTCCACAATAATAACATCTCCATCTTTGAAACTTTTGGGGTTTCTATGATTTTGATGTTGAACCCAATGTTGTGACATCTGTTTTGACATTGGTTCATTAGGTCTTTTTTCCTTTTGTGATCAATAAATTTCTTAGCCTTCACATATCCGAGCGGACCTATTTCTGTTTTGTGGTATGACATCCTCTTTGCCTTTGACTTCCTGGTTTGTTCCTCTCCGGTTATTAGCAAATCTCTTTGCGCCACATACTGTTCCGACACATATCTGTTTTGTGTTGTAACATTTTTTGACATTGTTCTCCATGTCTCTTTTCCTTGATGTCACCAAGGTTTCTTTTCACCACATATCCTAAACCATGCTTATTTGCATTTTGTCCAAGTCAAGAATTTCATCCAACTTTTCGATGCAGATGTCAACACTTTGATGATTTAGACATCGATCAAGTTTGAGTTCAACATGACAATATCGTTGAGGAGATTTATAGTGGTGTGTTTTCCTTTTCTCACCTCTAGCTTCACATTCTCGACAACTTCTCAATCGACTTTTTCTTCCTCATTCCTTTACACACTTCACCACTTTTCACACACTTCGTAGGTCTCGAAGCTCTTCAAATGTTGCTTCCTCATCACTAGAATCCATATCGAATTGTACACTCCGGTGAGCGGTGACAAGTTTGGCACCTTCTTCCTCGATTCACTTCGAATCACCATCGGACAAGTGATGACCATTCCTTTCTTTTGTTTCTTAAGAAAGATGGGACATTCACTCTAATATGTCCATATCCTTCACATTCATGACATTGGACTCCTCGGTTTGACTTCCTTTTCTTGACTTGGATCTTCTGCTGGAGTCATAAGATCTGTTGATGTCGGATGGAATGTCCTTGACATTTGACCTTGACTTTGAATCAATCCTCTTGATGAGTTTGTTGAATTGTCTTCCAAGCATAGCTATAGCTTCGATATCTTCTCCTCATCTTCCACCTTGCATCCTTCTTGATTGGATACAAGTGCTATGCTTTGTTCTTCCGTCAGCACCGATTCCCATCTCAAAAGTCATAAGAGATCCAATAAGCTCTTCAACTTTCGGTCTTGATGTCCTGTGCCTCATTGCTTACTTTCATTGCAAATCTTTAGGCAAGGATCGAGAATTTTCCTCACTAGCTTCTCCTCGACATCTTTTCACCAAGAGCTCCGAGGCATTGGCAATCTCAAAACATTCATGTGAAACTCATGAATAGTCTCATCTTCCTTCATCTTCAAATTCTCAAATTTGGTAGTGAGCATCAAGTCTTGATATCTTCACCTTGGATGTTCCTCATGAGTGGTTTTGAGGGTGTCCCAAACATCCTTGGCGGTTCACATTGATGAACCAATCAAGATGTTTCATCAATACCATTAAATAAAGCATTCTGCTTTAGAATTTCCCAAGCTCCTCTTCCTCTTTGCTCCATTCTTCCTCGGGTTTCAAGACAGTAGTCCCATCTTTCTCAACCTTGGTTGGATGTTTCCATCCTTTATCGACTCTCAAGCCTTGATATCCACCGATCTTAAGAAGGCAACCATACGAGGCTTCGAGACTCATAATTAGACCCATCCGAATGGGTGGTCTACCTCCAAATCCTGTTTCCTTATCCATTAAGCCAGAAACTATAATCCCTAGATCTCACCCAGAAATAACAAGTGGTGCCTCGATGCCAATTGAAATTCGGCGGCAGATACTTAATGTCACGAGAGTGTTATGACACGATTCGACTGCTTTGACAATTCACACAGTAAATATAGAAAGCAGTAAATAACACAATAAGTTGTTCACCCAGTTCGGTTCTAACAAACCTACGTCTGGAGGCTACCAAGCCAGGGAGGAAATTCACTATTAGTAGTATCAATTCAGAGTTAAACTCACCCGTTTACAACTCCTCACTTAATCACTACCCAATGACACTTCAACCTAAGTCCTACTTAGATCGAGTTCTACTCACTCCCCTCAATCACCGCGTGATATCAACCTATTGTTTAATTGAATTGTGAAGACACACTTCAATACACTATCTTGATCTCGCTTCAAAGCTTATAATCAAGAGACAAACACTCGTGCTTCAAAGCTTTGAGTGATAAACTACCCTTACAATAAATCCTAGTCCAATGCACTTATCAATTGATAGTTGCTTGGCTCACAAGAGAAACTAGAATTACAAAGACCAACTGTTAAAACCTTTAATACACAAACTGTTACTAAACCTAACAGTACACAAACAAAAGCCTTCAATGTCTTCAATGGAATCCAGAGGCATGGCTGTAGAGTAAGGGTTGAATTCTTTATATAGAAGCAGTCCTGAATCTTCAGTTTTGGACTTCCATAAAGATAGCTAGGGTTTACTTAATTCTCTCCTAAAACATGGTTTGTTCAACAACCAATTTAGGTTTAATTAAGATTAACCTAGCAGCCACGTGAGCATGCTTTCTAATGAAAAACATAAATAAAATGCTCAACAAACTTCGAAAATCTCAGAAAAACCGATTCTGAATGTCACGAATGTCATAACATTTGTTATGACATCGGTCTAATTTCCGACTTTAGCTTCCGTTCCTGTACTTTTACCATCCTTGTCCAGTAGGATTTATCTTCAATCTCTGAATGTCATGACATCTATCAAGACATTTCTAAAGCCTAGTTTTACCAAAATTGATGCCAACTTAAAACACTAACAAAATTAAAATATTTATACTTCTCCGTGACATAATTAGAAGGGAACCTGACCAGTACTATGTCAGCATTACAACGTTGAACAAACTCTACACAATCATTGAATAAATTAGGCCATCTAAAACCGCTTTGGAGAATTTTTCTAGTGGTTTATTCTCTATTATGGAAACCTCCATAAGTTGAGCTATGATAGTGCCACATGATACTTATTGTTTCCTCACCATTAGCACACCTCTTAATCAAACCATCATAACTCACCATAAACAAGTACAAGTCATGCCATAGATAAAAATTTGCTTTCCTACAAAATTTCTTCTTTTGCTGCCACATGAACTTATTCGGAATGATATTTTTGGATTTAAAATTAGCCATTTTAGTCAACCTTGACCTTTAAATCACTACAAAAAATACTTATTGAGGAACTCCTAAACTATGTTCTTCTCTTTCTTAATAACTTCAAAGTTCGCCAACCTTGAGAGGTGGACAACCACCACATTCTCATCTCTCTTTTGTTCTTTGATGTTAAAGTTGAAAATTCTCGCAACAAAAAATATCCATCTAACTAACTGAGACTTAGATTTTCCCTTGATGAGTAAATACTAAGCGTCACTTGATATGTAAAAATAACAACTTTGAAACCAATTAAATAAGAGAGAAACTTTTCCAAAGAAAATACTACTGCTAACAGTTCCTTTTTAGTTCTGAAATAATTGACTTGATTTTCATTAAGAACATTGCTAGCGTAGTATATAACATGGAAAAAATTTCATTCTATTTGGCCAAGCACTACTCCAACCGCATAATAACTAGTGTTATACATAAGCTCAAAGATAAATTCCTAATTAGGAGTTGTGATTATGGGCATGGTGATCAAATTTTATTCAATCATAAGAAAATAATTCAAACACTCCTTATAAAAATATCATTTTCCTTTATAAAGAGGTTGCACACAGGTTAAGTAATCTTTTAGAAGTCTTTTATGAACATTGGTAAAATGCGGTGGGTCCTAATTAACTCCTAACTCATTCACATTAATTGGAGGTGGAAATTTTACTATCACTTCAATTTTTGCTTGATCCACCTCAATGCATTTTGAAGAGACTTTATGTCCCAAGACGATTTCTTCATTTCTCTTAAAATGATATTTTCCCAATTTAAAACAAGATTGTTTTCAATGCGTCTCTTCAAAACATAATTTAAATAATCGATGCAAAAAACCAAAGTTTTGTCAAAGATAAAAAAATCATTAATTAATAACTCAATATAGTTTTCAATCATATCTAAAAAGGTAAAAAGCACACACATTTGAAATGTGAATGGAGTATTGCATAAACCAAAAGACATCCTCTAAAAAGAAAATACTCTTAATGGACATGTGAAAACAGTCTTCTTTTGATCTATTAGGTCCACATAAATCTTATTATAACTTGAATACTCGTCAAGAAATCATTAGTAGGTATGCCATGCCAACCTCTCCAACATCTGGTTCATGAATGATAGAGGAAAATGATTATTCATCATCGCCTGATTCAAACTCCTTTTATTTATGCGCATCCTTAAGCCAGCAAATGTACAAGCCACTATCAAATAATTCGTCTCATTTTGGAAGACCATCATTCCCCCTTCTTAGGAACCACATATATTAGGCTAACCCGTGAACTGTCAGAAATGGGATAGATCATCCCAACCTCAAACAACTTAAGTACGTTATTCATTACCTCCTTAATTATAGGATTAAGTCATCGTTATGGTTAGACAAATGACTTGAATTCTTCCTCTAGCTTAATTTTATGTATGAAATAGGCGAGGCTTATCCTCTTCAAAACTTATATGCTTCATCCATGTGCCCCTTTTATCCTTTGCCAATATCCTCATGAGCTTCTCTTCTTCCAAACAAGCTAGAGAACTATTAATGATAGTCTATTGCATTGTTTGTTCTACCAATAAGACATATTTTAAATATGTATGAAGCTCTTTCAACTCCAGAACATTAGATTGTTGTTGAACTTCAGTTGATGCTAGGACACTTGGTTCATGATCAATAAAATCCTTTTTTTTCTTTGTACCTTCTCCGCATGAGATGCCTTTAAGTGACATACACATTTGTCAATTTATCGATATTGTTTTTCCTCAAGTATTTCAATTGAATTCACAATACCCTGCTCAATAAGTAACAAGGGTGACTCATTTTGAGAAACCTCCTCAACTACTTCTTCCAGATGATGTAATGATAAGTCCCATCATCCAGATGACGTAATGATATGTCCTAAAGCACTCATCAACACTTCGGTAACAAGGGTTTTTGTGAAGAGTTTTAGGGTTTAAGAAAAAATTGGTTACATTAACTATGAAATCAAAGACGGATTTAGATCTATGGTGTTTTGGTGTTTGTTTTAGTTTTCGGATTGTGGATAACGGGAGTTTGATAGAGTGAAGTCGAGTTAATCTTGGAAAAAGGAAATGGTGAGGAGTGGAATATCGTTTGACACAAATTAAAAAAAAAATTGCTGACTTTTCATTTCCCAATTGCAAGCACGTGTATTACAAATGTTGAGAATGATTAGGTTAATATTATTTGAACCCATGTGACAATTTATAAAATTATTTTTAATTTATTCATGTTAAAAACAATTGCATTAATAGTAGAATTTTTCCGTTTACAAAAATATTTGTAACTTATTATCGTTGATAAAAATTTTAGTAGCTTATTTTTCATTTACACAAATGATTATATTGACATATAGTTTTTTTTCCATTTATAAATGTTTGAACCCGGGTGACGATTTATAAAATTATTTTTAACTTATTCTTGTTAAAAACAATTGAATCAATAGTTGAATTTTTTTCATTTATAAAAATAATTGTAATTTATTCTCGTTATAAAAATAATTGTAATTTATTCCCGTTTACAAAAATTATTGTAACTTATTTTTGTTTACACAAATGATTATATCGATATATAGATTTTTCCCGTTTATAAGTACTTTGAACCTGTGTGGCGATTTAAAAAATTATTTTTAACTTATTCATGTTAAAAACAATTGAATCAATAGTTGAACTTTTTTCGTTTTTAAAAATATTTGTAACTTATTTTTCTTTGCATAAATGATTATATTTTCTCCCGTTAATAAGTGTTTTAAACCCATGTGACCCATTTTTTTTTAGATCACTATGCATACTTTAATGGTAATCACATAATTTCATAATGCAATTTTCTTCCTCTTTGGAAGCCTCTTCGTCTTCCTTATATATATATATATATATATATATATATATATATATATATATATATATATATATATATATATATTTGTGTAAGTAAGATATATTAATGAGAGAACTAAGGGTTCTCCAACCTGAATACACAAAGTTACTGGTATTAACACAAAACCCGACAAAAAAAGAGAAATTATCAACTAATTACATCTTTGATAGGAAAAGCAAATGATTCGTAGAAACTATAATTAGGATGGATAATCTCTCCTATGACCATTTCAAAACCAAAATTTTTATACCCCAAATCGTATTATCCACATTCCACCTATCTTCCCTAAAACAAATGTCATTCCTCTCAAGCCAAATAGACCATGTAGTGGCTAACCAAATTATTCCCAATTTGCTATCTCTTACTTTTTTTTCTTTACAAAAAGAATACAAATCCCAAAAATTTGAAAGTCTATTTTCACCGCTAACAACCGGTTTATCTATCCAATGTGTCATTTCTTCCCAAATTCTCTTAATCACTATACATTTGTGAAAGATATGATTAAGAGATTCTAAATCCATGCCACAAAAAGAACAACATAAAGCATTATCATGGAAATTAATTCCTCTAACATTTAAAAGATCCTTTGTTGAAAGCCTATTCACAAAATACCGCCAAACAAAAGCCTTTGTCTTGAAGGGAACATCCATCTTCCACAATTTACACAAAGCCTCTTCCTCTCTACTAGGAGGACCTAACGACACTCCAAAATTGGCATAAAAAGAAAAACAAGAGGAGACCGAGAACATCCCGCTAGAGTCCGCCTTCCAAACTACCTTATCATGAACATCCCACTAGTTGACTAACACCTGAATAAAAAAAAGTCCATGTAACTGAACATCCTGATCCAATGGTAAATCACAAAGGCATTACATCAATATACAAAAACACATGTTATAGCAGTTTCTAAGAAAAATAATGATAAAACTTAATCCTAGCGTAACTAACTTTGGAAAAAACTCTGTTTAGATACTAAATAAAGAAAATATTCTTATTTTAATTTCTAATACATTATTTACAAGCATTTCTACAAAATAATATTACTTTAAACACTTAAAAAGTGCCCCAAGAACACTTGTAAGCATTTCCCATATATAAAATGAGTCACTAAAAAAGGTGCAGGAAAAAAATACAGTTATTATAAAGTTAATTATTATTAAACCTAGGAAAAAAATTCCTATCACCAATTGCTCAATATCTAAAAACCTATTATTCTCATGTAGTTCTTCTTTTTCAACATGACTGGGCAGAACAATTCCAAAATTGTCGTTTAGCTTACTGCTATCATCACCAGTACATGCCATTTTAAACAAATTCTTCTTGAGAATCTTCTCAGAATCATGTCTAAGCCAATTCCACCTTGAGCAATTCATTTGGTTACAAATACTCTTGTGCAAAAACCACGCATGGAACAAAATCCATTAACATATAATGAATCTGCTAAACTCAGTGCTAATAGTAGTTGAACTAACTGAACCAATTGAATCATAACTCAGAGGTCTCGTCGGTTCAATCTTCTGCAAGGTTTTTAAAACATTTCTCTAAAGAGAAGAAACATGTCAATAAGTGATTTGTAGGCCAATTAATTCTTCTGAAGTTTAGATTAAAAGGATGATGACAACAAAAACGGCACAATGAATGACACGGACAAAGAACGTAAC
This sequence comes from Vicia sativa, assembly GCA_021764765.1. Classification (NCBI taxonomy): domain Eukaryota; kingdom Viridiplantae; phylum Streptophyta; class Magnoliopsida; order Fabales; family Fabaceae; genus Vicia; species Vicia sativa. Next base: position 167,610,598 of record CM038792.1, on the reverse strand, counting down.
CCAGAATAACTTTGGGGATGGAGCGAAGAAAGTCCCATGTAATCCCAACTTAGGCGGCAGAATAAATGAGGAGAGAGACAAGAGTGAGGTCAAGGATAAGGATAGATGCAGAAATACAGAAGAGAATAATACTGTGACGAAAATAATTGGGCTGGTCACTATGTCAAAAGAAACCAATCTAAGAAGTCTGGGCCATGCACCAAGAATCACACAAAGCCCAAAGGAGACAATAATACAAGGATGGACAATGAGGGTATTACAACAACTAAGTCCAGTGGGTCAAGAGAGAATGTTAACACAGAGGCCCATGATCAAAAAAATTAAGAGGCGTTGGGGCCACAAGTAGATCAAGGAAAAGGAAATATTTTGGCTCCAACAACAAATAACGCTATGGGGGAGAAAGCTCAAACAGCAAATGGCGAGGCTCTCGACGAAAATATTTATGCAACATCAAAATCAAAGGAAGATGCCCTAAATTGCAAAGAAATCAACATTGTGAATGTCTCTGAGTCGTGTGAAACCAACATGAAAAAAATACTTTGGAATAATTTAATAGCCGAGATATCAGTAATAAGTAATGATAACTGGTGCGTAGTCGGTGACTTCAATGTGGCTAGGAGTGATTCCTAAAGAAAATGTAGCAGTATTTTCTCTAGAAGGAAGGAGACAATAAAGTTTGACGAATTCATCACAGAAGCTAATCTTTGGAATTTACCATTACATGGAAGAAGATTTACCTGGTCCTGAACTGGTGGCACAACCATGAGCACAATAGACAGATTCCTTTTATCAAAAGAATGGGTTAGAAAGTGGCCTGAGCCTGATTGCAAATAAATGAGTATTGACAAAGGGCTATGTGACCACTGTCCTATAGCTCTAAGTAGTGGTGGAAATAGACTAGGCTATACTTTATAAGGTTTTGTAGGCTTTTTTTAATAGTCTAAAGTCTGACCTATTTAATTAAATAGGTTTTTAAAAAAGCCTAAGTCTAACCGGTTTAGGAAATAAGTCTGATCTAATCTGGTCTCATATAGGCTAGGCCATAAGTCCCTATAGACCGGTCTAGCCTATTCCCACCCCTAGCTCTAAGGGAGTCGAAGCAAAATTAGGGACCAACATCGTTTCAAATGCTATCTTGTTGGAAAGAAGTAGATGGGTAACCTAAATATGTTAGGGAACTGTGGAGTAACATTTCTGTGGAAGGATGGAGAATATTCGTTAAAGAGTGGCACAAAAGGCATGCGCAAAACCTTGGAGAAAAAATCAAATCAGCTAAAGAAGAAAAAAGAGGACTGAAGAGAGAATAGAGCCTAGCAATATGTGGACTGAAGTTTGACACAAATCAGTTCCGACCAAAGCTTCATGTTTAGCTTGGAGGCTATTACACAACAAACTTCCAACTAAAGACAATTTATTTAGGAGAGGAATCGTGGGCCTGGAAAATCTATCTTGTGTCGGTGGGTGCGGTCAAGAAGAATTGGCATCCCATTTTTTTTGCTTGCCCTTTTTTTGCAGGTGTCTGGAATCATTTAATCAGGTGGCTCTGTTTGCTGGCGGTTCTCCATATTGCAGGCTGGGATCACTTCGAGCAATTCAGAGCTCTAGTAGGTGGTGGCAAAAAAGCGGTAAGCAGAGCTAAAGTGGTCTGGTTTGCTTGCATTTGGAGTATTTGGAAAGCCCGCAATAACAACATTTTCAAGAACAAAGTCACATCAGCCGAACAAATATTCGAAGCATTCCAAAGAGTTTCGTGGAACTGGCTGCGGAACAAATGTGTGAATGCAAAATGCAAAATGCCTCAGTGGTATTCGAACCCATGGATCATCCTAGGCTAGGCCGAGTTAGTTCGTGGTTCAATATCTGGCATCAGCATCAGGATGCTGTGGTCGGGCGCGGGGTTCTGTTCTCGCTTAGATCGCCTCCCCAGTGGAGGCTGGATTCAAGTATCAGTCTAGCAGCCTCGCTGTAAGTATTCAGATTGGTGGTGCTGCATATTTCTTAATTCTCTGTGGATTCCCGACGTCAATGATTAGTGCAGTAACAGTGTCAAAGCGCTTGATTTCAGGGATTTTGCTCTTAACTAATGCAGTCAGTTAGAGCTGCATAAAGTTCCTCTTTTTTTTCTTCCAGTGTAGTGTTTTTTTTAGACAATCTGATTCATATTATCATATTAGGCTCCTGTCTTGGTGAGTTTTTTTATAGGAAAAATGATGGTTTGAGGCTGTTTTAGGATTAAGTGGTGGGTCTTAGGTGCAACATACAGGGAAGGATTTGCATCTCTGGTGTCATTAGTACTGCACTTCTCGTGGTCATTTAAGCTCATTTATCTGTTTTTTTTTTTTTTTTTAAATTAAATACTTTACTTTTTATATATTTATAAGAGATGAAAAATATTTATAATAAATTGGTTACTTTTTATATTTTTGTAACCAATTATAAATTTCCACTAAAAATTCTATTTCAATAGGCATCATTAAAAAATATCATAACTTTTCAATAACAAAACAATTAAAATACTATAAACAATAAATATTTATATATTTTATTTTTAGAAAAAGTGATCAATTTTGAACAAATTTTTAATATTTAAAAACTTTTATAAATTGATAAATAAAATATTTTTTCAAATTGATTGTTATATACTTTGTTATCTGTCGATATACGTACTAAAGGTAAATATTTATAGAAATGAAGAAATATGATGACTAGTATTTCAAATTTATAAAGAATTTTATCATATAAAATTATCACAGTCACATATGTAAAATTCTCCGAATTGATTGTTTTCAAATTTTATATAGAAGTCAACAAATATGTAGAAATTCTCTAAATTGATTGTTTTCAAATTTTATATAGAAGTCAATGTATTTTATTAATAGAGATTTTTGAAGAAATTTTTATTTTATTTAAAAAAATCATTTATACTATTTTTTTAATCATCAAAGCTTTTAATAAAAATTTGTTAAAAATTAGCAAATAATTTAAGTTTAAAGGACGTACAAGCTTTTATAAAATTAGAAAAAATATATAAAACAGTCAAAACAACATTAACAGGGGTTATAGTACAACTTTAATTTTAAAGTAGCTTTAAAACCCCAAAAATGTTCTGGCCAAAAAGAGCTACAATACAGTGCAACTTGTGAATTGTGATGCATAGGAATCTGGAACATTAAACAATAAACAATACAAGAACTAATAGGACATATAAAGAGGAAACAAACAAAATCTCAATTTTCATTTTTTTTTCTGGGTCACAAACATTTCTCAAACCAAATTTTGGATGGAATTAGTTGATCATAAGATGAGATGAGATGGATAAGAAATATAGTAACTAACTTGCAAATTGCATCATAATGGATGATTACATTACAATACAAAATCAAAACCTTGCAGTGCTAGGACCCCAGCAATTAAACTCTATCACTTTCTTCATAGATTCTTCCTTAGTTCTTTTCACCTTGTTGGAAACAGCAGAAGAAGCAGAAGATGACAATTTCTTAGCCTGAGTATAAGATCTGATATTGTTCTTAGCATGTTGATGAAGTGATCTAAAAGCATAGTTCCATCTGCATACACCAAGCTGGTCTTTTAAGGCCTCCACTGCTCCTATGCTTGATGCCACTACCCAAGCTCTTGCACTCATTGTTGAAATTTGAACTTTTTTAATGTGTGATGATGATGTGTTAGTGTTTATGAATTCAAATATATATACATATGGAGTAGGGTTACTTGAATGATTGAAATTGTGGGAGTTAATTACGGACTAAGCCAAAACCAGTGGCTTCTGTTGGAAGTAAAATACAAGCAGACCAAAACTAGGGGCGGTTTCACTTTTGACCTATTGTTTGGAACCAAATTATTAGGCCTTATGGCCATTGTCCTAATAATAGTTTAATAATATTTCCTTTATTGTCGCTATGTTTTAACGAAACTTTTTTTAAAAAAATTTTTTATGAAAAAATACATCATTTGGATCTTACTTGTAAGATAAGAAAATACTTCTTCGAGTCACTGTTATAAGAAATGATTTTTTTTTTAAATTTTTTAAATAATTCATATATTTAATTTTAATGTAAGTCAAATACATTAATTATTTAATTCATTTAGAAAATAAATTTTTATTTATAACGGTGACCGGATGGAGTAATGCCATTTTTAGTTTTTAATTTAACAAATAATAAAAGAAATGTTATATTTGGTCTTTAATGCAATAAATATATAATTTTTAAGGCGTATTAACTATTACAAATATTTTTATACGTACTTCAAATTTTATATTAGTTTTGCTTAGTGTATACGAAAGGTATGTATTTATGATAAAATGGTACTATTGCTTTAAATATAGTTTATACTAGCCAATTTTTTATTACGCACTCTAAGTAAATAAATAATATATTACACACTCTTTTATATACTCGGCGAAATATTGGTTACATTTTGATATATAATCCTCTAATGCTTTACTGTTGACGTTGATGCATTGCATAATTATAATTATAATTATCATAATAATAATAATAATAATAATAATAATAATAATAATAATAATAATAATAATAATAATAATAATAATAATATTATTATTATTATTATTATTATTATTATTATTAACAAAACCGTCGTACCTAATTTCTTGATGTATAGTTCACTAATTTATATTTGGAGTTTCCTATCCCTAGTCTACGAGTGTAAGTAAGATTAGGTAATGTAATAGAATTTTAATCTCTAAGCCATTACTTGAGATCTCCTATTCTTATTCAACCAGCGTAAGTACAATAATTTTTCTAGGTCCAACATATTGACTAATGTTCGGTATGTTCTATGTGTCCAAAATCAGATTAAAAGAGTATCTCACATAAAATAATAACGTCAATAAATTATGCAATATTAAATCAAACATTTGTTCCAACGGTATTGAAAAAAGTTCATCAAAACATAACTTGACATATTAGAAAATTAGCTACTCGTGATTCAAATTATAATACCAATGAATTATATGAGGGTCGCATGCAAGATACCTTGAAGATCCACTACTACAAAACATGAATAATAACGTCAAAGTCATTACAGTTTTCCTAAATACTGTGGTGACATGTATAGTCTCTTGCGCTAACATTTTTTATATTTTTTAATTAAAATTTTTAAGGGTATAATAACAGTTAGTGTTAAAATCGTGGTTATACAATGAAGCTTGCATGGGTTCGAACCTCATCGCCCTCAAATAGTTTATTACTCTGACGTTAATGCGCGTCTTTTCATTTTTATTTATATGTAACTAAAAAACAATAGGGATGTCACTACAGTTGTTATTTAAAACCGTTGTTACACACTGACGCTTCTTTATATATTTTAAACACTAAGTATATATTTTTCCACTGAAAAAAGAAACAAGACGAAATAACTCTAACACCAATGTCGTTATCATCGTTGGGAAGGAAGACAACAACACTGACACAATATTCTCCTTTACGGTACGTGAAATATTTTTGATATTGTTGTTGTTTAGTTTCGTTCCAATATCGCATTTGAAGACAAAGTCATCCAAATGTATTTCTATGTCTTCTTCTTCTGTAAAATCTCGATCTCAAAATTTCTGTGGTTGTTATGGTCGTATGGTTTCATAGCAATGCAAGAAGGGACAAAATAAAGGAAGACTTTTTTTTGGAGATGTTCATTTTGGAGGAGTGATGAGACATGTAATTTGTTCATATAGGGATGAAGACATGAGAGAAAAAGGTGGAAATGCAGATAAGAGCATTATGAAGTCAGAGTTGAAAGTGTCCATTTTGAAGGTTATGTATGAAGATTAAGAGAAGAAGAGCAAAAATTTGAAGAACAAACTGAAATCAGAGAGATTTTCTGAAAATTTGAAGATGTTATGTTTTCTTTCTCCTTTATGTTTAGTGTTTACTTTGCTATGAAATGTCATAGTTGAATTCAACTATTGATGTTGAAATTGCAGATGCATTGAACTTGACATGAAGGCAACTAAAAGACAATTTCTTACGAGTAAGTTCATTGCAAACTTTCATTTAGTTATCTGTTTGTTAGTATATTAGTTGATAGAAGTTGAAAGTTTAAGTTGATAAATAAAATTAATCAAATCTAAATCCTTTGACTCCGAGGAAGTTTGACCAATCATTGTTAGCTTCATCATCATCAAATGAGAAAAAAATCACCTGTCTTCTCAACCTTTTTCTTCTTCTTCTTCTCTTCCTCACCCTGAGAGCTCTCAAGTACATTTATGTTGCACGAGACCGATTTATTTCCTCATCTTGATTCGGAGGTGGATTTTGCACCACAACACCCTCTACAACAACAACATATTGATTCTCAATATTGTTGGTAGCTTGAGAAAAACTCATTTTGATTTCTTTGGATGAAGTTGATTTTGTGTTCTTCCGCTTTTATATTGTTTCTTCTAATTCTTCATCTTCTCTTGGAAGTTAGAAAGATTTCATGCATGTCAAGCTAGTGTGCTCATTACTGGTTCTTTAATTCTATATGCATTCTCTTCTCTTGGAAGTTGGGAAGATTTCTGCCTACCTTAAGTTGTTGAATGATTAGATCTCATTGTCTTTTCAAATTTCATTTTCCATTCTTTAATACTCATGCTCACATATATTTAGATGTAATAATGGTTTATATATTAGTTTACAAATGATGTAATTGATAATTCTGGTTTTAATAATGGTTTTGAATTTTTTTTATAAACAATATCACAATGATTATTACTCTTAATTTTTGTTATAGGGAACACACTATTCAGTTTACTACAACGGTCACTGAACCGTGATTGGAAGTAACACATATACCAAAATACACTACATAATAACATTTGGATATGTGTCATTAAATACCTAATCCAACTTTTGTTAAGAGGCTTTTTGTAGTAGTGAACTGGCCTTCAATGGCTCTAAATGCACTCCAAATATACCTTATGGTGTTGTAAAATCGTACTTACAGTGTAAAATCATAGAACCCTTGAAAAGTGCCAAAACCTCCTTTTTTAAAACCCGTTTAAATTTTAACTTTGTATCATGACCCGCTAAAGGCCCAAGCCTGTCACAGACCGTCCTTAAACGGGCCAATTAACGCGTTTTGCCAACTCTACTTTGAGGGGCACACTATCTTGCTAAAAACTAACTATCCCGTCCACCAGGTGTTGAAGAAACTTGACCTATTGGGAAGGATGGTATCTTGGTCAAAAGAGCTCTCAAAATATGACATCTAATATGTTATAAGAGGAAGCATCAAGTCTCAAGTCCTAGCCGACTTTGTAGCTAGGCTCAACTCACCATCAAAGAGGACCCCCCTTCAGAATATGAGTTATTTGTGGATGATGCCTCCAACATAAAATGAAGAGGTGAATGAATAGTGCTTAAAGGATCGGGCGATATAAATATTAAACATGCATTAAAGTTTGAGTTCACCTCCAATAATAATCAAGCATAATACGAGGCACTCATCAATGGTATAATCTTTTCCCTAGAAATTAGAGTTACTTGATTAAAAGTTAAAAGTGACTCTCAGATGGTAGCCAACCAAGTCTCAGGATAATATCATGCCAAGGAGTCCGTGCTTATAAAATATTTACAGAAGGTTCAAAGTTTATCCTCATGTTTCCTTTCTTTCATTGTAGAGCACGTCCCCCACGAACAAAACTTTAGGGTGGATCTCTTGTCTAAGCTAGCCTCCTTGAAGGCTAGGGGGTTCAATATGACAGTCATATATGAGACTTTCTCCCTCCAACATCGAGGTAGATGAAGAATACTCTATGAAACTCGTCCCCAATTCCAGCTGGATGTCGCCTATATTGCATTACATACAATATTTCAAACTCCCACGAAACCAGGAAGAAGCGAGGAATACCAAAAAAAAAGTTGTCAAGTGCACCATAATCTCCGATAATATTTATAGAATGGGGAAGGCTACTCCTATGTTGAAGTTCCTGGACGAGAGAAAGATTTCTTTGGTGCTTGTGAAAGTCTATAAGGGAGGCTGCAACACTCACATTGGTGGGAAAGTTCTCACCTATAAGCTATTAAGAGCAGGTTATTACTAACCCACACTAATGAAATATAACATCTCCTTAACTAAATGGTGTAATCAATGCCATATGCATGCTGACCTTCACCAAACCTCTATAGAGTTTCTCCAATCAATGACCTTACCCTGGCCATTCTGCCAGTGAGGCATGAATATCCTGGGCTCTTTCTCTTTAGCATCACGTCAGCTAAAATTCTTGATAGTGGGAGTTGACTACTGCACCAAGTTGATAGAGGCGGTGGCAGTGGTAAAAATCACATCAGAAAAAGTCAAATGCTTCTAGTGGCAGAGGATTATGTGTTGATACAACCTTCCCGACGCCATTGTCACAGACAATGGAACCTAATTGGCTAGCACTATGTTTACTGAATTGTGTAAGGATTTGGACGTGCATACAAAGTTCGTGTTTATTGTACACCCTCAAATCAATAGATAAGTTGAATCAATGAGTAAGGTAATCCTCAAAGGACTCAAGAAGAAGTTGTATGACGCTAAAGTTTTGTGGGAAGAATTGCTCAAAGAGTATTATGGTCGTACCAAACCACCCCACAGTCTACCACTAAGGATACCTCATTTTCCATGGTTAATGGGACAGACGCAATGCTATCCATAGAAATCAAAACGCCATCATGGAAACATACCCATTTCGATGAAAAAGTAAATGATATAGGATTAAAATGCACAAAAAGTCTGGTTTACGAGCTACGATCTCTCGTGTCTGAGAGTTTGCTGCCAAACATAGAGCCGCAAGGTGATACAAATCCAAGGTATAATTGAGGGAGATGTAGGAGGGCGGCCTAGTACCAAAGGAAGTAGTCATACCTATATAACACGGGAAACTACAACCTAATTAGGGATGACCATATCGCATGTGCTAAAAATTTCCTCACAAAGCGTATAAGTTGTAGGAGCTTGAAGGATCACTTCTACCCAAGACCTGGAACAAACTCCATATCCGATATTATTATAGTTAAAAGTATTTGTAAATTCCTAGTAAACTATATGCCTGTGTAATTTTTCCATGGTCCGTGGTTTAAGAGATAAAAGATATAAGGCTCAAAATTTATTTAGCCCACCCTATTCTCCTTGATGTTCTTCAATCCTAAGTTCAATTAATCCAACGGATGTGTTCAATCTCCAAGAGAAATTCTGTAGTCGCGCAAATGAAGAGAAGCGTAGATAAAGTTCAAGTACTGATGAGAAGCATCGATAAGATCCAAGCATTGATGAGATCGAAGCATTGATGAGAAGCCTTGATGATTCTTGAGGTGGCACTTACAAGATTATTCTCCAATTTATTTGTTTTCAATCCCTTATTTTTGCATGGCCTAATTCTTTTGAATCTGGTCCATCGGGATGCCCTAACTTTTGCCTAAGTTAAATTTTTTTAATTGTTACTCGACTTAGCGGGTTTTTGTTTTTGAATTTGAATTTCTTTTTTGCTTTTTCACGTTGGTGACTTCCATGATTGTTGTAAGCTTTGTCTTCATCATTTCCTCAACCTTGAAGGATGTACTGAGGAGAAGATTTGAATTTTGCTTAGATCGTTTCCTCAATGATGTATCGAGGAAGGATGATGTGCTTGAACCTTTGCTTAGATCGTTTCCTCAATGATGTATCGATGAAGGAGATATGCTTGAAGCTTTGCCTAGATGGACCGATTCTATTGAGATTTGAATGCACCATTTAATTAATTGAAATACTACTGTGCCCCGGGTTGAAATAAAGTTTTTTTTAAAATAGAACAAAACTCCAACTCCTGGCTCGAAGGGGTTAACTACGGATTATCTCCTTATATCTCCATTGTTTAGAAATTGAAACAATGCCTTACATCGTCAACTCGGTCTTACATTGAACGCACACGTCAGCCAAATTTAGTTATTTATATTTACATCATTCTCCCCCAAAGTTTGTTAAAGTTGAAAAATGAAAATGGAAAATGTAACACCCCAAATCTACTCAGCGTTGTATAAATTAGAGTGCCAAAATTTCAAACTAAAACATGAGGCATTACACTTTCACAACTTGAAAACAACAAATAAAACAACTTAAATCTTGGCGGATACATAGCACAGAATGAAATACGAACAATTGAAATATAATTAGTCTTCAACAATTCAACTTTAAATAATAAACCGCAGCGGATTCTCAACATGATAATATCCAAAATAGCACAACATCTTTGAAACAACGAAAACCACAATTTACTTCTCAACAACCACAACTTAGTTCAACGGAATAAATGCGTAAACATAAAAGAAAAACAAGCGTTCGTTTCCCCCCGAGTGCTACGTATCAGAGTAACGACGCCATAAGCTACTAAACCTTCTACTCCTCGTTACCTGCACGTTACCAATATAAAGATAACGACCAACAAAATAGAAAGGGTGAGATATCGAAATATATAAGCAAAAGTACGATAATTCATATGCTAGGTAAAGAATCATATAGTAATTACTACTTTAATCAACAACGTTCGATATCCACAGGACAACTTAATAATCAACAACAACTTAAAATGCGACTCAGATGCGACTCGACAAATGCAAATGCATGTGGATCCATTTGGAGTAAACTCCCAACTTAAAACATGTCAGGTTATCGAGCATTCAACAAGGCATAAGCCTTCAACTTACAACGTGGTGCCAATCCAGGCCAACTTGAAAATGCACATGCTATGTATGATGCAACGAATTCAACTCCAACAACGACTTAAACAACGGCAACTTAAAATCATGCATGAACGACATCAACTTAATCAACCCACATCGACTTCAACAACAAATAACAACGTCAACACAAAGCAATTTATAATTTAATACAAATAATTTTAGTTTTCGACTTTGGCCATTTAAGCCTATGATTCAAGGATTATTCCAATTCGGAAACAAAGCAACATCGTTTTGACAATACCTACAATTCTAGCAGCCAACACGATTTTCAACGAAATGACACATTTTTAACTACCCGTATACTCGAACTATTCTGCAAAGTTTCGTCCAATTCCGAGAAACTAATTTTCCCGCCTAAATCGACTGACAGTCTAATTTTCTGCTCTGTTTTTAGTTTCCTGCAACATTAATACTTAATCCTATACATTCTACTAATTAATTATGTCAGTACTATTATTATTCTGCATTTTGATTTATCATTTCACTATTTAATTACACTGCCTGCTACAATTTTATTGCTGCTAAATACTTATGCTTCTGGTATATTTATCTATTGTTGCTAGAGTGTTTTCTGCTACCTGTTATCTAATATTTTCCTTCTGCTATTACTATTTTCATCATGTTAATGGTATTAATTCTTATGTTGTACTCTCCTAATATGCCAAGCAATATACCACCGAAGCCACGAGAAACAGAGCAAACAGGGAATGAACTGAGGCGCTCATCCTGCACCTGAGGCGGTCTCCTCCCTTCTCCATTGACCCAAGGAGACGGACGCCTCCCCTCTCCCAGACGGTCGTCTCCCTTTTCTTCTTCTAATGGGGGCGGTCGCCTCCCTCCATGTAGCAGCATGATATTTTCTTTGGATCGTAACCAATTATACAGAATAACAAATACCAAACAACACATATAGTAGAAACGATTTCAACAGGAGGCAATATTATTCATTCCAGCAACATAAATTCATCGACAAAACATGATTAGCAGTGTAATTATGCAGCCATAAACCCCACATAAAATTTGTCCTACAATCGATTATATAATCCGAACCCCACCCCTTACCTTTGGATTGAAGGGAACTCGGAAAATCGATCAAAAATAGCGAATTCTCGAACACCAATTGATCCCTCCTAGCAACCCTTGTTCCCAAATCACTTCCTTTCCTTTCTCTTCTGTTTTGCTGCTACGACTATGGCTTTGGTTGTTTTGGTTTTGCAAGCAAATGTCACTTCCTTATTTTACTAGGTTACTTAATAATGGGCTCCTAATATTATTTTGGTCTACTAATTAACTCTCCCAAAAATGCTATTTCACCCTCATAATTAATCTATTATATTTAATTTAATAATTCCAATTAATAAAATAAATTCTAATATTATTTTCATTTCGACTAATTTTACCCGATTATTAATTTAATGATTCCACCTACAATTCGACTTAATCACCAATTAATCGGAAATACTCTATAATATTAAATTAAATTACTTTAATTAATTACGGGTGTTACGGAAAAGAAGAGTGAAAATGGAAAGTCGTTGATTATTTATTGATCCAAAGATACAAGTTTACACCAAATACAACATAGCAACATAGAAATTATAATTTGAAATTGATAAAGTCTAATGATCCTAGAAAAGAGCTTCTTTGTTGATCCATTTGACTTTAGGAGATGCTTCGTAGTTCTTGGACTTATCAAAGCATGGGGGTGACCTTTGACTTTTTTTTAGCATACCAACTCTACCGATATAGGAGTTTCTCTTTATGGGAGGGGTCACACATGGTGATGGAGTTTAAGGCGTTGTAGGCCTTTGACTTGCCTGATGAAGGGCTGTCTTTTCTCTTTTGTAAGAATTGTAGGACCTAGCCTAGTCGAGTCTCCAATGTTTGACCTCTTCTTCACCAATCTAGGAATTTCTTGAATACCTTCACAGCCTTCTTAAAGCATGCTCAGAATTTGTTCTTTGAGTATAGAGAAATCTTGCTTGTTGGATTGATAATGACCAAGGACGAAGGTGGAAATGCATGAAATGCAAATGTATGAACATACGAAAATGCATGGGTATGAGTAAAATACTTTCTTTTTTTTTTTTTTGCTTTTGAGGGTATGCAAAAATATTTTCATAGAGACGAAATGCAATGTGAGTTTAGAACAAAGATAAATCTAAGGACACCCTACACAGATTGTGACAAACACAAGGAAAAGTCCTACGAATGATAATTAAAAGAAGACCCCTACAAGCTAGGGGTTATGACACTCCTACGGAAACCTATACGAGTTTAAAGATAGACATGGATATGCGGATACCCTATACTGACTCAAAGATTGTGACAGATAGGAACTCCTTAAGGATTATGGATAATGACAGACGAAGAGGAATCCCTACAATCTAGATATTGTAATAGAGGGATGGGAATTACTACAGGATAGGAATTGTGATATACCAATGGACGATTGAGATGAAGGTTTAACTAGAGGGTATAACATGGAAGGGAGCACATGGTGATCGGTCGATGATCACCAAATTCCATGGCATGATATAGGCCACATGGTGTGCCTTAGCGAGGACGTCCTTTGTGGGAAGGTGAACAAGATCATATAATGGACAAAGGGGAATCTCTACTGACTATGAATAGTAACATGCACATGAAAGGCCCTATGGGTTAAAACAAAGAATACCCCTACGAGTTTAGGGTATAATAATGATAAAAGGTAACCCTACGTAGGTTTAAAATTACAAAAGAATGTCCCTCACGAGAAGGATTCCTATGAAGGATGGGATGATAATAGTTTCCTTAGTACGTAGGTTCCTAGTTTCATGCTACGGATATTCTACTTTCCCCAAAAGGTGGCTTCCTTAAGGATATCTTGGATTACACTATAGGGAAAGGCACAAGGGTCTCCCTTAAGCGAAGCCTCATTCTAGACCAAAACTTTAGTCTCTAAGGTCGTACAAGGTCTCACCACAAGATTTTTATTTAGAGTTATACAAAAAGTCTTAGGCTTTGTTCCAAATTCCTATACCCCAAGAGGATATCTCTTGAGACATATTCCATTTTTGGAATTTCATCGACTCTAGGCAAAGTCGTCACAAAAATTCATAAGGATGATATATCCCCTTGGCTAATAGACGAACCTTCTTTCTAAGATTTTGAAAACTCATTTTTTGAAATAAAAATTCCACTACAAAAATAGTAATAATGTAACAATGAATATAAAAGCAAATAAATAAACCAAATAAAATAATCAAACACCAAAAATAAAAAACTCCTACAAAAAACCGAGACCTAAAACATAGGTAAACTCTAAACCCTAGGGTTGTGTTCTCCAGCAGAGTCGCCAGTTGTAGCAACCAGCTAAAAATATTGAGTCGCCACCATTAAATTTCGTCCTAAGGACAGGGAATAATAGATAACCCTAATTGATATAAAGATTCTAAATTTGTGAGTTAATTAGACGAAGGGGAGGTGTTAGGCACCCTTCATCTCCCTTGTTCTCAAAGGGCTTCTTTTTTAGGTCGTAGGGTGAATCGTAAATTTCTATTTAAAAGTTAATATTCCCACATGTTTAAGAAAATATATTTAATTTTTTAATAGCTGGACTCGCAACGGTTTTTAAGTTGTATGCCTACGTATCCTCTTATGAGGAATCAGAGTCCAATTTCGTAGTTCGTAGTGTTTGGTTAGTGTTTTTATAGGATTGTGTAGAATTGCTTTCGAGTTATCCTTGAACCTTGTCTGGCTTTTGTAAAAGAGTGATAGTAAACGCAGTTCGCAGTTAATTTTGATAACAATTCTCCTTAATCCTTTTTTCGAAAATTTCTTGGGTTTGAATTATGTTAGTAAAAAAATGTTAGTAATTGATTGGTTAACTATCTTAGATTATGTGATGCAATATGTGGAAAAAAAAGATGAATTTTACATGATAAAAATGTTTAATGAATATATGAAAAATAGGGTTAGTATTTTAGAAAATAATTAATTAACAAATAACTATTTTCTTATAATTAATAATATTTATGATAATAATTCAATATTTATTTATTAATAATATTTAATGCAAAAAATATTTTAATACAAAATGATATGTATGACAAACAATAAGTTAAATAAAATAGAAAAATAAGTTAATTAAATAAAATAATAAAATTTATTTATTTATTTAAAGGGGATGTAGAATATTTTGACCCAAAGAGATTTTGAGCCCAAAATGCCTGGGGGTTGCGTTTGATAATATGGTAGTATAATTGGGGGTTAGGATATTAAGGGCCCAAGTTAAGAAATTGAACTTGGCCCAAATACGTAGATGGGGATGTGAATTTTAGTCTAGTAGTAAAAACAAGGTGTGTAAATAGCAGGGGTTCAAGTTCAGAAATTGAACTTGGCCCAATGAAACAGTGTGATTTAGTAATATCTTCAAGAAGTTAATCTAATTAAATTAAATAAATAAACTTAATTAGCCTTAATTTGACTAAACTTAATACAAAAACTAGTAAATAAAAAGGAAGAGGATCTAACGAAGGGTGCAGTGGCAAAACATGAATTAAGGCTGAAAGCTGAAACAAAACTAACCTTAATTATTGTAACTCAAAAATTAAATAAAGAAGAACAAAGGTTAACCAACCTGTACACATTAGGGGTCGTCCCTTACTCCTCCATGCTTTTAATTTTATCTTTTGAAACACATCAATATTGAACCGACACTTGGCAATTAAAGAAAAAACAATAAAATAATAATAACAACATATATTATATTTAGATGTTAATGAAAGAAAAATATAAAATAAAAATAGATCGAATAAATGCGTAGAAAAAAGTTTGTGAAAGAGATGGATTGAGAATTGTTAATGAATCGTTGATTTCTTGATAGCAATATTTTTGTTGTTTGGTTCAAAATTCTAAATAAACCAAAAGAGTTGTGTAAAAATAATATTTGTGAGAGAGGTAGAAAATTGTTGATGTCCAATTAGGGTGAAGAGAGCCTACTTATAGAGTTGAAATTAGGTTAAAAACACTTCTAAAAGGAAATAATCCACACCAAGAATAGCCTAAAGTTTCTGATTCTATCTTAGTCAACAAGTCTAAGAATCTGGACTTATTTGTGACCACATGCAAAATAGATTTAAAAAATATTTATACTAAATAAATTTTATTATTTATATATTTTTTGCATAAAATAATGATTTAATTAAAAAAATTAAAATATAATAAATAAATTAAAACAAAATTAGTAATTAAATAATAAAAATCATGATTTTTGTGATGGAAATAAAGTTAGAAACAATAAATAGATAAAATATCCAAAATGCACCAAGTGAGATTGAAACATATGACCTTATATTTGCAAACTCTATTCCTTACCAATTGTGCTATATTACATATTAAAAATAAAAAGCTAATTGAAAATATATGGAGGCAAGTCGATATTTGCTATTTAAAAATACAAATAATTCAAAAGTAAACTATTATATTTTTAAATTGATTTGAAAACAAATATTTATAAGACCCAAAATATTCGTGTAAATAAGTCAAAAGAATTTTATAAAACCCAAGTTTAAAAATAATTTCGGCCGTAACATCAAGGCGGACAAATTTGGGGTATGAAAGTTGTGGTCGACGCATTGCCTTTTAAAAGATCATTTTATCCCCCTCATGTTTGATCGTGTCGAGTGGGCCTGCTGTTTGAGTCGACTGCTCGCTGAATTACACAACTTTTCTGCTACGTTTTCTTATTTTGGGTACACACACACACACACACACACACACATATATATATATATATATATATATATATATATATATATATATATATATATATATATATATATATATATATATATATATTATCATCATCTTCATCCCCACCTTGCATTCATCAATAATTACACATAACAATTTTTGTTGATTAAAGTGCACAAATGTGGTGATAACGTTCAAATTGAAGATTGATTTTCAGATTTAGGTTGAAGATTGAGTGGGTTTTTTATTGAATAAAACTATTGGGATTTTGTCCTCCAAGATTCACGTCGGTACGTGGGGTTTTTGCACAAATCTTTGCTTCATCAAATTCAACTAAGTGAAAGGATTAAGAGACGGTGGATTTGCTCAATCAAGTAGCGGTAACCGAAGGATCATGAAGAAAGAGTTGGGGTCAAACATCTTGCGGTCGAAATCATCCTAATGAGCGATTTGTGGAATGAAGAGTTCATGCAATCAAGTAGTGGAAACCAGAGGTTTGTTCGAAGAGTTTGACACTTGGTTTGGCTCGAACCAAGGGGAGAGAAGATAATATTTTCATCATCTACAATTGGCTTGTGTGTATTGAACTATTGCTTCTCTTGTAATATTTTGCAACTTAATATCATATATCTCAATTCTGGAATTTAGAATTGGGGGCAAACGTACCCTACGCGAGAACGACAAGGAGAAATGCCTTAACAAATCGTGTGTTGGTTCTCTTTCCTTATCCTTTTACTTTTGTTTGTCATAATTTTTGTGATATCAATTGTTCAATTCATTTTACTGTGATTGTAGTGAATCAAACTTTGTTTACAATAATCTTAACAATCATTTTGATTGTTATCAAGAAAACTTCATCACTACAATTAAGTGAAACTGAACTTGTTGTGTTATAGCACGCCAAGTGTTTGACAAAGTGACCAACACACAAATTTGTGATATTGTATAGTTTTATCTTAAACAATTCATTGGAAGTAGTAAGTACTCATTGAGATTGTTTAAGTGATTGATCAATAAGTAATTGAATTGATTCATTTCTCATCATAAATACTCCATTCGGTTTCACATATTCGGTCTTTCCAATAATGGATCGTTTAGACGATTTTTGATTCGGGAAACTTTCGCACCGTTTCTAAAAACAATTTTAAAAAACGCAATATCAAATAAAGGATCTATTCAACCCCCTTTCTAGATCTGTCTCATCGTCTTACATTATCAAATATATAATTACTTAATATTATCACTAAACTTATCGAATTTTCTCTTTGACAACAATTTCCATGATCACATAATTTTACGGTCTGATCCGTGCTAATTTAATGGACTTATGGACCAGCCTGATGGGCCAAACCCATTTTGACAACTCAAATTTTGAAGTGTTTGTTTTATCAATAGTAAAATTAATTTTGCTTTCAGAATTGATTCTATTTAAAGTTAAAATTTATAACTTTTACTTCTAAATTGATTTTGAGTGATTTTTATATTAAAATATATTATATAACTCACTTTTACATCTAAACATAAATTAATTTTGATTAACTCAATTTATAAAAATAAATTCTACTAAATTCAATTATGGCAGAATCAATTTTATCCCCTTCCGATCAAAACACACCCTAAACACTTTTTCCAAATTCAAAACAAGAACTTGAATGTATAAAGTTATCTCGGTCAAATTCTCCGAATTGGTTGTTTTCAAATTTTACTAAGAAAGTCTATATATTTTTATAATTGAGTTTTTTTAAAGAGTTTTTCATTTTATTTAAAAAAAGACACTTAATAATTTTTTTTATCATCAAAGCCGCAAATAGAAACTTTTAAAATTTAGCAAATAATTTAAGTTTGTCATAGCTTTTTTATTAAATAGTCAAACAATTAATAGGTGTTATATACAACTTTAAATTTAAAGTATCTTTAATAAACCCCAAAAGAAATCTGTCCAGAAGAGCACAATTGATCACAAGCAGAAGGAATGATTTCCCTTACAAGAACTAATAGGACATATGAATAAAAAACAAACAAAATCTCAATTTTCATTTTTTCTTGGTCACAACCATTTCATGAACAAAATTTTGGATGAATTACATAGATACATAAGATGAGATGAAATGAATAATAAATAATACTTACTAACTTGCAAGTTGCATCATAATGGATTATTACAATACAAAATCAAAACCTTGCAGTGCTAGGACCCCAGCAATTAAACTCTATCACTTTCTTCATAGATTCTTCCTTAGTTCTTTTCACCTTGTTGGAAACAGCAGAAGAAGCAGAAGATGACAATTTCTTAGCCTGAGTATAAGATCTGATATTGTTCTTAGCATGTTGATGAAGTGATCTAAAAGCATGGTTCCACCTGCAAACACCAAGCTGGTCTTTTAAGGCCTCCACTGCTCCTATGCTTGATGCCACTACCCAAGCTTTTGTTGCAGCTGCACTCATCCTTGTATTGTAACTTTGTTGAAAATTGAAGTTGTTTTAATGTGTGATGATGTGTTAGTGTTTATGAATTCTTATTATATATGAGGAGTAAACCAGTGGTTGGTTTTGATAGAAGTAAATACAAGCAGACCAAAACTAGGGGCGGTTTCACTTTGACACCTATTGTATACCAATTTCTCAAAATCTACGCGGGGCTATATGTCTGGTTTCCTTACTTTTTTGGTTCTGTAATTTAGTTTTGAATCACGTGCTGTCTTAATAAAAGAGAAAATTGTTTTTGACAGGAAAAAGAGGAGAGGATATTCCATGTTTATTTTTTTTTTTCTCGAGAAAGTGTCAACTGTTTTGAGAGGAAATGAAATTTAAATCTGAAAGAAAATGGAACCATTGATTTTCTATTTAAAGGGAAGGTTCGAGAAATGAAAGATTAAAGAAAAGAGCATAATAAAAAGAATTAAATTAGAATACACTTACCTTTTAAAAAAATTTAAAAGGTTAATCACAATCGTTAATTTATTAAAAATATTTAATTTTAATTTTAATTTTTTTTAAAATTGAGTTAATTATGTTTTTTATTTCTATAAATTATTTTATTTTTAGTTCTTATTAAAAAATAATATATTTTAATTCTTATAAAATTATTATGCATATAGTTTTAATTACTTCTGTTAAACCAATGTGTATTTTTAAATGATTATTTTGTAAATATTTTTGTAATGTTATAAAATGTTCCTAAAAAAAACTCAAAATTCGATTTTTAAATCGAGGTTTTCATTATTTTTATCATTATCTTTTGAAATTTAAAAAATTCATATTTAATTTTTCTTATGTTAAAAAAATTCTAAAATTTGATAAATTTGTTTTTATAGTATTCTAAACCATGCATAAAAAAATTATTCAAAAATTAAAAAATTTAGGAGTAATTAAATAGTTTTCAAAATTTTAGAAAATATTAAGAACTAAAAATTGCATGTATAAAAAATTTGTAGGGATTACAATATATTATTTTTTTAATAGGGATTAAAAATGAAAATTGAGATTTTTGTAAGGACCAAAAACATATTTAATCCTTTAAAATATTATAATTG
This sequence comes from Vicia sativa, assembly GCA_021764765.1. Lineage (NCBI taxonomy): Eukaryota > Viridiplantae > Streptophyta > Magnoliopsida > Fabales > Fabaceae > Vicia > Vicia sativa. The sequence goes on along the minus strand of CM038792.1, from coordinate 167,590,608 downwards.
AATAGTTGTGATGTATTGATAGTATAAAAAATTTTATACTCACAGTACATATCAATTAAACCCTAATAAAAAATACAATTTATAAATTTTTTGTTTATTTTAAGAGCAAAATGAAAAAAAATGTAAAATTTTATTTTTATGTTTAATTAAACCAAAAGTGAGCGAAAATAAAAGATAAAAGTATGCTAATAAAAATAAGATAGAATTGTTATGTTAAGGAATTAGAGATGTTTGGTGAAATAGTGGAGTGGAGTATCGATGTGGGTCTTTGATATAGTGGTGCAGAAGTAGATCTACAAGATTAACATTTAAAATATACATATCAATAAGATAATTAATAGTAAGTGATTTATGGATTAGAGAGAGTACCTCAAGTTCCACGTGAGATGTTTTACATATAATTGACAATTATGTGCGTTTATTATCATTTTGGCGTGGAAAGCAGGAGACGATTTAATGACATCTATCAACACGTAACAACCTTTAGTGTGAATCTAATGTGGAGCTCTAAATTAGGTTTACATTGTACCTTTAGTGCTTTAGTGCACTGACTTAGACTAATGATTGACCTTTGCCCTTTTGGAAAAATGACCGACCCCTAACATTTTCCCCAAGGTTTGTCCTGAAAGACCAATGGAAAGCCTTTAAGAACTAGGTAATGATTTTTTGTTGGGTTCATCGCTTGGACAAGTGGAAAAGATTTGGGAGCCAACTTGAGTGGGGTTGGGAACATGTGAATTAAATGTTAGTCTCATCATTGAAATGTATGGCATGATCGTTCCTACACACGGCCTTGGCTCCTTTGATTATGATGTAGTTCTTTCCCTCCTGGTGCTTAATTATACTCAAGTACTATTACAATATCGAGGTATGCCTTTTTCTACCTACCTATTTTATTTTATTTGAGACCGCCTATTTACATGTTTTCCCTTATTATGTAAAAGTTACTTTACATTCCTAGACATGTTTCCACTCTTTGCTCAAATTGTAACTCTTTCATCTTCTATGAACCTCAATTAATTTTTTGTGAGCTTTGGTGATTCCTTCTCTCTATCTTTCTTTTTGTCTCTAGGTTATTCATTTTATCGACTCACTGCATTTCTATAATTTCTTTGCTTTAATTGGTGATTCAGGTACTATTTTTCTCCCTGCTCACCGCTAGTTTTTTTCCCTTCCTTGCTTTAGTCACAACTAATATAGGAGACGACCATCTAAATTATATTAAAATATCTAGTGATACGAGTGACGCTTCTTCTCAAACCAAAATAGTAAGCCCAAAAATGTTGAACGTTAAACCTTTAGGAGTTAATCAACAATTTGCAAACCTCATTATTATTAGTTACAACTTTGGTCCTAGTGGGGTTCTATCGAGGACATTTGTCAAAAGTCAATTGGTTGAAGGAAGGGGATGCTAATTGTCTGTTCTTTCATGCCTCTATTAAAACTTGAAACATAATAAATGCCATTTTAGCCCTTAAAGTGGGTGACGGTTTGTTGAAGGTGTGGCCCAAATTTGACAAGAATCTTTAAGTATTTTTTAGAAAAGTTTTTAGAGTCGGATTGTGAGCATCTAAGGCTTGATGGTGTGCCCTTCAATTCTTTGTCTGAGACCAATAATTGGGCCTTGACAACTCTTTTTTCGCTAGAGGAAATTGATGGAGGTTATCTCTCTGTGCATTGGTAATAAGAGCATGAGTCCTTATGGATTTAATTTTTCTTTCATGAAAAGTTGTTAGATCTCGTTGAGGGGAGATGTAGGGGTTATGTTTGACGATTTTCACCATTTGCATCGCTCCCCTAATGTTTTACATCCTATTTTGTGTCTCTACTCCTAAAGTTAAGAATCCTTCTCTAGTGAGTGACTTTCGACCCATTTCCCTTGTTGGCTCCTTATACAATATAGTAGCCAAATTTATAGCCAAGAGACTATGAAAGGTGATGGATATAATTTTCTCCCATTCATAATCAACTTTTCTTAAGGGTCGGATGCTAGTTTATGGAGTTGTGGTTCTTAGTGAGTTAGTTGATTTAGCTAAAAGTTCTAGGAAAGCTAGCCTTATCTTTAAGGTCGATTTTGAGAAAACATGTGATTTAGTTAGTTGGAGTTTCGTGGAATATATGCTTGTCAGATTAGGCCTTAATTTTAAATAGAGGACATGGATAAGAGCACGTGTTTTCTCTGGTAACTTGGTTGTGCTGGTAAAGGCTCTTTAACCTAAGAAATTAAAATTCAAAGAGGATTGAAGCAAGGGGACCCCTTAGCTCTATTTCTCTTACTCCTTGTGATAGAAGGTTTAAATGGGATGATTAGTGATAACACGATTTTATATAACATATTTGATGTATTTTTCATAAATAATGTTAATGTTTTTATTTAATTATTTCACTTTATTTCTATATTACGTTGGTATTTTCTATGTTTCAGGTATTTTATATTAAATAAAGATAAATCGAGCAAAGAAGTAAAATCGAGGAAAAATTGGATTAAAAAGCAAAGAAATGAAGCAAAAGGTGTGATATAGTAAAAGGGAGGTGTTAAGAAGAAGAAAACAATTATAGCAAAGGTCCAAGACTAAGCCCAAAGCAAGCAAGCCCAGACCAGCACGCACATGCCCTTGCCACGTGGGCTGAGACGGTCGTCTCAGCTTTCCTCTTTCCTCGGAGGCGCCCGCCTCCTTAGCAAGTGGGGCCCTCCATTTTCGCAGCAGTTGAGACGCACGTCTCAAAGTCAAGGGCCACGTGGAGGCGCCCGCCCTCCTCGCAAGTGGGGTCCACCACTTCTTCCAACTGCTTAAGACGCACGTCTCCCACGTATGCCTATTCTTGAGGCCCCCGCCTCCGACTCTCAAGGCACTATTTTCGCTCCACGTTCACGCATGCTTGCGTACGAAAATTCAGGAAAGGAAGTTACTTCATGCATCTATAAATAGGAGCTCTAGTCTCAGAATTCAGGGTCGGCATTTTTTACCGAACAACCGCTATTTTAATATTTCGCAATTTTATTTCCAGTATTGTATTTTGAATTTATTTTCCAGTTTTCACTGATCTAACCTTACGTTAGCTCCAGTGCTTTTTATTCCTTGTTTATTTTCTTCTGTCAAATTCAAGAAGTCTCCGAGCAGATCCAACCGACCTGTGGTGGATGTTCGTTTATTTCGAAGAACGAGATTATTTCCAGCATTCTTAATTTCAGGTTTTATTTATTTATTTTATTTTATTTTATTTATTGTTGCCTGATATTATTTATTTAATTGTGGAAATGTTTAAATATATTAAACCATATTATTTATGCATGTCTGAATTAATTAATATGTCTGGCTAAATTGTTTTGATATTGGTATGTAAATTAATCGATCCAAAGGAATCTAAAATAAACTGGCATAATGTTACGTTGTTAAAAATATTCTTTCTGACTTAGATATCTAATTTAATTTATTAAAAGGTTTAGAAACCAACAGAGCGAAAGTTTGAGGTTAATAAACTGGACTAAGGTTAGAAACCAACAGAGCGACAGTTTGAGGTTTAGAACCAGATAGTGGATACTAGGTATTAATTTTAAAGATCATGATTTTAAAAGAGATTAAACTTTATTTATTTTCAAAAAGTGTTTTTATATTCGGCGGGATAGCGAGAGCATACGTTAGGATTTAATTACATGATCCGATTCAATAGAGCGAAAGTTTGAGAGAGGATCTTTAGATGAGTCTTGTTCTTTGAAATAAGATTTCTATCAACTTAAGTAACAAGCCGTGAAATTCGATCCCTTAGGTTAGATGAATTACATCGATATCTATTTATTTATTATATTTTCCTTAACCAAAATTCTTAAAGAATTATTCGCTTTAGGTATCAGTAACTTAGGATAACAATAGTTCGATTTATAGTCTCGTGGGTTCGATATCTTTTAAAACTACGCGATAGGATGCACTTGCATCTGATTAATAGACGATAAAGTCGCGATCAAGTTTTTCGTTGCGGGACTATTTAAGTCGATATTGTAACTCTGGTGTTACACCGTATAGACTAAGGCACCTTTACCTTTTATTACCATGTATGACCCAAATTTTTCCTATGCCCATTATCAGTATTATGAGGAACCACAAGAATCCCATAGATCCAACCTTGAAATACTGATGGAAAACTTTAATGCTTCACAAACCTACTCTTACCCAAACTACCTCCAAAACTACCAATCCCCATATTTTGAGGAACCACAAGAAACTTATAATTTCAACCAAACTTTTCCTCAACCCAATTCTTCCTACAATTATCACACCCAATATTTTGAAGAATCACCAAAACCATATAAATCTGATCTCGAAATATTAATGGAAGATTTTAATGAATCATCTAGGATGATAAGTCGCTTCGGGGAAACACAAAATGAAACTTTAACTTACTCTGACGAATCGCAAGATTTTAATTTTGAAACATCAATGGAAGATTCAGATGAGATGATAACTAACTCTAGGTTAGAGTCTATGATTGAGCACTTTGTAGAAACCCAGATTATCCAAAATGAAGCACAAATTATCCAAAATGAAGAGGTACGAAAACAAAGTCTTCAAATTAATGAAACCCTTAGCCAACTAACCAGTATGGTTGAATCCCTCGCGTCTCACACCGTTGGCTTAGAGACTAAAATCTCTCAACTCAAACAAAACCTTCTAGGACCTTTACCCGAGGAAGATGTGGATGTTGAAACAACCATTATGGAAAAACTATTTGGAAATCTAGAAAGCGATGATGAGTATGAGGAGAGTGATATTGCGACTGAGGAAAGTTCTGACGAGAAAATAGTGGAGATTGAGAAAAATGAACCAACAATGTTCGAAGAGGAGGTTGTAAAAGAGGTAGAGAAGGAAGCATCTATTGTTATCCCGAATCACTACATCCCACTGATTCCCTTCCCGAAAATTTTTATGGAAACTCCGGTAGACTCCCAATCTAAAACGTGCGTTGCGGTATTGAAAAATATTCATACTAATTCACCACTATTGGAAGTCTTGCCTAAAAAGCGAAAATTAGAGGACCATAAAATTAGGGATATAATTACTTTTAAAAGGGTGATGTTAACTTATGAGGCGATGGATGAGATCACTAAGCTCGAAATTGAAAAACTTATAAATCTAGGACCACTACCAAAATTTCGAAAGAATAACCCGCTCTACAGACGTAAGAAAAGAAAAGGTGAGGGATATGTGAGATGGCTTGATAAGTGGCCATGGAAAATCAATGAGTAGTCATTCTAGTTTCTAATTTTAATTTTTCTTTTTCGTATTTTCAATATTTCTATTTCATGATTAAATTTTTAATTTTATTCGGTTAACGGTTGCCCCCTTTCATCTGATGCGTTTGAACTACTTTCCCAAAATACCGATAGTTATATTCAATTAAATAATCTGCATTAATATTTATATAATAATTGAATATTCTAATTATCGTATTTTCCTATTAATATACAGAATTAATACTTCCCAATATTTATTATAAAATATTATATAGTAGTATTATATATCCTACTAATTAAAAATTCTAAATCATCTATATATATATATATATATATATACAAGTATGTAAGTATGTATGCATGTGGAACTGAAAAAAAAAAAACTTAAGTCTACCCTGTGCTAGTATCATATCACTTTTGTAATTACTAGAAACACATGCATCTCTCGCTGCCCAAGATGATCACCCTACTCCTTTCTGATTTCTCCTGGTTCTATCGCATTGAGGACAATGCTTATTTTAAGTTTGGGGGAGTTAGAACATTTCTTAGTTCAATTTTATTTTTTCTTTGCTCTATTTAGTTTTTCCCTTTTAGTTTCCTTTTTCTATGTATCGCAAAATTTCCATTCAATAAAATACATGTTTATGTAATTTTAGTCTTTTATGTTTAATTCTCGTGCATATTCGAATTCCTCCAGTTTCTTGAGCCATAACGACAAAATTTTAACAAAAATTAAAACTCATATATTAACACACTCAAATAATACTAAGGTTGCCTATTTTTAAATAAGAATTCGAGCGCGACTTAGCAAAATTGTTATCGTCCTAACACTTTAAAACCCCCAACGTGTTAAATTGATTTAAGTACTTATTATACCAACACCTTAAGACTTAGTTTTAAAGTAATCCCGAGTAGTTTATTAAGCAGTCGGCACCGCCTTAAACGACAAACTACGTGGAGAATCGATGAATATAAGTGATTGATCAAGATTTTTAAAGAAAATTTTTATTAGAAGATGCACTTATTAAGTTAGATGGTCCTTACCAGATCATTTAATTCAACAGTTGCGGAAACTATAAAATATTTATGCAAACATCCATTATGAATTGGTTCAGTGGTCCCTGGTGCTGAACTTGGTAGGGCGGATGACGATCCGATCCCCCGCAATTTGTAAATTGGATAAAAGGAACACCAAATATAATTACCATGACTCCTAGCTGGATTATAAAGATCAAAGTCACTAACCGGTTACTCCACTATGTGCGCGTAAGGTAATGGGCTTAATGTGATTGCGCCAGAATGAAAACGGGTGAAACAAAACGAAAGTATTAGGTCGAGCTATAATTCATGACTTAAATTGGTCTGCATAAATGGGGTTGTCTAGTGTTATTACGGTAACTTTGGTGTCAAAGTCTAAACTCGAGTTATCCAACAAAGAAGTGAGTTGCGACCTAGTACGAATTGAATTGTGTTATATATCTGCGTTTGACATATGCTCAGGTGATTTTTCATTTTTACTTTTTGCTTGAGGACAAGCAAAGGTTTAAGTATAGGGGAGTTTGATAACACGATTTTATATAACATATTTGATGTATTTTTCATAAATAATGTTAATGTTTTTATTTAATTATTTCACTTTATTTCTATATTACGTTGGTATTTTCTATGTTTCAGGTATTTTATATTAAATAAAGATAAATCGAGCAAAGAAGTAAAATCGAGGAAAAATTGGATTAAAAAGCAAAGAAATGAAGCAAAAGGTGTGATATAGTAAAAGGGAGGTGTTAAGAAGAAGAAAACAATTATAGCAAAGGTCCAAGACTAAGCCCAAAGCAAGCAAGCCCAGACCAGCACGCACATGCCCTTGCCACGTGGGCTGAGACGGTCGTCTCAGCTTTCCTCTTTCCTCGGAGGCGCCCGCCTCCTTAGCAAGTGGGGCCCTCCATTTTCGCAGCAGTTGAGACGCACGTCTCAAAGTCAAGGGCCACGTGGAGGCGCCCGCCCTCCTCGCAAGTGGGGTCCACCACTTCTTCCAACTGCTTAAGACGCACGTCTCCCACGTATGCCTATTCTTGAGGCCCCCGCCTCCGACTCTCAAGGCACTATTTTCGCTCCACGTTCACGCATGCTTGCGTACGAAAATTCAGGAAAGGAAGTTACTTCATGCATCTATAAATAGGAGCTCTAGTCTCAGAATTCAGGGTCGGCATTTTTTACCGAACAACCGCTATTTTAATATTTCGCAATTTTATTTCCAGTATTGTATTTTGAATTTATTTTCCAGTTTTCACTGATCTAACCTTACGTTAGCTCCAGTGCTTTTTATTCCTTGTTTATTTTCTTCTGTCAAATTCAAGAAGTCTCCGAGCAGATCCGACCGACCTGTGGTGGATGTTCGTTTATTTCGAAGAACGAGATTATTTCCAGCATTCTTAATTTCAGGTTTTATTTATTTATTTTATTTTATTTTATTTATTGTTGCCTGATATTATTTATTTAATTGTGGAAATGTTTAAATATATTAAACCATATTATTTATGCATGTCTGAATTAATTAATATGTCTGGCTAAATTGTTTTGATATTGGTATGTAAATTAATCGATCCAAAGGAATCTAAAATAAACTGGCATAATGTTACGTTGTTAAAAATATTCTTTCTGACTTAGATATCTAATTTAATTTATTAAAAGGTTTAGAAACCAACAGAGCGAAAGTTTGAGGTTAATAAACTGGACTAAGGTTAGAAACCAACAGAGCGACAGTTTGAGGTTTAGAACCAGATAGTGGATACTAGGTATTAATTTTAAAGACTGCGACAGCGTTTTAAAAGAGATTAAACTTTATTTATTTTCAAAAAGTGTTTTTATATTCGGCGGGATAGCGAGAGCATACGTTAGGATTTAATTACATGATCCGATTCAATAGAGCGAAAGTTTGAGAGAGGATCTTTAGATGAGTACTGTTTGTTGAAATAAGATTTCTATCAACTTAAGTAACAAGCCAGTGAAATTCAGATCCCCTTAGGTTAGACGAATTACATACTGATATCTATTTATTTATTATATTTTCCTTAACCAAAAATCTTAAAGAATTATTCGCCTTAGCTGTATACCGTAACTTAGGATAACAATAGTTCGATTTATAGTCTCTGTGGGTTCGATATCTTTTAAAACTACGCGATAGGACTGTGCACTTGCAGTCTGCTGATTAATAGACGATAAAGTCGCGATCAATTAGGAGGGCTTTGGACTTGGGATTGTTGTCTGGTTTTAGATTTGTTTCCTCTAATTTTCATATATCCCACCTCTAATATGCTGATGATACCGTAATTTTGGTTGAGCCTTCGGTCGACAATCTTTCGACCATAAAAGGTATTCTTAGAGATTTTAAGCTAGCACTAAGTCTCGATGTTAATTTTCATAAGAGTGGTCTGATTGAGATAAATACCAACTCTTTCTTCTTAGAGTTAGCTGAGGACTTTCTTCACTACAAGATTGAGTTTCTCCATTTTAGGTATCTATGATTGGCAGTTGGGGAAAACCCTTGGTTGAAATCCACTTGGGATCCTCTAATTAACCTGATGCGAAAGAGGATTGAATTTTGGCATCATATATATGTTAGCCTAGGTGGTAGAGTGGTCCTCTTGAATTATGTCCTTAACGTTATTCCAGTTTTTTCCCTATCTTTCATTAAGATGCCATTGAAAGTATAGAACGGAGGTAAGAAAATACACAAAAAGAGGAGGGGGCTTGAATTGTGCATTAGATAACTTATGCCAACTCTTCCTTCTTAGAGTTAGCTGGGGGCTTTCTTCACTATAGGATTGAGTATCTCCATTTTAGGTATCTATGATTTTCAGTTGGGGCAAACCCTTGGTTGAAATTCACTTGAGATCCTCTAGTTAACCTGATGCGAAAGAGGCTTGAATCTTGACATCATATATATGTTAGCCTAGGTGGTAGAGTGGTCCTCCTGAATTCCGTCCTCAACATTATTCATGTTTTTTCCTTATCTTTCATTAAGATGTCATTGAAAGTATAGAACTAAGGTGAGAAAATACACAAAAAAGGGGAGAGGCTTGAACTGTGTATTAGATAACTTATGCTATTTCAAAAGATTAGTTTCTGGATCTAACCAAGTTCAAATTCTAAGCTAGAGTATGCAACATAGAAATATTTAAAGTGTAAGAGCATTAAGTAAATTTCACACAAATATTATCATGTTTCCTTTATAACAAGAGTAGTACAACCCCCTCTCTACGCAAGAGATTTTTACCATAATCAAAACCTGATTATAATTTGCTTAGACTCACCCGTCCAAGATTTCCTGCTAAATTTTTCCAGAAAGAGACTTCTTGCCTAAACCAACTGTTCAGAACTTCATTTCTCAATCACACTAGAAAAATACTTCCTTTCCCAAACTCACAATCCATGACTTCTTGCTCAACCACACCTGAAAGAGACTTTCGTTCCCAAACTAACAGTATAAGACCTCTTTGCTTAAACACTCGGCCTGAGACTTTCTTGCTCAAACACAATCTGAGACTTTTACAAATGCTAAACAAACTGTTTAGGATTTACAACAAGATGTACTTGATATACAATCAGAGGTACAATTAAATCAACACACTCAAAGAACTTTTTTGAGATTTTTAAGATATACAAGTGTCAGAAAATATCAAGTCTATGTGTAATACAAAAAATATATAAAATAGCTTTAGAGAACGTGAAGATTCTAGTTCAGAAATGTTGTATGTTTATTTTCTTGTTGTTCTTGTTGATAATTCTTTTGAATCTCCAGCTACTTATGTATAGGAGAAAAAAGAGACGTTGGAAGTTGCTTGCACAAGTGTCTTTTTTGAAGAAGCAATTTCTAAGAGATAGACGTTGGAGTTGGTACAATTTTATCCTTTGTGTCCTTCTCAAGTAAGGTGTCCATATGCATGGAGTGGTAGACTGAAGAAATCTTATCATTCAGCCTTGAGCCTTGTGCTAAAACCTCTATTTAAATTTCTCCATAATTCTAGTCGTTGACAAGATTGAGGCAGCTTTTGCACATAGTACATAAATAAAGCTTTGTACTATGTTTACAGTAGAGTGCTTGAAGTTCTGTTTGAATTTTTGGAGTCAAAGTCAATGTTGCGACTACATTTCTATTTGATCACCATAAGATGAAAACATATGGCTCTTGAGGTTTTATTAGAAATCCATTTTTCGATCCTTTGGAATCTATATTTCATGCTTCTTTTTACAAGCTAATTAACTAGATCAGAACCAAGTTAAAAACTAGATTTAATGAACCTTCACACATAATCAAACATTAGTATACCCCTCTGTTCTTTAAGTACTTTTGTTATCATCAAAACCCAAGGAATATGAGCATGGACAATTTTTGTTCCAACATGGAAGACCTTTGTGAGGATTCAGAGAAGGTTCCCATGGGGTGGTGTGAAAGGAGACTCTAATATCTCCTGGATGAAGTGGTTGGATGTATGTACACCTAAGAAGAAAAGAGGTTTAGGTGTTAGAGATTTCTAACTGGTTAACTTATCCTTTCTAACCAAATAGAGATGTCGCCTTATCTGTGGTGCTTCTATTCTTTGGTGTAATATTTTAGATGCCCATTATGGTGTCCATATTGTGTCTTCCTTAAGTGAATGCAGGGTTTCTCGGTTGCGGTTTACATCTACTTGGTGGAGAGATGTTTATCTTTTTGGGTCCAAGAAGGACGACACTTGGATCATAAACATTCCTCTTAAGATTATATTTCACATGCTTTTTTCTATTTCTCGTGTTCGGGACAAGGCTATGGGGGAGATAGGTATATGGGTAGAGGGTAGCCTTACTTGGGAGATTAGATGAAGGCTCCTATTTTTTATTCATGAGGAACCTTTAGTGGCTGAGTTCTTATCAGTTCTTTGTAATGTCCTACTTAGTGAAGAGAGAGATAAATGGGTTTAGAGTCATAATAGGGAGGGTATTTTTTTGTTGCATATGCTTATCACCTCCAATTAAGTTATATCCCTCACATTGCTACCTGGGTTGGGAATGAGTTCCTAACACTTCCATTGATTTGGGATAGTTATGGCCCCTCATTTTCTGGGCAGATTTTGTAAGATTGGTTCCCGTCTAGAGAAATTCTTTTTTAAAGGAAAGTCCTAATTGATCTGGAGGTGATCTCTTGTATCGTGTGTCGAGAGAGGACTGAGTTAACTTCTCATCTGTGTGGTACTTCTAATCTTGCATCCAGTGTTCAGTATAGGGTTTTTAGTTAGTTAAGCTTCCAATTTTATCTTCCTAGGGACCCTAGTTATATTTTCGAGCTCTTTCGTTCTCTAGGTGCTAGGGATAAGGTTAATGAGGGTTTCTATGATATGGCATGCATTGGTTTTGACCATTTAGTCTGTGCGCAATGATAAGTTATTCAACGGTGTTTCAACAAATGTAAAAGAGGTGGTGGAAAAGAGTATCCTTTTGGTTTGAATTTGGTTTTCTTATGAGCTACCAGTGATCTCTTTCCTTTTTTCAGATTGGCTTCGAAACCCTATCACGTACTTAAACCATTAGTGGTTCTTGAGATTGATCCTTCTTCTCAGATGCACAATGGTGGTTTTTTCCCACTATTTCTTTTTCTGTTATTGGTGGATCACAAGTTTGATGCTCTAACTTGATTATTTTAGGTGGAGTATTAACAATGGTCAATACTAGACTCTTCCTCTGTTTTGGATAACCTCCAAACTTTTTTGATTCTCTTGGCTAAGTTTTTTTAATTGTTTTTTCGTTTTTGTTATTCGATTATTGTTACCCTTTGTTGTGGTCTTCTTAACACTTCTTATGTCTTGTTTGTGTATATATGTATATATATGTGTATATATATATATATATGTGTGTATGTGTGTGAGGAGGAATTAAATTACACCCGAAGAGTTACACCATGAGTTACACTCGCTCAAAAGCGTCACTTCAGATTAATATTTTTTTAAATCAACCGTTAGATTGAAACATACCATCATATAGATCATACCTATAAAGTTTCAGATTAATCTATAATGATTTACTATACGATCAAGATATCCAAAAATTAACGTTAAAATGAACTTTTCTATAACGTTAATTTTGATGTAGTTCAATGACATAGTAAACCATTATAGATTAGTCTCAAACTTTATAGGTGATTTATATGATAGTATGTTTCAATCTAACAATTTAAATGTAATTGTGTAAATATATATATATATATATATATATATATATATATATATATATATATATATATATATATATATATATATAAAAAAAGCATAGAAGCACAACCTAACATAAAAATGATAACAAAATCTCTGCATATACTAAAAAGTATTAATTCTGTTATTCACCATTTTTATAATAAAAAATAAATTATTCATACCGCAACAACAATACCGATCAAAATTGCAAAACACTTTTACACCACTACAACAATCATTTAGAATCTTTGCTGATGACACATATGTATAATTAAATTAAGCTTAAGAACTTGCATATTTCTAGACACATTAAGCAACTCACCATTTTAATATCAAGGATTAATAAATTCCTCTTATGATAACGCTAAATTTCCTACAATCTAGATTCTCTTTTTTCTTAGTCACACAATCATTAGTTATTACCATACAATATTAAAACCTTGCAGTACTAGGACCCCAGCAATTAAACTCTATCACTTTTTTCATAGATTCTTCCTTTGTTCTTTTTACCTTGTTGGAAACAGCAGAAGAAGCAGAAGATGACAATTTCTTAGCCTGAGTATATGATCTGATATTGTTCTTAGCATTTTGATGAAGTGATCTAAAAGCATAGTTCCACCTGCATACACCAAGCTGGTCTTTTAAGGCCTCCACTGCTCCTATGCTTGATGCTACTACCCAAGCTTTTGTTGCAACTGCACTCATCCTTGCATTGTAATTTTGTTGAAATTTGAACTTTATTGTAATGTGTGATGATATGTTAGTGGCTATGAATAGGGATGTCAGTTTGGACACATTAATGGGGATCTCATGGAACGCCTGTCGGGCCCCAAAGATGGGAATTTTTCCCGTGGCGGGATGGGAGAAAAATTCCCAGAGCATTGGGACGGGAATACACCCCCATGGACCCCCGCCTATTATTTTAATATAGTTAATTTAATATATATATTTTAGATTATGAAGATATGGATGATGATGATGATAATAAGGTAATTTACATATTAGTGTTGATTACCTTTTAGTTTTTAAAGTATTTTTTTAAGTAAATATAATTATTGATTGTTTACTTTTCGTAGGAAAAAGAAAGTCATATCTAATTGTGGAATGAGGAAGAAGACCTTGCAAGGAGAAGTTGGAAAGAGAGACATGATTGATCATTACTTGTTTGGATATTTTGCTTAATATTTTAGTTTATTTATATGTAACTTTGTTTTAAGTATTTTGATATTTCTACTTTACGTGTGTTATCAATTGAGCAAATAGAGATATGTTGACTTTTGCTTTTAGTTGACTTATTATGAAGTATTTTTTAGCTTTTCAAGCATACTCATGATGCTAAATTTTATAATTATCCCTTATTAGTTTTGATGAAGTATAGTTTTTTAAGCATAATTATGTTGTTGGATTTTTTTAGTTGTTTAGGCATATTGTTACTTTAAAAAGTATTATAGTTCATTTTGTTGAATTTTATAGCATTTTATAGAAATTTATAAAAAAAATATTATTATTTTGTGTTCCATTAGTATTTTTAATAAAAAATAATAAATGTCAAATACTAGTATTTTTTAATAACATAATAAATATGTGAATTCTTTGTGCTTTTTATTTTTATAGAAAATATAAACATTTTAAAAAAATAAAATATTAATGAATAAATGTAGGATCTATGGGGATCCCCGTGGGGAACGGGGATCCGCGGGGAACGGGGATGGGGATAGAAATTCCCCCGTGACGGAGATCGGGGACGGGGACGGGGAATGAATTTGATGGCGGGGAAAAAGATGGGGAAGTGTCCCCCCGGCCCCGCCCCGCCCCATTGACATCCCTAGCTATGAATTCTTATTATATATGAGGTGTAAACCAGCGGTTTGTTCTGTTGGAAGTAAATACAAGCAAACCAAAACTAGGGGCGGTTTAACTTTGACACCTATTGTTATGCCATTTCCTCGTAATTTTATCATTTTCTATAACCATATAATATAGTGAAAATCTTTTATTCCGACGAAAATAAGAACTAATTATTTATAATTTTCTATTATTAAATATTTTAATTTATTATTTATTTATTTTAAAATTTAAAATAAATATATTTTATAAATATTTCTAAGAAAGAAAACTACTCACTAAACATGTAGACAGCAATAATATTCTCATTAATAATATTCCGGAACAAAAATTAGTAAGAGAGTTTCTCCATATGTGAAAATTGGTTTCTACTGAGAAAAAATAACAAATTTTTTTATTATATAGATGATTTGGTGCAATACCTACAAATACCTACAAAAACAAAAAATACATATTTTTGACATTTTAATTAGATGTTAGTAAGATATAAAACACATATATACAAGATACACAATTAAGATGATTGGTGATCCCTTGAGAACAAACTTAAATATAAGAGACAATAAAAAAAGAATTATCTCTCAATATGTAATCTTGAAGCACTTTAATAACAAAAGATGATAGAAGATCTTAAAGACGAAAATTAAAATACAATAGATACCAAATTAATTACCCCGTATTTACATCATACAATAGAATTTTATTCAATACTTTTTGCACCAAGTCGATTACATTCTTCTTTCCATTATTAATAATAGTCACTTCATCAATTGACTCATTATACATTTTAACTAAAAAATGTCTCAACAAATTCATTTTAAAAACATAATTGAATTTAATTCTCATATAGAGTAGGTAAAAATAACTTTCACTATAAATGTTTAAACCCAATTTACCTAGTTCAAAACCAAGGCCAAATTAATCGGTTCAACAACAAATTATCAAATTTAAACAAAGCCATTTTACGACGTCGTTGCAAAATATCGAATCACAAAGTCCAAAAACTCGCGCGCTTTCCCTCCATTCCGTTAAGTCGTTAGTATAAAATAACCGCCAAGAGAGAAACCCAAATCACACACAGAACTAAACACAATACAAACAGATTTTCATTTTCCCTCTCTTTCAATTCTCACTTTCTTGAGAAACCAATAAACCTAACTTCTTCAATCTTCACACCTCGCCGGAAAATGGATCCCGAGACGGGGTTCTCCGATCTTTCCGATAAGGAACAGGAACTTATACTGAGCTACTCCGATGTAGAAATATTATACGTCGCCAAAAAAAACTTCTACAGAAACGCCAACAACGCTTTTTTACGCAAGCACGCCGTTGTGATGATCTCCATGGTAATTGATTTCTTTACTGATAGTGATTTCTTGTTCGAAGTTCAATTTCAGATCTGTGCTGTGATTTGTTGACTGAGAAATTTTATGTGTTCAATTTCGAGTTTACTGTTCTGATTACTGATTTTCTTGGATCTGTGTCACTCTGAATGAAAATTTCGTTTATCTTGCAATGTTAAAATCTCTGAATCTTGTAGTTGTTATGCTGATTTTTTCCTGCATATTTTGCTACACGCAGCTCGCGAAGAGGATTGATAACGATACATTTATTCCGTATCTTGCTATGAACTATTTTGATCGCTTTTTTTCAAAGCGCATTAAGATCTTGGAGGTAACATATATGTTTATTTTCCTTCTTGATATTTTTCTTTTTCTTTGGATTATCGCTGTTAAAACTGAAAACTCTTTGGTTTTTGATTATAAGGATGTGGAAGGATACATAGATACTGTAAAAGTTCGTTTGATTGCTATCGCTTGTCTCACCATAGCTGCCAAGATGAGGATAAAAGACTTCTCAATTGAGCAGTTTTTGATTACTTACTATAGGATTGTGAATGTGAGGATAAGTCATAATATGGTTATGAGAACGGAGCTTCTCATTCTCCATGAGCTTTACTGGGAAATGATAGCGGTGACTCCTTTCACCTTTCTCAACTTCTACTACCGTTACTTCAAATGGTTTGGTGGTTTTAAGCGTCGTTGCATCAATGAGATAATAGTTCAAGCTCAAGGAGGTGAACACAAACTTACATATTATATTTTGATTTCTCTATTCTGCTTGGAGATTATATAATATTGATTGGGTTTTTTTTTTCTTTTATTCTGCAGCGGGCATCTTTGTTGAATATTTTCCTACTGTGATAGCAATCTCCGCTTTTCTGGCTGCTTCCCTAATTGCATATCCCGATCTGTATGGACAAATTATAATTCCCTTCCAAACAACCAAAGTTTTGCCTAGGGTATGTTGATTGAAAAATTAAATGCCTAGCATGTCATCTCTTGGTTGTATCTATCCATTTCTCAAAAAAGAAATCAAGAGCAACACTGTTAGTATAATGCATAGATACGACGCTGACATGTGCAGTTACATTCATTTTCTTTAATTATTACTAATGTCGATGTGTTAGGGTTGTGTCAGGGCTTCATAGATAATAAGATTCTTAACTTTTTCTTTGTTTACAGTTGCTTCAGTATAAGGTCATTGATTGTGTGGAACAGATGGTTGATCTTTGCACTAGATTGAACATCCAGATAGAGACCCCTAAATCAGGAACTACCTCCACTTCAGAGTTAAAAGAAAGCCAACAAGACAAGGAATCAGGAACTACCTCCACTTCAGAGTTAAAGGAAAGCCAACAAGACAAGGAATCAGGAATTCCCTCCACTTCAGAGTTAAAGGAAAGTCAACAAGACAAGGGCAAGGGGGTGATGGTAGATGAAGAAGAAGATGATGACCAAGAAGAGGGGAGTCCGTTAAGGAACATATATCTGGAGATGAGCAAGATGATGAAGGAATCTCAGGTGCTGAAGATATCAGAGAGGGTTGAGGGAGAGACATCTGGTGGTGGTGATGAGGCCAGGGTTGAGCGTATGATCCGAGAATCGTTGGAAAAGGGCAAGGCGGTAGAGGGTGAGAAGATGCAGGGATACGTTTCAGAACTTGCAGCGCTTGAAGAACTAAAGAGCCTTATGAACTTTGAACTGAAGTGGCCTGAAGAAGTTCCATCCACACCTGAACCACAAACAGCTAAGTCAAAAAGAGGAAAAATTCTAAGAACTGCCAAGAAATTAGCTCGTGGTGGCTGCATCGGTTAGTTATGCTACTGCAAATAGTCTTCATTTGGTTTTGTGGTAAAGAATTTGGCTATGGATAATGTTTAGTTCAATAATTTCCGGCAGTTTCTTGTGTAGATCAAACTGTGACTATTATTACTTTTGAATTTGACTTTTGGTACTTTTCTTATTGAAATAAGGTGGATGATTTCTCTTGTACTTTGTCTTTAACTAGGTGGCAATTCATTTCTATATGTTTTGTTTGTTTTGTTTGGTAATGTGTATGACATACCTATTGTCACAGTTGTTTGAAGTGAGTAATACAAAACTCATGTAATAAATAAAGTGGTCACTAGACTTCACATGTTGCATTGGTCAGTGCTCTGTACTCGGCCTTTGAGGAGGATCTTGAGACAACTTGTTGTTTCTTGCTTTTCCAACATATGAGAGTTTAAGTATCTGAAGCCATTCAAAGTGAGGAGAGAGTTCTGTTTGAAAATATTTCATTTGTTAGTGCATGTTTGAAATATTTGAGTATTCTAATGTCAACTTGCATTATGCACATTCGTATCCGATGGTTTGGACAAAAATTAACTTAGCTTGCAAACATAAAATCTAATGTCAGGTCTTGAGTGTGTGACATATAATTACTTACCAATTAAGCTTGTGAAACTCGTGGGATCTTTCAAGTGTGTATCATATTCAAAAGTCAGTTTGTGAGCTGGATCCTTAGGAGTGGATATTGGTCTGGTACCAAGAATGTCATTCTTTTGTAGAAGGTCGCTAGTTACTATATTTTATTTGACATAATGATATTCCTTGGGAGGATCAGACTACTTCAAAACCAAGGAAGTATTTAAGGTTTCCCAAATCTTTGATAATGGATTTTCTATCCAACACAAATTATACATTGGAAAATTTAGAGATATTGTTTCCTGCAAGAATAAGGCCAGCAACATACACTAACACAACAATAAAAGAAGTATTATTATTTTAGTAAAGAGTGAATAATCAGATTTGAATTGACAGTATCCTAAGTCAATGAGCATGGAAGTTTCTATGTCTACTAGCTTGTTTAAGACCATAGATGAACCTTTTCAATTTACAAACTAAACTTTTGTCTGAAACATTCAAGTCTGGGAATTTTTATGTAGACTTCATCTAAGTCTCCATGAAAGAAGGAATTGTTGTAAAAAAACTAGTTTTACTAGGCTGCTATAGAGAAAAGAAGTCTAATGGTAGTCATTTTTACTACTAGGTCGGATATGTCAAGGTAATTTAATCCTTATGTTTGGTTCAAAACTTTGGCAACTAAGCGTGCTTTATATCTTTATAATGTGCAACTGGCTAGAAATTTGAGTTTAAAAATCCATTTGTACTTGTATTTGAATTGTACACCAATGTAGCTTTAATAATAGTGGAATCAACAAAATAGTGAAATCAAGAAAGCATTAATTGCATCTTTTCAAATGTCTACCTTATGTGTTTTTCCTTTGTGTGTTAACTATGTATGATTAAGATTGATTTATGACCACCAATGTTATAATCTCCATGTCTGAGTATGGTCATTATTATTATCTTTCCTTTAAATGTGAGGTCTAAGTACTTACATTTCTTAATGGGTTGTGTTATTCACGTCAGCATTGGGTCAACGAGCCCGAGTTGGTCTTCTAACTTAGGGTCACTACCTTGATGCCAAGATAGCTTGCTTTTTTCTCTTCATGGAGGGCTCCTCTGAACTTGTATAAAGTGGGAATGGATTAGTTATCTTTGGTGTAGTGGTGCCTTTGTAATTTTAGGCAAAATTAATAGAAAATGGATCATTAAAATATGTTATTAATAGAGAGAAAAGTGATTTAGAGTAAGATAGAGACAAAGGTAACAATGTCGAAAGTCAGTCAATCCCTACCTGTATAAAGTCACTTCAAGCTCGCTCTCTTCTTAAGGAGTACTCTATATGGTACTATCGAGATTTATATTTATGGGTTTGGTCTTAATGGACCCAAATACTATTATGTTAAAAAAATAGATATAATAGAATACAATTTCTCAAATAAGAGACGTGTAAGAGACGTGTAAAGGCAAAGTGATGTGATTGAAAGTCAGTGATATTACACAATCCCCCAAACACGACTCGTGTAGGGAAAATTTCTTTAAGTGTAAGACCATAACATTGCATAACCCCTCAAGTACAAGGTTTGTATGGGTAAAGTGCTTTAAGTGAAATACCCTGATATTATGCAATCACTCAAGCATGAGGTGTGTGTTTATTGGTATTTTTAGTAAATCAAATCACAAGTTTTAGTTTACTTAATTGATTAAACTCGAAAATTTCTTAAGGATAATTTGTGACTGAAATTTAGATGTTTGAATATTGACAAACTGGACAAAAACTCTATTTGAAACAATATAAACACAGACTCTATTTGAAAAATAGACAAAAAGCATAATAAATGTCCTTAAAGTAAATGTTTCGATTAAAAGACTTAAAGAAATGACGCAGACTCATACATTTTCTCATAAATTGTTTCTCTGTGTGACTTGGATACTTTAGATTTATAGAGAATAAGAGAAATTTATGATCATGATTACATCAAAGAACTTAACTTATATAGTAATTCTTTAGTAATTGTTAATAACAGTTAGTTACTCCTCAAACGTTCAACTTATACCCTACTATGTGGGCTTCCATCTTCAAATGTACTTCTCCGTGTTTCGGGTTTTGGAAACTATTTCTAATTATTGTCTCACCATTTGAAAACCATCTTTATGACTTTCAACCTCTCCTGTCAAGGGATGTTTTGGTTGAACCCTGTTGTGGTGTTGAAATACCTTCAAATAATTTGGTGATGAGCCTCTTGAGCAATTAGGGTTGTGGTCTTAGTGACTTCATGAACACCAATAGGCTTTTTCTAAGTAAAGCTGGTAGCAGTTCTTGTGACTAGTCATTGATAAGTATTCATTGTAATGCTTTTAATCAACTTGTATTCGTCTTCATATGACTTAGATAACAAAGCTGCACTACTTGAGGCATCTAACATGTTTCTTGATGAGGGTACCAATCCATTATAGAATGTTTCTTGTTGAATGCATATCAGTATCCTATAGTGTGGACATTGTCTAAGAAACTCTATGAATCAAATATAGATTCGTCATCTCCTTGTCTAAATGAAGTTATCTCAATTCTCATATTTACATCTTTTATAGGAGGAAGGTATTTAGCCAAAAAAAATCAGCCAAAGCATTCCATGTGGCTATGGAATTGCCTTCAGACTTGTGTGTTGAGTACTCTTTTACTTATAGAACTATTCTTTTTTTACTATGTAGTATTGTGTTATCTACCCTTTTCTTCTTGCTCTTTTTATTCATTCAATTTTAGTTTAGGTAGTTGCTCTATCATAGCTTTGGGAATGAGTTTGTGCAAATTGATGTTAGGTTTATGCATAGGATTGCTACTGAATCTTTTTTATGCTTGTGGGATTTGTTTTGTGCCTATTTGGAAGGTCTTCATCCATGGGCCAAGAAAATTGACTTGAGTGATTCCATGGTTGGGTGGAATCTCTAATGTTCCTTGTTGTGGCCCGTGTACTCATAGTAGAAACAAAACATATTGGAAACCTATCCAGCTCACTCTGTTATGCTTGCTTCCAATATACTCTGGTAACTTGGTTCATCGAACACAATGGGAATAGCAAGCGAAGCACCACTAAGGAAAAAGAGCAGACTGACACCACTGAGAAAGGTGGGACCAAGAGTGACGCTAAAAAATTATGGCAAGAGAAACAAGAGGGATCAAACGCGAGGGAGCGGATAATTTTTTAGAGATTCGAGATTAACTTGATTCATCCTTGGAGCTCTCCACTCTTAGACTTAAGCTTCTCGCTGAAAATTTCAAATTCATGATGTAATACTACATATTGTTAGTTCATAGTAGTTATCATTTTGGGTTTGATTCATAAATGTATTATTGTCAATAATATTTTAATAGATATATTCAACAAATTAATTATACTTGATAGGATGGTATACGTAGCAATTTATTTATGGACTTCAATAGAAATTCTGAACTTTAGAATTCCTTAGTTTTGAGGTTTTCGCTTATCCTCCTTTTGTGTATTCTTTTCATTTGTATTATGGAAAAAAAAGTCTCTTTTGGAAAGAAAAAAAAGTCTCATTGTATCCCTTTAATATATGAAATTCTTATTTAGTTTATTACATTTTTTATGTTTTCCTTATTATATAGTTTTTATAGATTCTATCCTGGATACTAACACAATATTAAGAGTCATGATTTACATCTTGAAGAGAGATAATTCGTAGCTTTTTTTTTTTAGAAACAAATCTATTTTTTACACATTAAAAAAAAAATATAAAAGTAAGAGAAAAAATAATATTTTTACTATAATGTTCCTTTTCATGTATTGAGAATGATAGAATTTTTATTAATTTGATAGTAAAATTAGAAAAAGTGTATTAGAAATTGAAATATATCATTATTTTGTAGATATATTATTTTATTTCAAATGAGTCATTCAATAGAAATAGAATTCTCTTCATTTTCTCTCTTCATTTTACTATAGTTTTAGAGATATATGTAGTGCATAAAAAATAAATGTACTGTTAAATGTCATATTATTATATTAATATTTTAAAAACTTTGATAATACACAAGATAGGATTAATACTTGATCAGTGTCATGAACTCTGGAGTATTAGGGCATCATTCCTTTAGAAACTTGAGTGAAAAAGTTAAGAAACAAAATTTGATAATACACAAATAAATAAATAAAAGAGAAATGAAGAAGATCTTGACTCCATTCATAAAATTATGGCAATTTGAAGTGCTGTTGATTTCTAAAAGTTTTGGGAAGAAAGTCTAATCAATTATTTTATATAGGAGAAATGAATGTTATTTTTTTAAAAAGAGTGATGCACTAAAATAATTTTACTCGGTAATCAATCACAATTATGTGTTTAATTATATTTCACTTTTATTTTTTAAAGATTTTAATAATATAGTAGATTTTTAAATATCTATTAGTTGATTGTGTAAAAAAATTACAATGACACTGTATAAAATTATTTTCTTTTTAAAAATGTGAAAGGTAAAAAAAAATTGATCTAAAAGGTCCATTTGTTTTGGTTTTCAAAAAATAAATGTTTTCTTCTTATTTTTAAAAAGATTTTATAAAACAGTTTCGATAAAATATCTCAAACAAAATATAATTTTTTTGAGAAAAGGGAAGTAATTTTATACAGTAATCAATGACAATCAATTAAAGCGTCAAATCATACTTTAAATTTTAAAATACTTTCATGATTTGACATTTTAAAATATTTTAATTAAATGGTTATGTAATATTTTTTTACATCGACAGTGCATTATCATTAAACTATTTTTTAATTGAAATATTAATTTTGATATTTTATAACATAAACATAGATTATCGATGGTCAAATTATATTCGAAAACACAATTTTTTTATTGAAACAAATATTTTTACAACAAAATTTAATTTAATTTACAGTTAAATTTATTTTAAGAAAGTAGTTAAATTTAAATCACAGAATAAACCTTCTACATTTTTGCAAATTATAACTTTGTCTTGATTATTTTAGTTTGCAGAAAGTATCCTCTATTTATTAGATACAAAATATTATTGCCACTAATCACATCATTACTCAAACATTACGATGTCGTTGCAAAATATTCAATCACTAAATAAATAAATAAATATTTAAAAAAAAACTCGCGGACTTTCCCTCCAGTTCTGTTAGTTTGTTAAAACCAAATAACCGCCAAGAGAGAGAAACAGAAAGCACCGAACTCACTATAAATCTTCATTTTCCCTCTCTTTCCATTCTCATTTTCTTGACAAACAAACAACTCCAAACTCTCTTTCATCAATGGATTTCGAGCCAGAATTTCCCATTCCAACTAGGAAGGAAATGGAAGCCTTAACCAACTACCACACCGCCGAACCAGAATTCATCGCCGCAGATAACTTTTTCACCACCGCCCGCCACATTCTTCTTCGCAAGCACGCCGTTTCTATTATCGCTAAGGTAAACAACGATTCGATCCTTCGTTTTCGTTCATTACGCCGTTGTTAGATTCTTCTCACTCACTGATTTCTACGCTGATTTCTTGTTCGAAGTTCACTTTCAGATCTACGCTAATTCTTTCTTGATCTGTATCTTCGTTAATTTGTTGTGTTCAATTTCAAGTTTACTCTTCTGATTATAGAATTTGTAGTTAATTTTTTCGAAATTTCCTTTTCAGATGTATGTCACTTGGATTGGAATGAAAATTGAATGAATGTATCGATTTCGTTTGCTAGATCTTGAAATTGTTAAACTGATTGTTTCTTGAATGTTTCGCTATTCACAGCTCTCGAGGAATATTGTTCGTGAGACTGATGCATTTATTCCTTATCTTGCTATGAACTACTTCGATCGTTTCCTTTCCAGGCACAAAATGATTCTCAAGGTAGCATCGTATATGTTCTTTTATTTTTATTTTTATTTTCTTTGAATTATTTCTGTTAAAACTGAAAATTCTTTGGTTATAAGGATGTCGAAGATTGGACCGATACTGCAAGAGTTCGTCTGATTGCTATTGCTTGTCTCACCTTATCTGCCAAGATGAGGACAGGATACTTCTTAGTTAATCAGCTTCTGGACAAGCTACATGTGAGTGTCAATTAACTCGGAATTGAAACGTATTTGTTTATGTCAATTTACGCGCAATTAAATCACGAAATTTATTTGTTGTACAGTCGGACATGGATGTGAGTATATCTCATCTGAAGGTGATGAGAATGGAGCTTATGATTCTTGATGAACTTCATTGGAAGATGAGATCTGTGACTGCTTTCTGCTTTCTGAACAACTATAGCTGTTTATTCAACAAATTCGGTAGGTTTAAACGTCGTTGCATTAGTGAGATCATAGTTCAAGCCCAAGGAGGTAAAGAGAAACTGATAGATCAATAATGTAGGATCTCTAACAGTGATGATTTGACAGTATATTATGTTAATTGGATTTTTTTTTGTCTTATTCTGCAGAGGTCACCTTCATTCACCACTTGCCTTCTCACATTGCATTGTCTGCTTTTCTGGCTGCTGCCCAAATTGCATATCCCTCGAAATTTAAGGAAATTGCACAACACGTTGAGAGCAAAATTGAGCTTCAAGTATGTTGATAGAAAAATTAAATATGGATCGTGTTATGTGTCTAATAGTTTAGTTGTATAAAACAGAAATTTCTAGAATATGTGATGTACAAATTATTATACATAGAGTAATGAGATGTACAAATTATGCCAATGCTTTTTTATATGTTATTGCAGCTGGGGCAGGTGATGGAATGTGTGAAGAACATGGTTGATCTTTGCAACAGATTGAACATTAAGATAGAGGCCCGCGGATCAGAACTTTGCTCAGCTTCAAGCAAAGTCATGGCGGTATCTGAAGAGGATTCATCTGAAGAAAAAGAGGAGACTCCATTAATCAGGAAAAGACAGGACAAGGGAAAGATGGAGACTTCTCATTTGCAGGAGAACGTGGAGGAGTTATCTGATAAAACAGATGTGGCAGGAGAAGAAATTGAGGTGGAAAAACGAAGATTGCTCAAGGGCAAGGCTGTGGATGTGACTGAGACATGTGATGATGATAGAGCCAGGGTTGAGGCTATGATTCAACGAGCAGTGGAAAAGGGTGCGCGGGAACTGGCACAACCAGATATTATAGAGCTTGCTCAGCCAAAGAGGCCAATGAACTTTGAGCTGAAGTGGCCCATTGATGTTCCAACACTAGAAGAAATAGAAGACGTGCAGCCACAAGAGTCCACAACCATACGCCTTAACATACCTGGGACTAGAAGGAATGTAAATTTTGGCTGCGGTACCTGCAATATCAGTTAGTTCTGCTACTGCAAATCTTACAAACTAGGAATTTATCTGGCTGGTAGTACTTTTCATTTGGCTTTATGGTCTAGGATTTGGCTTTGCATTGTGTCCAGTTCAAAACTTTCACACTATTATTACCATTGAAGTTTACATTTTATACTTTTCTTTGTTAAATTCTCACTAATCTTTCAAACTTTCTAGGCTATTTTTAAGTTGCTATCACATGGTGTACTAGCTATTGGTAAACTTCACAACCCAGGCTGATTATTACTAGCACCAGCCACTTCCACAATCAACTTATTGCCTTATGAGAGCACAAGAAACATCCTATATTATTCACTAATGGTATGTTAGGGAATTGGTTTTGAAAGGAAAATTTTAGAGCACAAAAGTTATATGTTTACATAGACACAATAGATAAGCATGTAATATTTCAATCTCTTGTAATTGATTATTTAAAAATATTTTTACTTTTAAAATTTTGAAATAAAAAATTAGGACTTGTTTGATGTGTTTTGGTTTTAAACTTTTTTATTTTCATAACAAACTGTTCTTGAAAATAAAAAAGAAAAGAAAATCCAATTGGTAACCACAGTTTTAAAATCTTTTTTAGAGAATAGATAAGAGAGCATTGTGTTTGGTAGATTTACTTTTAAAATAAAATTTAAAAGTTCAAAATTTGTATTAAATGATAGAGTTAATTATATTTAATTTTTAATTTTTTCTTTAAGAATTATATTTTTTCAGTCATCACAAGATTAGCATGCAAAAGTTTTGTCCTCTTGAAACAAAATAAGTAAACCAAATATTTGCGTTGAAGTGGTACACAAGCTATTAAGAAATAAGGTTCAAAGAATAGTGAGTTTGATTTTTGATGGATTGAAACGAGCTTTAGATTACTAAGGCATCCTCAGTGCAAAAAAAAATGAACTTTAACAGAAAAAGCAATAAGACTAAATTCAAAAATGCCGACGTGTGTAGAGTGAATGGGAAACATGAGTGACTTTGTGGCGGCAAAATTATCATAACTTTAGTATAAATTATTCTAGTTATTATTAAAAACAATAATTAACAAATACTATATTTAGTTAAAAAAATATTAAATGAGAGAAAAAAAGGTTAAAGTTACTGTGATTTTGCTGCCACAAAGTCACCTAAACCTTTTCTAGAGTGAAATGGTTTTAACCACCACTTCAAAGTCGCTTTTGAATGTCACATAAAAATGAATAGAGTGAATGGCTTTAACCACTACTTGAAAGTCGCTTTCACATAATTCATTATCTTGATGGCATGTAACCTCCTCCTGATCATTAATAAATGTCAATATCTTCATCATCTTTAAAACATTATAAAATTTTACTGCATTGAAATTATAAATTGACTTAGTGTCTTATAATTTGGGAGCGAGTGAGTATTTCTCCTTTTCTTTTAATTTCTCTTTTTAATGTAATTATTAAAAGACATTTTTGTACATCATACATCATTTTATTTTTTTATAAAATAACATTTATAATTCTTAATTCATGTGTAATGATAAAAACAAAATCTCTTATAATTTAGGATGAAGACACTAGCAAATAATCTTCTAACACTCGTCTTATTTTAGAGGTTTTAGGTCGGATAAACCTAAATCTTTACTATAAATAAACAAGTAAGGGTTCGCATCAAAATACAAAATTTTCTAATCTTAAATATTTCTCACATTTCATCACTTACTTGAATCTCAAAGCATTTGCAACTAAAATTCCTAACTACCGACTACATGTCAAAATTTTAAAATATCATTTGAAGTTCACCATCATCTCAAATCCCTCTTCTGAAAATTTGGCTTCCTATATCTCATACCTAATTAGGAATAAATATAAATATTTTAAATGTCAAAAAGTTAATATAAAAATATAAGAAAACGTGAACTTTAAAATTATATTTTGAACTTAATTTTGTGGAAGTACTTTTTATAATACTCTAAAAATATTTACAAAAAAAAATTAAAAATACAGTTTCATTTAATATAAGAGACTGCAACTATTTATAATTTTATAACTGCTATTAGTCGAGTCGGTGTCGCTCTGATACGTAGCACTCGGGGGGAATTATTATGTTGTCTTGTTGTTGTTCTTTTGTTGTTTTCCTTTGTAAATAAGAATCATAATTTATGAAAACATGATTTGATGAGGAAGTTTTATAATGAAGATGTTTTGATCTTTATGAATCAATTTATGATTTCCGACGATGCTATGTATCCGAGATTTATACTTTAAAGTAAATAGTTTAAAGTGAGATGTTTTTGAAGGTGTGATGCCTCAATATTGAATTTGTGAAGTTTTAAATTACTCTGACTTTTGCATGTTAAACATTGGGTAATATTGGGGTGTTACATTAGTGGTATCAGAGCAGGTCGGTCTGTCGGCCAGGTTGTTAATGTGTTTAACCCTTTTGTATGCGACATGTGTGTGAAACATTGTTGGTACTTGCTTGTTTCTAATTGTTTGTCTGCAGAGATGAGTTTGAAACAAGTGGGGGAGAAGTTTTACTTCTTGGTGGCGCTTGTGGCTTAGAGATGGAGCCTCAAGCAGGGTTACGCTTTGGTAACTTGAAGTGTAAGTTTGAAGACGCGGTTGTAGTTTGGTAAAGATGGTTTATGTCACCATCATGATTGTCGACTGTCTATTGACAAATTGAGGAACTGATCACCCTTAATCTCTTGTTGATAGTAGTCGGGATTTATGTTGGTTGGGATAGACTTGTCTTGCCAGCTTAATAGTGTATGAAGCAGATGAGTTAGCGCAAGGTCGTGTCTGGTTACTTGAGTTATGGGCGAATTTGGATTTTGGTGATAAACAAGATTTCGGCAAGCGAACTTCTTGTTGTGACTCTTTCGAAGCATATTGTGAAGATGTGAGTGAATTACCGCCGTAGTGCGAAGTGAAGTTTTGATGGATTTAGTTTTTGAAACTAGTTGTGATTCGAAGTATCCTTAGGGGATGTTTGTTTCTGAGTATAAGTTGAAGAGTCAACTTGAGGACTGGTTTTAGTAGAGTTTGTTTGTTTGAGTGGGTCGTCGTGGAGTGCGTCGGTTGTGTTGTTCGAGAAGAACGAAGGTCGCTTAAGTTGATGTGTCGTTTCAGGCAAAGGAACGAAGTAGATGTGGAGGACAAGTATCTACCTCCAAGGACTGATGTTGGATAAATCAGTCATTTGGAGTTTAAGTGTTTAGTGAGATCGATGTGAAGTCTGGCTGGCTACGGGTTAGTGTGAGAGTTGAAGAAGTTTAGACAATGCTTTTCAAGATAGTGTTTGTTCCTGGCGAGTATTTGTTGATGTCATTAGTGTGACTAATGCGTCAGGTATGATTTTGGAATGTTCCGACAGTACTCTCATGAGTAGCTGTAGAGTTAGTTCGTGCTCATGGATATTATTTGGTTCACATCAAGTTAAGGAATTGTAGCAAGCATCCGAGCTTCGCGTTATCAGTAGTGAAGTTAGACCGGTGCATGTCGAGTATTCTAATGATAGAATTTTGAATTGTTGGACGTGAGTGCCTTAAGTAAGCAACTTAGACGATGATATTTTGGACAGTTCCGCGAAGATTTGTTTTGTATCTTGAAGAAGACTTCAAGGAGTTATTTCAGAGCTTAGAAGTTTCTTTTTTTTGGATGGTTAGCCTTGTGAATTTGATGGAAGATCTTTTCATAAGTTGGTATTGATCGTGGGTACTTTGAATTGAGATGGTTGAGTTATTATTTGGGACTTCGCAATGGGAAGCGAATTTGTTTGAGCTGGTGAAAAGTTTAGCGAATGCTTTGATTTTGGTCTTGTTTATTACTGAAGAACCTTTGTGTGGTGTAATGAGATATTTTATTTTGGAGTTGAGATGTATTTCGACATAGAGTTAGAAAAGTGTATTATTACCTTGGAACAATTTGGTTTTCATAAGGAAAAGTTGTCGGACGCGTGAGTTAGAGTGTGATGCGGTTGTGCTTATTTGATATCTTAAAGGAACAAATGTTAACGACGAGGAGATTGGGATTGTTAAAGACAATTCAAGTTTGAGTGCGATCTATAAAGAGACTTCGTCTGGTGATGAGTTTAGTATGTTGATATCGCAGATAACCCAAGAATATCTGATTTGGAATTTATTACCTTGAAGAATGTCGTATGTTTGTTTTGGAACACTTGTTGAGTTTTATCTCAGAAGGTTATTAAGGATTTGTTCACTACTAACATATGGATTTCGTCGGATACTAATGGTCGCGGTGAATTATTACATTACGACTAAGATAAGTCTTGTCGGTAAAGAATTTTGAGACGGTTGGGTAGCCACAGGTACCTTAAGATGATTGATGTTTTATAAAGGAAGGTGTTCTATTGTGAATTAAGTCGGTCGCGATGGTGTTCATGTTGGATCCCATGAAAAGGATGTTGTGGTTCTAAGTCTAACCTGTGTTGTAAGTCAGGAGTATGAGACGACGTTGATGGGTAGAGTTCTTGAGAGAGTGTTTTGGTCTAAGTTACCACTTTGAAGGATTGACATTAATCAATCGAGAATGAAAGAGTGATTTTTCGAGTTGATGAGACTGATGTTAGTAGGTGTCCGGATGAGTGTACGCTTTGAACGTATCCATTTTGGGTGATTGTGAAGCTGAGGATTAACCAAGTTGTTTTACGGTTGGCATCTTAGGAGAAAAGGTGACGCAACATGGTTTAGGTATCGAGCATTGAATTGTTAGCAAGTATGAGAGATTCTTGGATTTGGACTAGTGAGTTATAGTCGCAAGTCGTCTGTATAAGTCCTAGAATGAGTGGTGTATCGCAGTTCTGTTTTGTTTGTGAAACTTGTTATGGTTCAAGGGTCGTACGTTGGTGATCTACAAGAATGATGTGACCTTGTGATTTTCTGGAATGAGAGCGATAACTGCAAGTGTGATTCTTGAGTTCATGCTTATGTGTGAATGAAGACATCTTTTTCGTGGTTGCGTAGCACGCGTGGTTCTATCGTACTCTGATTGTTTGAGTTTTGGTTTGTATAACCATTTTGTTGTTGTCGTTTTAGCGATGGTGTCGGTGTTGTGTCGTAGGACTTTATGTTCCTATCTTGGGTGACTCGTTTCCGAGGCGTCGGTTCGAGTGTGTGACTAATTCCATGATTGAGACGCTAGGATGGTATCGATCTTGTTTGTTTGGTTCTCGAGTGAACCGGTGGGTCTGCGACTTATTTAGTTGTTGAGTGTTATTTGGCTTTCGAGTGCATTGTATGGGCTTTGCATCTCGGCACGGTTGTTCTTGTTTGGACATTGTAGTTAGGGAGATACCCTTGTGTTTGGTGTATTTTGTATGTTGCTTAATTAACACAAGGATTGAGTGGACGAATGCGTAGACATGTCCCGATTTGTTCGTTTTGGTCGAAATTTCGAGGACGAAAAGTTTATAAGTGGGGGAGAGTTGTAACGCCCTGTTTTGATTAATATTATATTATATTAATATTTTCGAGTTACCGATCGATATTTATTTTGCGACGAGAATAAATATATTAATCGATATATATATATATATATATGATAATATATTTGGCGATATTTCGTTCGGTCCGGTAAAATATTATTTGGATCTGATATTTAATTCCCCATAATTATTTTAATTGATTGAATTAATAATATTAGTAAGTTAGGGGTGTGGGGAGCAATTGATGAGAATTGGGTTTTCACCCTTGTTGCTAGTAAGGAACACATTATAAACCATTTCTCCTCATTTTCCTTCCATTCAAAATACCAAAACCAAACATGGGAACTTGGAAGCTAGTAAGAAAACATAAGTTATAAAATCATTTTCTTTCCCTTTTCCTTCCATTTCCTACACCAAGAAACATAGAGGCGTGGAGAGAAAAGAAAGGGTTTTGGGAGAAGAAGGGAAGAGAGGAAGAAGAGGAAGAACATGAGCAAGCTTGAGGATGGAGTCTTGTAGAATCATCATGGATCATCCAAACTAGAGGTAAGGGGTTTGATTCTCCATTTCATATTGTTAGGTTTTGATGTTTATGTTTTGGATTTGGGGGAAAAGTTGATAAGTTGATTTATAGGGTTTTGGTTGATTGTTTAAGTGAAATAGATTATAAGAGTTGGAATAGGAGTAGGGATTATGAGGTTGATGATGATTAGAATCAATGGGAATGGTAAAAGTGAAGTTGGGAATGTTAAAAATGGAGTTTGCACACGCAGCCATCAACATGGGCCGTGTTGATTAACACGGGTGCCCGTGTTGACCTCTTGAAGAAGGGATATGTGCTGCCAGGCCAATCAACACGGGCCGTGTTGATGAACACGGGTGCCCGTGTTGATTCACTGACTTGGTGTATTTATTTGGTTTATAGGCTAGATACATTAATTATTCAATGAATCTAAAAAATGAATTGTCTCTTATATAAAGGAATAGAGATAGTAGTTATAAAGCTTCTAACTAAATTACTCTACTACTTCTGACTAATACAGAGCTTTTGACTAATACAGGTTTCTAAATATAAAATACTTATAACATCATACCTTAATTCATATTCAGCTAATTAAACTCTACAACACCAATTTCATCCCTCAAGTGGATAAAGTATTCAGTCTTGATAATTTTAGTCAACACATCTGCAATTTTCTTATGAGTGATACAGTGAGCAACTTCTAGCACTATATTTTGAACCTGATTCCTCAAAAAATGATACTTGTGTCAATGTGCATGTTTCTTCCACGCATCACTAGATTGTTGATAAGACTTATAGGTAATTTATTGTCAATCATCAACCTAACATACTTGCTCACATTAATCTTCAAATCATGCAGTAAGCTCATAAGTCTAACAACTTGACATGCAAACAAAACACATGCAATATACTCAATTTCATAAGTTGATAAGGCAACCATAGGTTACTTCTTAGAGCACCAAGAAATTAGACTTCCCAAATACTTGAAAAATATTCATAAGTATTTCATTTATCAACTATGTCTCCACACCAATTAGGGTATGAATAGCATATCAGCTCTGAGTCCTATTTAGAACCGAAAAGGAATAACACTACATATCTCATAGTCTCGTTAATATACCTCAGTATCTTGATGGCGGATTGGTAATGTTCTGAACTGCCCAAATGCTAGCCAGGAAGCCTCATCTCCTCGAGCCTTCGATCGAGATCCTCGGCTTTGATGGGCGCGACGAACAACAGGATCGCCCGCCACGCAAAGTCCTTTTCCCAACACTCGTCGGGTGGAACCAATGCATATCGAATCTAGAGTTACGCCCGTTATGTCCCTCCTGCTCGACATAACGACTAGTTGCGGGCAGTCGGTCAGTTTTGACCTAGTCAGCTCGAACGGCTATATTTGCGGACCCGCATATCTCGGCCCAAATATAGCAAACCAATGAGAATCCTCCTATGTCTATGATATAAACCCTCATATCTTTGAGGGAAAAGTATCACTTTTCTTACAGTCGAAACCCTAATATTTTCTATCCTCTTCCTTGAACATTTGTTTACTTTAGCATCAGAGTGCCTTGCAGGTACATCACCCTCTCCTCAATGTCAACTTGCTCGAAAGATCATCAACCGTTCTGGCCATCTCCGATTCTGATCACTTGTTCAGATCAGGTAAGGTGACCACTTTGATTTGTTCATAAGTCTGCTCATCATTTCAACTGCATAGAAAAGGTAATGTCTAGTATTACAAAGATATCTCAATGAGTCAACCAACTGTTTAAAAATTGTAGCGTCTGCATCAACACTCTCAACATCACAATCTAGCTTGTGATTTCAATCTTGCAATTTGTTAGCTCAAATATTTTCCGAAGTTCTAGTTCATACTTCATCTATTGCAAAATTATATCATTCTTAGAGTACATAATCTTTATCCCTAGAAAATATACCATGTTTCCTAGATCAGTGATCTCAAACTCATTTATCAACACCTTCTTAAACTTGACTATATCATCTAAACAACTCTATTTTGACAATATGTCATCAACATAGAGACACACCATAATCATATTGCTTTCAAAAGTATATTAAACATAAACCCCATATTCCATCTCACATTTTCTGAACTTTTGCAACTTGAAAAATGAATCAATCTTCAGATTTCAATATCTATGAGCTTGTTTCAGTCCATACAGGACTTTATGCAAATTATACACCATTTGTTCCTGATTCCTTTTCACAAATCTAGGAGGTTATGACACAAAAACTTCCTCTTGTAAAGGACCATTCATAAATGCAAATTTTACATCCAAATACATCAGAAGCCAATTAACTATATCGATCACCAAATTCTTTCCATCAAATATTGGAAGCTTTGTATTCAAGATATTTACGTCGTTCATCTTTATCTTGTGCACTTAAACTTACTCAGACCTCACCAAACACTCACATTTCCTGATCCCTCATAATCAAAAAATACAACTATGTTACGATTTCAATCGTGAATTCAACACGAATTCAAGAAACGAAATCAATCAAATATGTCTCACATACACTCGTGTTTCTCTGTGAATCAAATTGAAGCTCTAGATACTAATTGTGGGAGCACAAGGTTGAAGATGAAGATGAAAGAGGAGAGAGAAGAGAAAAAACGTAACAAACTCTCATGGTGCAGAAATTCAATTATGTTTTTATAGTAACAAGCTTGTTTAAATACACAAGGATTAAACGGTCACTTAAGCAAAACTGACTATGCAAAACTATGGTTGTAAAGCTTCTGATAGAGCAGATTCTGACTAAATAATGTCTTTAGCTTCTGACGAATGTAGAACTTTTAACTTATACAAGTTTCTGAATATAAAAGACTTCTAACAGTGTGTATATCTCTCCTAACATTTCATTTTCTCTCATCTTAATATTTTTTTAATAACTCGTCTATTATATAATATGCACCAAAGCCACCAAATAGGAAAGACATTCAATCATATCGCTAGACTTTGGGACACACTGGATGACAAAAGCCATATTCAACTGGTGAAGGTTTGTTGGGCATTATATATTCTTCGTTTGTCATCATTCTTATTTTAGTTATACCTCTCCAATCATTGCAACATATAGGAAAAGTATTTCTTGGGACTCAGACCTCCTACGAATTTGGGTATGGAAATGATTTGAGGTCCCAAAGTCTAGCAGAATCCTAAAAAAAAAGGCATTATATAAGGATATGGCTCATATTGTAAGGATTCATTCTCAATAGAGGATACACACAACCCTCGCCTCAAAACCCTAATTGATGCTAAACCCTATAATTATATTTTAGGCTAGAGTATTGACACCCACTATGGGGTTGTGGTAAAAATAGTAACCATGTAAATTCGTCGCCAATGTCATTATTAGCCCTTGTAGTGGCACATAACTTTCTTATTGACAACACCCAAAAAGATATTTGTCACATTAAATCTAACTTCATACACCAACAACCCACTATGTTGGTAAAGGAACTACAAAAGTGGATAAATGAGTGCCAAATAAGGAAGTAAGAGAAGGATAGACATAAAAAGTAAGAGATTGTTTGAGAGAAGGTGTTATTCCTTCATGAGGAGGATCCTGATGCACAATTATGTCAACAAGTGAAAGGTATGGAGACAAAAGCTAAGGAAATAATTGAAGGTCCTTTTCAAAATTAGGCACATGTTCTGGAAACAACCAAGTTACTTCCTCAAATCTTTTGAACTTTTTTTTTAGGAAATCCAAAACACTTACATCCTGCTAAACTTCCAAGAACCTAACCATTTTCTAAACATGGGTTCTTATAAGTAAGGAAAATAATGCATTATAATGTAAGATTACAAGTGTATTATTGAAATATTGGTTAGGTTAAATTTAAATTTTAAAGATTGGACAACCAAGTTCATGGATTAAATCGCAATGATCATAGCAAAGTCTTATAAGTTTCAAAGGAGCCACTTTAAGGGTAGAAGAACCTAACGAGCAACTTTTTGTTATGAATTTTCAAAAAGGCTTTGAGGTTTGAGACACTCAATGAAGTATTTGACAATTAGAACTTAAAAGAAAGGCTTGAGACACTCAATGAAGTATTTGACAATTAGAACTTAGAAGAAAGGCTGAAGGATTCAATGAAATATGGAAGAAAAAAAAATTAATGGCACCTTAAATGTTTCTTAAACACCACACAAAATTTTAAAAATATCTTTTAAAAACAAAAAATGTATTACCGGTGCAATACCCCAACACATATAATTTAGTCGGTTTTGAGATTCGTTCTATTTTATAGTAAAATTGATTCTTGAAATGCACTTCTGATATAAATCGGAAATGCATTTCCGATTTTTAATTAGAAAAAGAGGATACATTTGTCATCATGAGAACATTAAATATATAGTTTTTGTTTATTAGGAACCAAAAATATATTTCTTATTTATATCGAAAGTGCATTTCTGATTTTTTAAAAAAATATTTTTTAAAGAAAATGGTGCGTCCTAGAAATACACATCCGAGAATATTTTTGATTTTTTATATGGTATTTTTTCTCTATACAGAGTGTCATGAAAAATTCTCATGAAAGATTTGACAATTAAAAAGTTGATGTTTATGGATGAGACAAGTCTTGGGGCTAAGTATATGTTTGGTTGCAATTATTTCCACCGTGATTTCAGTTCCCAATGTTGGTGGTTATGACTTTTAGAAGTTGAAAATCCTAACTTCTTGTAAAAGTGTTTTTTTTTTCACTCCACCGTGATTTCAAACATATGCTAAGAGTTGTAATAATAATAGAACATAGAGACTTGTTTGTTAACTAACAACCTAATTCTTCTGTCCTAAAATAAGTGTGACATATAGAGAAAAATGTGTCCTAAAATATTTATCATTTTGGATTATCAATGCAATTTTATATTTAATCTTCTAGTGCCCTCTAATAAATACTCTTAATTTATTATTTTATCACTTAACATTAATATTAATTTGAATACACCAATAATTAATCAGAATAATTTAATAAAGTCATTATTCTCTCTTTTTGTTTAAAAATATATAGTCCTTTTTTTAATCCAAATGCAATGCAAGTTTGTTAAATTAAAAATATGAAATGTCATTAAAATATATTATTGAATCTTTCTCGTATTGAATAAATTAACAATTAAATAATATGAAATATCATTAAAATGCATGATTGAACCTATCTCATATTAAACAAATTAACAATTCAATATGAAATGTTACTAAAATACAAAGAGATTAAAGTAGTGCAATATTTTACCTTTAAAGTAGTGTAATATTTTACCTTTAAAATACAAAGAGCTTAAAGTAGTGCAATATTTTACACGGTGCATCATAATCCTTAAAAAAAATGTTTTAAATCATGAAATGTTTTAAATATGATTTAAAATAAAAAAATCAAATTTCTACAAAAATTATTATAATTTCATTGACATTCTAAAACTGTTTTACCGAGTAAGAGTACTTTTAGTCTTTTACAATATAGATGTAATTCCATTAAATCCAAATACAGAAAAGAGAATGCAAGCGTACGGATGTCCTGGTAATATTAAAGCTTAGTTATAATTTTTATCTGCTTACTAATTTGATTCTCCCAATTTTAAGTCTTTCTCTATGGGACATATTTTATTAAAAAAAAAAACATACAACTCAGTAAATATTAAATCACAATATTGAATCACATAAATTAATTATATAAATATTAAGTTTTAAAAATCAATAAATTCTTAGAATTAGATTTTATAAGATTTTCTTGCATATTATACCACAGAATTTAAAACTAGGGAAATTTAAAGTGAAATGAAAAGCTTCTTGAACAAAATTGTATTTAAAATTTTTAATCTATTTGTGGTTAATTTTTTTTAAAAAAAATGAGATTAACGATTTGAATAGAAGCAAGGTTCGAGATACAACATTATGGCACGAAAACTGATCCATGTATCTGATCCCGTTTAATGCGATAAGGCTTGATTGTTGTTATATCGTATTGGATGAGATCGCTAAATATATCAATGTCATCATGTTTTATCATAAAAACTGACCTATAAATGTAACACCAGAATTGCAATTTCTTTTTTTCTATAAAGATCAATATCATCACTTCCTAACATGCTGTATTTATGGCAGACCCGGAAAGAAAAAAAGTTAGAGGCAGCCAATGAGGGCCTGTTTAACAAGCAACCAAGACAAAGGAAGCAAATGTGTCCCATCAGCACAAGTAGGTAACAGGTTGTGCCATTTTAGAACACAGTGTGCCTCTCACTCTCAACACAGTTGAAATATTCAGAGTTCGATTCTTGACTTGACACAATCTAACTCAAGAGTTAAGCCTCTCAAAAAAGTAAAGATATCCCATGTCCTTGGGAGGATTGATTGAAGCGCCTACCTTGTTGTCGTTAAAAATAACCCATCTACCATCTTTTAAGATGTGAGCAACATAGTGACCACAATGTGTCGAGGTTCCAATGTGGCTAACAATTCCCATTAGTCGATATTCTGTGGAAAGGCGTATCGAGAGAAATTCATTAGTTCGGATAGAATACAATAACATTAACCAAGACTGGTATCAGCAAAATTTCGGCTGTTTATGATTGACAACTCATCAATAACAAAAGTAATTAAGAAATGAAAGCAACTCACTTCCTCCTCCATCTGGTAAGTCACCATCATTTGGACCAGATGTAGCGTTTGATGCAGTTGCATCCATGTTGGAAACAGATGCATCGGGATTGCTAAAGATCCAGTCTGTTGCTTTCTCTATGTCACCACCCTGCAGAGAAATTATTTCCATTTAGATAGTTAAAGACATCTAAGAAATAGGAGAATGTGAAAAAAGAAATTTACCGATGCTTTCAGCGCCTTTCGAGCAACATCGTCTTGAAATCCAAATGATATTAGAGTATCAACTTTTGACTGGTCAACACTTTCAGAGCCACGCCCTTTAGAAATAGGAGCATCGATATCTAATAGACAAATATACTTTTATTATTTCTTGCATATAGAGGTATACCTGGCTATAAAGAACTCTTTTGCATAATACAGAAAACAAAGATACCTGGATCATCCATGTGAGATAGTAACCAATTCATTGCCTCTTCTACTCCAGCATTTGATGTATTTATAGCAGCTTTTTGACAATGAATAAGGTGAAAGCCCATAGAATTCAGCTGTGAAACAATGTCTTCATTGGCTAAAGGTGTTTCCGAATCATCCTCGGTGGGTACTGTGCAATACAGAACAAATTCCAAATGTAACAAAATTTGAAATTAATCCAGCAAAATATATGAACAACAATCATTAGCCCCCATAACATAAGACAGCAACAATCACAGAAACTGATTAAAGTCGGAATTTGTGTTATCTGAGCTACCCTTGCACTAAATCAAAAGGTTGACAGTACTCTTAGTTGTATACTATGCATTCATTAATAAAAGAAGTGAACACGGTTCAGTTGCGAACACATTAAAAGGGTTGATGCAGAAAATCATTTTTTTTTTTGCTGGATTAGACAAACATATGTGGGGAACATAAAAATATATTATCAACCTGAGCAACCAAACTTAAAAATTTAGTCTCTTGACATCTCAATTGAGCAAAATCAGTGAGATGGTAGAGAACCAACTAATGGAAAATGTTACTTGAATCTTTATTATCTCCAGAACCAAATAAAACCTACGTACCTCCATCTGGTAGAAGCTCTTCTCCAGGTTGATGACCTTTGCTACGCATATGACTGATATCTATGATATCAGGAACATCAACATATACATCTGAAAAAACAAAAGCTCTAAATAACAATATCAACTAAAAATAATCTAGAAGAACAGATTTAGTGACTATAACAAGTACCAAGTTTTTTGGGTACCCATCCCTCTTCCATAACAAATTTCCGCATGTGCAACACCAAGAAATCAGGGAATGATGTCAGACCAGCCGATCTACAGATTATAGTATTTTAGCATCAAAATGGTAATTTAATAGATATTTTCAGTATTATAAAATGTTACACTTGGTTGTCATCTACTCGCTATAAAATTAAGAAAACGACTTTACAAGACTGAGAACCTGTTTGGTTTGAGAAAACATTTATATTTTCATTTTTCAAATACAAATCTTTGAAAACAAAAAACAGAACTTTCAAAAGTAAAAACAGAATATTTGCTCAAACGAAAGTAGCCAAGCGGACATTTTCATTATCAAAAGTGAAAACAAAAAATTAATACAGAAAACATTTACCCTTACCAAATAAACCCTACATTTCTCATGAAACCAAAAATAACCTATTTACTTCCGTACAACATGAACCACCGTGCGCAATATTATAATTTAACACAGCTTAGAAATTCAGAAGATTGCTTACTTCACCGCTGTTGTCTTCGCTTGCAAAGCAGTGCTGTAAAAATCATGTATCTCCTCAGGAGATGAGAAGCTTGCTAGGCATGCTTCTAAAGGCACCCTTGGACGTACAATCTCATCACCAGACCTATCTCAATAAATAAATATAATAACCATAAGCATAACTTGGATGGGTGCAAATGAGAGAATTATTAAGATTCCTAGATATTTGAGCTTACACTTCTTTTCCTTCAGAAAGCTTTTCTGCTTTCAGTTTGTGAAACAATTCCAATTCTTCTGAAATTTTTCAAAATAAATATGTAAGAATTAAATACAAAACCCTAAGATTTCTCGGTTTGACAAAATTTGTAACAAGATCCAACCTTTGTTAGTTGCTTCATGCAATGGGATATTCAGAGAAAGAATGTAGTCGTGCCTTCTATTATACGCAACTTTTCCAGATGAACACAAGATTCGATCTTCAACACCAAACTTGAAACTCCTTGCAGGATCCAGTTCAGTTTTCCCAGCATTAACACGTTCCACTTGGTCAAGAAAATGAAGGAAAAATTCTAATGCATCCTAATATTCAGTTGCAATCAAATGGTTAGAAGAGATAGCAAAGAAATGTTGTGACTAAAGTTTTAGTTTGGATGGGAACCACTTTTTTTAATCAAAACATTTATAATATATGCTAAACTGAAGACTACATTTCCAATTGAGTTCACAAAAATTATGGACAATCACTAGTCAAAAGACATAATATCATCCTCTACTTACAGATTTAATTCATGTTGAAAAAATAAAAAGTTGGTAATGATACCTGTTGTCGCATAGATGAAAATTCCGGATGGCTGGCAGCAACTAAAGCTTTGAACATCCGTGGTGGTATCCCTTCCTGCACCTAACGTTTTGAAATAGGAGACAAAAAAATGGTCAGAGAAAACAATTAAAATAAGAAACAATACGATGAAGAATAGAGTATATGAAAAGGTGAGGATAGTCAATGGTGTAAATCCGTTCCTTTATCAAGTGAGTCTTGAAGTCGTTTGCAACATATTCAAAACCATTGTGATCAAAGCTCATGTTAAAAACTTAAATCATTTCCTAAGCTAGTACAGGATATGCCCCCCCAAAAGAACACTCGAGGATAACTGACACTCACTGAGAAATTCCTTCAATATATAAAACTTAAACATTCATGATGTACAAGTCAGCAAGGAATTTAATCAACAAAGTTCTAGAAAGCTTACCGCAGATGTAGGAGTGGTTGCAACGTTTTTGTTCTCATCATTCTGAAAGAAAGAAAGAATGTAATGTAAAAATAATGAACATTCTAAACAAACTTTCAAGAGATGTTTCAATACTGGTACTTACCTCAACTTGAGGAACAGAATATTTGCCAGATAGTAAACCATGTGCCAGTTTCGTCCTATAATAAAATAGGAATAGTTAATATATTTCCCTAACGAAATTTTACCCAAAAAATATTAAAATTCAGTTTTGAAGTTCCCCTTTATTCATAAACATTTTCTTTTATGTATAAAACAGAATACCCTACTATAATATATAACTACTGTTATAGATATGGATTATGTTAATTACCACATACATGATTAGCATGCCACAACCAGAAGATTGCAGTGGCAAAGATTTCATCTAATATTTAAACATCAACAATAAAACATGACTAACAGAAAAAGGGTAGCAGTACCATTTAATCATATTAACATAATCTAGTTTCTTACAACTGTATTTTAAAATAATTTAGTTTCTTACAGCTGCATATTGAGGTCCACAGTTGGGTCAGCAGGAGCCGCCTCAAATGCCTTCTTTAGACTTTGGTTTATATAGTACCTGAGATGCAATCATAACAATACTGAAGTAACTGCAAACAGGGTCCAAAGCAGTTCAAATAAAAATTAGAGACATGAACCGACCTTGAAGAGAAAGATCGTGATGAAAATACAGCCTGCATAGTTGCCGCAAGGTAACAACTGAAAGAAAGAAAAATGAGGAAGATATAAAATGTCAAACAAGTACATTATAACAAGCATAGATCAACAAGAACCAACCCTACCTGTTTCCAAGATTGACCAATCCTGTAAATCCAGGTCCAAATATTGGCTCCACTTCCTGTCCACTTTCTTGGATTCTATTCCATTCAAAATTGGTATTTTGGTCGAGTTCTTTTTCAGCAGTCGTCATTTCAGTCTGATTGTAGAATGCGGGGATTTAAAGGAATTATATACATAATACAAAATTGATAATATGCATACTTTCAAACAAGTCTGTTTGACAGTTATACAACAAAAGTTTATTGCTTAAATATCCATTTAAAATTTCTTAATAAAAAGGCCTATTGTAGAGTAATGCACTAAAATTTGTTGCTTAAACATCCATTTATAACTTGCACGCAAACTCTTGCTCGAAAACCTGATATCTCAGGCTCAGAAGGAGAGAGTTACCTATTTGGATTTTGTTGTTTAGATATGATAGATAATAAATCAAAGTAATGGAAATTGCAAACAACAAATCCCAGAACCACCACAAAGATTAATAGGTATCTTTAATCAAACAGTGTTCCTTATTTAAAAAAGCAAGCTCTAGATCTGTGAGAATTGCAACTGTTTCTATCCCAGATTATCTAAATAATCATTTGTAATTGTAAAAGGCCAAAAAGGATATAAAGCATATAATCATGCACAAATACAATGAGTCTGATGCGGAACTTTATTCCGCAACATACCTTTTACAGATATTTTCCTACCATATAAAACATTCATCAAATTTTGAAGGAAAAAGGTATCTCAGCTCTGAATCATTCTAAAGAAATGTATTCCCGTTTCAAAAGTAATAATATCTATCAAAAAATATTAGCCTATCACGTGAAGCCAGAGACACCGGGTGCAGTCAACTTATCAATTACCATCTGGAAAATACTATTTAAGATAAAGAATTAACCTTTTGCAGGGAGGAGAAATCAATCCCAAAGAATGCTAGATGTTGAGCTAAAAGTGGGTCCAACACATTCTCATCCTCCGGATAGGAGAAAACATCTGAACTGCCACAATATATTGTCCATAATTAGCACATTTTGCAAATTAAATAATTAAATTGGCACTATATTGATGATACATATTGTAGCGTATAGAGTTCAACCCATTAAGGGTAAAGGTTATCGTTGCCAAAATATAAGAAACTCTGAGGGAGCTTCTAGCAGAAAGGTTGAAATAGAATAAAATACAACATGAGTTTTATGCTCTATAATAAGGCACCTATTAGAAGTAGAACGGAATGGAAGGTAAAGTAGTGGTACGTTTGGTTCCACTAAAAATGACAACCAAAATGAACAGAACAGCACAAGTTGTTCCATTCACTAGAAGTTCCAAAGATTTTTTCCTTGACAATGCGTCATTATCTAAAGCTTGATTGGCATGATGATTTATAGTCTTGCTGAATTTGAAACTTAACACTTCATCTCATTAACTTCAGTTACATCAAAATCGTGTTTTATGCTTAAGACAATCAACAATGACAACAAAATCAGCAATTGCCTAGCACATAATTTTATTTGGTTTCCTTTAAAAGACAATTATTAGACTGTCATCCTTCTGATTTACTCTTTTATCGGTGCTACTGCAATTTTACTACGCACACGCCTAAACCGCATACGGCAGGGCTCCACAAAATATTTCATAAGACTTTCATAATTCATTTGTTGATAATTAATTATTCATGTAAAAAATATATTATGATTATAAAGAATATTAGATAATTAAGATAGACATGATAATATAGTTATCTTATAGTTAATAGTATGATTGTATATTGATTCTCTCAAAGAGCCTTTACAATAGAGTTTTTGTGGACTAGTTTAAAACATGTTGTTTCACAATATCATAACTTTGTTTTCTCCCCTTTAACATGGTATCTAGAACCTATTTTTTTGTAACTTGGGTTCTCTTGTCTTGATTATTATTCAATTACCCTCTTCAACAGCTTCACAATACGGATTATGAGCTTAATTGCCCTATAAAATTTGGTGTTTTCTCATGTGAAGTCGTCTGTGTTATAGATGGGGTCAATTGTCAACATATTTCTCCACCACTCATTCAGCATAATTTTGGCTACATCGTATTCATTCCATTTTTTCAGCATGTTTACACAAGAAGTGTTTAATAACACAACTTTTAACCTTAATCTTAAATTCCATGTTTATGTTCAACAACTAAGAATTCAGGCTTGCATAATCAATTGGCTAGAATGCTAGACCGTTTTAAAACAAACAAGCTTAAAAACAAACATATCTATTCATCGCAGAGTAATAATCATATAGCTTAATATTAACTTTTAACAGCAGTAGGTTAAATCAAACTCTACAAGTAAACTGTTGAAACTGTTTAAAACATAGGCTTGTAAAAATAAAATACGCAGGAAGGGTGTCACCTGCTGCTTCCAGATCAGCAGTAATAGTCCCGAGCTTTACAGCAAGTGGGTAGCCGGTCTTTTTATAATGTTCAACAGCATGATTGTTTCCACCACTCCCATCCCAATTTTTCCTCCCACAAAGTATCACTCCATCAGTCAGATTTAACCAAAGATTGTCTGTCTTGTCACACTGGGAACATTTCCACCCAGATGGAGGAATAACGACACTATTGTCAATTTGCTGTAAATTCATTGCATAGACACTTTCAATTTTCCCATCAGCAGTCCAAGCTGAGACTTGCTCCTTCCGTTCAGCACCCGCATCTCGCAATATAGCATCAGCAGCCAACCTTACCTGAATTTTTTCCAACAAATGATATATAGAAATTAAACTTCTCCACAGCCCAATATTATCGCTATGAATCAAACCCTGCTGTTAATAAACAAAAAAGAACCAAAAAGGGCAACAAATACCTTCTCCGGCAATTCCACAGAAGGAAATGAAAGAGCAACATAGTCAGGTAATATAACAATATTATGAGTTTCTTCATATTCAGCATCATTGTTATCAAATCCCCCATCAACGCCTACAAATTAGCACATTGGAATAAACTGTGTTATCAATAAAAGCAAACAGCCCAACAACTCCTCAACCGTCCAAAACCAGTCATGAGTAACATAAACAAACACATAGTTTGGATTAACTTATATGAACTTATCTACTGACATAAGCACTTGTGAGTCTGTTTGAGAAAGCGTATGATATGTTCATAAGATGTTTCCCCGAGCTCTCCGGAATAGCT
This sequence comes from Vicia sativa, assembly GCA_021764765.1. Taxonomy (NCBI): domain Eukaryota; kingdom Viridiplantae; phylum Streptophyta; class Magnoliopsida; order Fabales; family Fabaceae; genus Vicia; species Vicia sativa. Next base: position 167,545,743 of record CM038792.1, on the reverse strand, counting down.
TATGAAAACAGTTCAACTTTATTTTATCTTTTATTACAGAAACAGCTTACACAATATATGCATTAACCATTAGTCTTTATACTCTAAATACTCAATTAAGTTATCTATCCAAACAGGACCCAATAGTGAGTAACAACTAAAACAAGATATAACACTAATCATGCCATAAAACACACACCAATAGCCAAGAGGGTAGGTTTCTTGGAAGGCCTATCTTCAGGAACCAACTTCTTGGTCTTCTTTACATGCAAGTAAACCGGATTTCCAGTCTTTTCAAAGTTCCAACCAACGTAATCCTTTCCAAAAGCAAGAAACGTAGACATATCGATGAATAACCCACCATCTGAAATCTGAAAACAGAAACAAAAAATCCACAACAAAGGTCTTTCAATTTCACAACAATGAAGAACAAATGCAATTTCAATTTCAATTTCAAATTAGAATAACAGAATCAATAACAGAATCATCAAGCAAATTGTTGAAGTAAAAGAAAACAATGGGATTGGAGGGTAGGGATTTACGGGAGTGTCGAAGGACACGCAGCACTCTTGCTTGTAGACGCGATTGGTTGGCTCCGGAATTCGAACACGGGAGAGATTTGATCGGAGCAAATCCATTGTCGCGGTGACGGTGAATCAGTAGCAGAAATTTCCGGGTTTTGGAGAGAAGGGTTTTGTAGAGAGAGAGAATCACTGTTTGCCCTAACCTGTCAATTAGTGTTTAGTATCTTTGGAATAGAAATGAAGCTAACTATATATTCTCTCTCTCCATCTCAAGATAGTGAATAAATCATGTACTAATATTTATCTGATTGAAATCAATTATACAAAATAAAAAATCTAATTTTAGTCGTATTGGCCAAGATACACCATTGAAATTGTATTTTCAAGAAGCAATAGTTGTTACAAGATCTTACAAACTCGTTTGAAAGACACATGAGTGAGGAATGTCATTATCAGTATTATAGATCTGAATAACATCAATTTTCTTGCGATTTTTTTCGATAAAGATGATCAATATCATGCTTTAATGAATGGTCATAGTTAACATATGATCATTATCTCATTGTTAGATAATAAAGCCCTAATTTTTATCTAGACAATTATTAAATTGAGAAGATATCGATGTGGGTGATATTTTTAGGGTTACCAATTGATTATAATGATGCAGAAGTTTTTAGATTCATTGGTAACATTATTGGTAGAACAGTGAAGGCGGACTAGAATATTCTTCTTCAAGAACAAGGAAAGTATATGAGGTTGTGTGTGGAGGATGATATGTCAAAAATGCTACTTGTTATGTTTACGATTAAAGACAAAGTCTATGAGGTGGAATATAAAGGATTATATTTATTATGCTTCAATTTTGGGAAGTTTGATCATTATATGGAAGGTTGTGAAGTGAAAGTAATGTTGGTAGTTAAGGAGAAAAATGGTGTCGGAGATGGAGAAAACAACGTGGAGTCCAATGGTAATCAAGGTGGTATTAAGGTGAAATATGGTTCTTGGTCGGTTGTCAGTAAACAACGATGTTCAAGGAGAAATAAGGAAAATGATTTGGCGATGGTGCATTGTGGTTCGATAAATATTCTAATAGCATTTATCGCTTAAGCAAAATCAATGGGATCAAGATTTACTATTTTGGGTAAAGATATCTCAATTTTGGAAGTAGAGAATTTTGAGGGTAAACGAATAATGGGAGAGAATATCCCGCAAAAGATCGTGCAAACTTTAAGAGAAAGACTTTAACACACGAGAATATAAAAAAATAATATAAATAGGCCATATATGAAGAGTGTGGAATTATCGTACAGAATCATCTCAAACAAGCTAATAATAAAAAAGAATATCCTCGTGTACCACATGATAGCATTAAAGGACAAAAAGGAAATGTCGTTATATCAATTGTTGATAAACTTGTGGGAATCTATGTGTGTACCGTGGAAAATGGTAAACAACCGTTGGTCCTCCCAAAGTCCTAAAACTAAGGGTTACTCGCAAGATCGACCAGTTGATCTTAAGACATGTGCTAAGGTTTTTTGAGATTATACTAGTTCTGTCGAAATCCTTATCTAAGAAACGGTTTTCTAAGACTAAGGAAACAAGTATAATGGTTTTCCACACTATGATTAGACTCGACTGACTGGTGACTCGTGACCGACAGAAGGAGCCTAAACAACACAATTAACAATTTGATTGCTCACAATATGATTTTTACCAACTATAGTGACTCGTGACCGACAGAAGGTTGTGAACTTCAGACTTGTTCTAAACGAAGTAAGTGTCGACTGGCTCTTTTGTTAACTCGAAACTTGTAACGAAAAGAGAATCAACATAAATGATAATGCAAAGAGATTGTTGAAACGTAAATAAAATATAAGTAAAGGTTTTAGTGTGGAATTTGTTCATCTGGGTGGAAATGTTCCCAGTGTGACAAGATCGAATTTGTTCTGGAGTTAAAAATGGGGACTCCACCCCAACAAAAAAAAGATTAAAAACGGTCACGAGGACCAAAATTATCCTTATATAAAAAGGGCCATGCCCAAACAAACACAGTAACAGGAGATCATTTGGCGGGCTGAACAGACTCTTCCCCGGGGGTCGCCTGCTCGAGAGTATCATCCATGATCATACCATCAAGGAAAGAGGGCCTCTTCATCATATCATCCTCAATGTAATAATGAACCCTCATTCCCTCGGTCACCAGCTCCATGCCTGGGTTTAAAACCCGTATCTGATCCAAGGCATTTTCAAAACTCCTCATTGAAGCATTCATCGCATCATCATAAGCTAGTTGAACACGTCCGATTAGATCTGACCAGGTCCTCAATCCCGCGAAATCTTCAGGATTTTCCTCGATCGGAGCAAAGTCAGCCTTTAATCAAGCAACCTCGTCAGACAGCTGTTGCTTATCTTTCTGAGCCGCATCGCTCCTTGACAGTCCACTTAAGGTCGATAGATAATTTCTCTCGAGCCTTCTCCCGAATTTTAGCGACCTCCTTCATCTCTTTCAACTTGGTCCTAAGCTCCCGAAGCTCAACCTCAGGAGATTGACCGAGCTCGGAGTAAGCAACCGCCATCTCAAAAAATGTGCACCCACTCGCCCACATCCTTTGCAAGAGCCGCCTTTTTGGACGGTCGATCCATTTCTTCCAATGAGAGGGACTATACCCGAGGCAAAATTACACTCGTGTTTTCGAAATAGGTTCGGTCGTGCCAGCAGGGAGGGAGATCAAATTTCCCCTTGCCTCTCTCCCCGGTCATATCCACCGTTCCATCAACTCGAACCCTCTTGTTCCTCGAAGGAGTCTGTTGAGGGGATAGATCCCCGACCGCCTGACTTATAGACGACTTCCCCAGACTAGACTTGGAGGCAACCCTCGGTTCATTCGGCGACCCCGTTCCTTTCCCTTTCTTCTTCTGCAGCAAATTTCGAGCGATACGTTCCTACACGGGATTCATCCTAGCTTCAAGAAAAATAATTCACATTAGGATCAGACAAATATGAAAACATCCAGCTATAACATAAAAAGAAGAAGATGCACAAATATTAAATGGCAAGGTATCTATCCAGATAAGCCTTAGGATCTCCGCTAAGGAGAAGGTCCCTCACATTGATAAGTGAAGGTTCAAAAACATAACCCCCATCTTCTCCCACGAGCGTTTTTCCCCTTCATCCCATACGATGGAGCGAGGGAAGACCCTCGACATAAGATGACAACACATAAAGATTGGCCAAATCCTCAGCATCCAACCCCTTTTTGACCCACACACACAGATCGAAATTTCACCCAAAATGCTCTTCTTTCCAATGAAAATTAAACTTAGACACGAATTGGTACACACCCCCCCCCCCCGCTCATTCATCTTCGGAGAACCATCCTCCTTGACGGCAAGAGTCCTCGTAAACACGTTGAAAAGAGCCTGTTCCGAGATCGGTCGGACTAACATATACATATCCTTAAAAAATCGGATAGACTCTTTATAAGGTTTAAAAAGCTTCCCATTTTGTTGTCGAAATGACACCCAACTCCATTGAACTACCCCGTCTGCCTTATCTGAACCCCTTTGGAGGCATAAGATATGAAAAAATAAGGAGAGGGTAGAACATATCTCCAAATACTCACATACGATCTCAAACGCTCTAATAAAGGCTATCACGTTAGGATGAAGTTGAGACGGAGCCAAACGAAGGTGGTCGAACACCGCCACTTGTAAATCACTAAAGGGGAGACGAAACCCCAGCTCCCTAAACCAAATATCAAATACTAGAATATGATCAGCCTCGTATATCGAGCAAATCCAATGCTCGGTTGCAAGGATATATACTATCCAATCCATTTGACTCTCCTCCATGTTCTCTTCATCTCCCTCAGGACCATACCAATCCACCTCGTCGAATATCTCACTATAACGAGTGGTGAAATACAACCCTCTCAAACGAGCGTCTGTAGCCAACCAAGTGGTCAGATCCTGGTTACCGACCGGAACAATTGACTTAGTCACGCCCTCGGCAGATTGAGCTTCCTCCCCTAAGACTTCCTCTGAGGCACCCTTTTCATCAGTAGTAAAGTCAGAATACTCCCGCTCGAAACGGTCAGAACCTTCATAACTATCTTTGCTAGTATCTGTCATAACACCTGAAAAGCATAAGAAGTTGGCGAGCTCGACATATACGTCAAATCCACCCTTCCATCACTAGTCAAGTGAAAGGGCTCGGTCGAACAAGGATCCACTTCCTCGATCTACAACCCTATCTCGAAATAAGCTATCTCTCAAAATAAATTCTCTCGGCTCAAGGAAGGAGACACACAAGGAACCCCGACGTCGCAAAACGCCAGGGAAAAACGGAGCAGCCGCTCATCGTCATAGGACTCACAGGAATCTGAAACCCTAACCACATGTATTTCTATGAACAAGCAGGATTTCCAAACCTAATCTAGAAAAATTGAACAATAGTTTCAAAAATATACCGTTTAAAAGTGACTGAGACATTTGTAACAGACGATTAGATCACTAACGCGGCGGCGAAAGGAAGAGATGATTCCGAACACATTAACTCGAGTTCCTCGGGTTGATGAATGTTGAAGTCGAGCACCCGCAAGCAAGATCAGACGGAGAAAAGTCATCAAATGACGGATCTCTAATCCTTTTATAGGCCCCTACTCCGCACGTGCATCTGCACACGCCTAGGAAACCTAGGAAATTCATCATTACGCCCTAGTCCCTAGGCCTGCCAAGCAATCAATGCATGCGGCTCGAGGCCACGTAAATATGAACCCTACAAATTCTTCAACCTTTCATTTTCTCGACAACTCCTCATCTCCCCAGATAAAACGACCCCGACTACACTCTTCGAAAGTAAGTCATCACCCCAACAAAAAAAGCGACAACTCGGGGGGCTACTGTTCTGGACTGCCCGAATGCTTGTCGGGCAGATCCTTCTATCTTGGGATACTTCTATCCGCTAGGATTCGATAACACACTGGGGGCTTCCACCTGCCCATTTCATTAACCACACGACATCCTCTACTCGACATGCGTCGAGCATATATGCTATTTATCTCGCTAAGGATTATGATCGTTATGTCTCCTCTACTCGACATAACAGCTAGTTACGGGCATCATCGTCCGATTTGACCTAGTCAGCTCGGACAACTATATTCGCAGATCTGCATATCCTGTCCAAATATAGCAACCAATGAGAGTCCTCCCAAGATCATTATATAAACCCTCATATCCTTGAGGGCAAGGTATCACTTTCTTATACTCAAAACCCTAATATTCACTATTCTCTTTAAACATTTGCTCACTTTAGCATCAGAGTGCCTTGCAGGCACACCACCCCCTCCTCAACATCAATTTGCTCGAAGGATCTTCAACCGTTTCGACCGTCTCCGATTCTAATCACTTGTTCAGATCAGTAAATATATATTAATAGTAATTATTTATGTTATTATTATTAGATATTATAATATTATTATTATTATCATTGTATTTATTGCTATTATTATTTATTTTTATTGTAGGTACAAATTAATAAATAAAAGAATTAGAGTTTTTCTAAGAGTTGTAATTATAAAAAATTAGTCAAAATACTTTCAAAATATACATTAAAAAATAATTATATTTTAAAAATAACTAACAATAATAAAAAATACAAAATATTTATATTTTACAAATTTGAGAAAATATCACTATGTTATTATTATTAATATTTTATTAATTTAGAAATCAAAATGTCTTATTTATTTTGAGAAAAAATATCGAATTTTGAAAAGAGATAATTGTATTAACTCTGATAAATTTTTAGAATTAATTAGTTATATAAAATAAAAAATTATTCAATTTTTTTTAATATTATTTTATATTAGTCAAAAATAGTTACGTATTTTTAATTTATTTGATATTTATATTTAAAATAAATATATATTTATAAGTTTTATTATTGTTATTATTATTATTTCAGAATTAAAGATTTCTCTGTATAAAAATGAGAATTAGGATAATAAAATATAGTGGTGTTAATTGAATATATTATTATTATTTATAATTGTGGTAGTTGTTTATTATATATTATTATTATTATTATTATTATTATTATTATTATTATTATTATCTAGATATTATATTATTGTTACTATTATTATTATTAAAGTACTCCAACATTCACATTGAACTAAACTTTCTTATTTTGTTAAAATGTGATGAGAATAGTAATTGGACTAGGCCCAAATTATCTTCTCGTGCCGTACCCCCAGACGCCAATGCATCACACACCATTTTGACAAAAAAGTTACTGGATTTGACTGAAGTGTTGTTAGTTCTATAGATTGACAGTAATTTTGGTAAAATATTCTGCTCAGAAAATGCCATGAAGAATAATGTATAGCACGTTTTATGAAGATGTCACAACAGATGTCCTGAAATGTGCTACAGATTTGAACTTGTTTTTTAGTTCAGAATATTAGGAGTCTGTTTGTTTTAAATTGTATGATTGGATTAAACAACCTTTATAACATTCTTCTGCAACATTATTAGAGAACTTTTATCCTACTTTTATGGAGAAAGTATAGGACTCGGTGAAGACTTGTGAAGCGCTTATGGGCCAACCCTAAGCTATTGTCATCATATAAGAAGGCATGCTAACCCTAATTGCAGAGTTAGCCATTCCAGAGAATATTGAACGTACTGAGTTTAAGTTTAAGGTTTTAAGTCTTTGTTGGTTGTTACTTGTGAGCCCCTCTAGTATTGTTTAATACTTGAGGTGGATGTTAGTTGAGTTGTAACTTGTTAATCATCAGAAATCTTTGAAGCAATGATGGTTATGTGTCTTCAAGTAATTGTTATTGTTTATTGTCACCGTGTGTGACTGAGGGGAGTGAGAGAGGTTTCTCATATCTAAGAAGGTCTTAGGTAGAAGGATCATTGAATAGTGATTAAGTGAGGGGTATAAACAGGGAAGTTTAACTCTAAATTAATACTGCCAATAGTGGACTTCATCCCTGGCTTGATAGCCTTCATACGTAGGTGTGTATCACTGAATTGGGTAAACAATTCACTATGTTATTTAGTTTTCTGTATTTAGTTTCTATGCTGTTATTTGTTCATCAAACAAATATTAGTATCGTGAAATCACCTTCGACATCTCATGTCTGATACTAGAATTTCAAGCGCAATACCATTTCTTGGGTCATTACAGCTATGATCCATGCAATACAACCCATAGACTTGTTTTTCTGTGCATTCTCTGTTCTTTTTTTGTTTCAATAGTTTTTAATTTCTTTTAAAGTATAAATAACTTTTTTTCTATAATGAATGATGATAAAGAGTAACTAGTCTTATACCTTCTTACTTAGAATATCTCATTAAAAGCTTTATAATATTTCTTTATTTTTGTATCATTTGAGTTCATGATTCTTGCTAATTTTACTAACATTTTAGCTTGATATTTTGGTGTAGATTCGATATAATTTTGATATTTACTTTATACATGGACAAAATGATGTAATAATCGTTGTTTTATCGTTTTACTTTGCTTTAGAGTTCCATCCCCCATTATGGGTCAAATGTTCCCCATTTCTCTTGAAATTGTAATAGTGTAGTACGCTTCATCTCCCATGGTGGGTAACATTCTCCCCCTTCACGTGGACATGTAATAATATAGGAATTTACTTTCTTTGTCGCTTTATATTCTTTCATGTTTGTATGTAAATAAGATAAAACTAAAACGATAACTTTTCAAAAATAGGACAATACAAATGCTAAGTAAACCTAAACAACACCCTTAGGAACAAACAAACAGAGTGGGTCTTGTTGAGTACAAAATATATGAGGGGTGCTAATACATTTCTCTTGCATAATCGATTTCTAAACCCGAATTTGGTTGCGACTACCATCTTCTATACCTTTGGGGCTTTCTCGATATTTTCCCTTTCCTCTTGGAATAAATGAAGTTTGGTGGCCTATTGTTCATTTTTCGTTGCGCCAAAAATAACATGGTTATTAGTACTAGTACTAGATTCATCACCACCGTACGTGTTTTTTTCTTAGGATCTTTTTTGTACCACTACTAAATGTTTAGAGCATAAACCTTGCTCCGATGCAAACTGAAGGTGAGAAAAACACAAGAAAAGGGTTGGATTATATTACGTTTTTCTTTATTTTTCCTAACACTCTTATCATATTTTAAACACATGGTTTAGAATCTAACACAAAGTTGATTATATATAGAGGATACAACAAGTTTAGAGTTAAATAGTTAAGGAAAGAGAGACACAAGCAATTTATCCTAGTCCTAACCGCAAAATATAAGTAGTTCAGTCCCCTTGAACTTTCAAGGGATTTCACTATAATCAAAACTGATTAAAAATGTTCAAGCGCATAAGAAAGAGACTTCTAATGCTCAAACACACAAGTAAGAGATGTCTAATGCTCAAGTACATAAGCAAGAGACTTTTGATGCTCAAACACACAAGTAAGATACTCATAACAATCTAACTTACATATAAGAGATTGTTTGAGTATTACACTTGATACAATATGAGGTGTAAACAAAAAGTCGAATCGTACCTTGATGATCATGTCCCAAACCCTTTTGGATTTTTGGGTCCCATTTTTAAAAAAATAAAAAAAACAATTGAAAAAGGATTTTAAAAATTGTTTTTTTAGAGCTCTAAAAGTTTTGAATGAAAGAAAAAAGGGTCTCGAATCGTGTCCGACTTCTAACATTGATACTATTGATATGGCAACGAAAAATTTCACATTGATACTAAACTTCTATTTTTTACATTTTAGGATCCGAAAATACAACAAAGGAAGACTCTTAAGACTTAATAATTTCTAAGATATATAAGTGTTAGGAAATTCCGATTTAAACTTGCGCTTTTGATTTGACAGAGCAACGAATCTTTTAAATGTCAAATGTTCATTATTTTTCTTCGATTCTTCATCCCTTTATATAGAGAGACAAAAAAACATACGTTGAAGAAAATCTCTTGCACGAGTGAGTTTTAGAGAAGTTTTTATTAGAGACATTGGAATATTACTTGATATGTTTAATGCCTTGCAAAAGACGTTTAAATTTAGTTTGCTTTAAAAGGAATTATATGTTCCATCTCTCTCGTCTGTGCAAGTTTTCGTTTGGTTTTGCACGTGATCATAAGAAGACAAAATTACCTCTGAGTATGATAGTGACCATTCAGAGTATTTTGGATTATTGTGTTGACTAAATTCAGAGTATGGGTTTTTATAATTGGACCTTTAGATGTTGACTTTCTTCAAAGTCTGGTATTTAGAAGTTGATTTCCTTATGAGTCTGAGTCTTTAGAGTCTGATGTTCAGGTTCTGATCCTTCAGATTCTGGATATTCAAGCTTTCTTAAATGATCAATTTTAGTCTATGGTCCTACGCACATGAACATATATTAGTTTTTCAAGGTAGAAAAATAATTTGAAGTGTGTGTGAGTTGCCTCAGTACTCATAAACCATTACCTTAATTTTACAATACTAGGTTCACTTAGAAAGATCGACAAGCATGACTTGTCAAGATTTCACACCTTTCACTAGAGTAGCTTCAAGACTTTGCTAGATAATTTCCGATTCCATAAGCACTTGATCTCTAGTTCTCTCATAAGATGATTTGGTTATCATTAATGTTGAAGGCTATTGTTATGCATTGATCATCAAAATTCCAAATGTTGATCTTTATTACCCACAAGCTCATAGATCCATAACAACCATAAATATTTACATTCTCATTCTCATGTAAACCATAAACAATAATAGATCCAATCAAAAGCCACACACAACCTTCAAACTCATAAATAGAATAATCATGGTGAAATAATAATGAGAAAAACAAGGTGATTCGTGAAAGGGAAAGAAATACAGAGTTACCAAATAAAAATGGTGAAACGCCGGTAGTTGTGGGTGTTCTCAATTTGGGGGCTTTATACATTTTCAAAGAATAAGGATGACGTGTTGTTGATGGAAGAAAATGTGAAGTTCGTGGTGGAGGAGGGAGGCAGAGTTTCACTATTTCGTGCTCTTTTATTTTTTGTAGATTTGTGGTTATTGTTGAGGTGTTATTTGTTGTCATCTTCTTCGATTTTGTAGATTTGTGGTTGTTGCTGAAGTGTTTATGGATGTTGAAGATGTTTATGTATGTTAATGTTGAATGGTGATTTTGAAAAATGGAGGTTTGATTGTGTATTAAAGAAAAAGGTGGAAGTTGAATGAAGGTTTATGTTGAGAAAGAAAAAAAACGAGTTTTATATAAAAATCAATGTACACTTTGCCCTTTTTTCCACTATTGCTACTACATTTCTATTATCTCTCACTGTTGATTTTATGGAGAAATTATTAGGGTTTTTTGGGATTCAAATTTTTCTCGTGTATGTGTTGGCAACATAGTGGAATATGTGGTATACTGGAGTGAATGGAGATAGTAGAAATTGGTAGTGTGATTGTTATGTTGAAGGTGGTAGTATATATATATATATATATATATATATATATATATATATATATATATATATATATATATATATATATATATATATATATATATAGAGAGAGAGAGAGAGAGATCCTAAAATTCCAGGTTAGGGATGACAACGGGGCGAGTTTAAGCACACCCAGACTCGCACCCGTCCTCAAACCCGTTCGGGGCTAAAATTTATTCACCCGCCCCACCCCAACAAGAAACGGGTTTCCCAGCACCCGCCCGAATAAAATTTATATTTTTTAAATTTTTTTTTTCAATAAAGTTAAAAATTAATTAAATTAATTAATTAATTATTTTAAAAGTATTTTTCAAGTTTGATAGTTTTATTTTCAAAAAAATAAACAATAATTCTAATAAACATGATATTATAACATTAAAAAGTATGAAAAAGTGTAAATGAGTAATAAAACCATTAAAAATAAATTAAATTTAGTTGGCGGGTGTGGGGCGGGTGTGAGGCGAGTATTACCATCACCCGCACCCGTAAATAAAAAACGGGTTTTCTCCACACTCGCACCTGTCATACCCCAATTTTTGACCTAAGATACCACCTTACATATGCATCACAACATCACTAACAGTTTCAAACAGAATAGATCGTGCGTGACTTCTAGAAGTCAAAGTTAGGGTTTCTTCAAAATTTCATCTGTTCAAGATACGATCAATTAGGGTTTGAGTTCCCTCTCACCTAAAATGGTCTATCTTAATCAATCATCAACATTTGATCTTCAGATTTCCAACTTTTTCTCATGATCTACCTTGAATCGACCAATTAGGGTTTTAATCGAAGATAGTGAATCATTGACTTTCTGCTCAATGGATCATCTATTTGCTTGAAGATTGATCTTAACATCTTCAATGCAACATCTTGACCTAATTTCTTGGTTCAAAACATTGCAAAACCCATGTTTTTTTTCATCAGTCAAATTCTGAACCATCTGATGAAAATTCATCTACTAAAAAAAGTCAAACTTTGACTTTTGGTCAACTTTTTCAAGACTAAACTTTTTTAATCATAAAAACATTTCAAACAATCCATCATGATCATAAAAAATCAAGAAATGTGAAAAAGTCAACAAAAAGTCAAAATTTGAACTTTTTCTAACACTTAGGAAAAATTTCAAGTGTTAAGAAACATGGTTTTTTCTCACTTTCTAGGCCATTTTTCACCTAGATCCATTTGGATTCAGAAAAAACTCAAAACATGAAAGTTGTAGCCCTTGTCACAAGCTTTTTAAAATTTCCAAGAACTTGCAAAAACACTTTGTCTAGCTAGGCTTTTGATTTTGAAACATAGAGCTCCAAAACCATGGAATTCTAAGATCATACTTCAAAATTATAAGTCATTTTTCATAAATCTTTGTTGCTGCGGTATAGCGGCAAGCAAAGAGTTGGTATTATTTTTACCGGGTGATATATACCGGTAGGTTATATCGTATCGTGTCCACAGAGATTGGTTATTGATTCGTCGTTCGACAATTCTATCGTTAATGAGTTTGAGATTAAAAGAAATGAAAATAAAAGACAAAAAGTAAATGAACAAAAAGTATAAAGGATAGACAGCTTGTCTGGAACGAATGTAAACTACCCGTCACAGACTTAAATCTACCACCCATGTCATACTCGGCCTACGATACTCGTCCGTGTCATCACATACCTCTCACAACCTTGGTTATTCTTAACCCAAATTGAGATTCCTCCCTAATCACCTCGATAGCCATGTCTGGCCTATCTCAACAACACGGAAGTCAACTGCGTCACCTCCATACCCATCTCTAGCATACTTCACTAACGCATAGGTATTAAGTTCGGATACTCTATAGTGAATGTTAGATCTAAATCCATTTCTAGCATTCAGAAATTAACAAATAATCATCCTAGGTAAGAATCTAAGCAATCTATCTCTAGCAAAGCTCAAATCCCTAACATAAAGTAAAAACCCAAGATAATCACCGACATAAATTCGTAAAGCAAACTTTATACAAGCCAAAGGCGATAAATATACAAGAGTTATGAGTAGAAATACATACAAACCCAACAAAAGAGAAATACACAAAGAGGAGAAGAAATAAACCACAAATCTACATTGGTTGTCAAGCCAATCAAAGAGCAATCCACCTCCAATCATCAAAATGCAAGCTCCAATGTTGTTTTCTAAGCTAATCTACCAAAGAAATGATGGTGATGGTGTTGGGACTCAAAAATACCCAACCCATAACCTAAAAATATGTTTTTAGCCCCTTTTAAAGAATTCTGAAGTCACAGGGCGCGCTAAGCGCGGTCTGTTATGTTCCGAATCTTGTTTTTGCTATATCTTGAGAACCGTAACTCAGAATTGCGCCCGGTTTGAAGCGTTGGAAAGATTATTCAATGCTCTATCTAACCATGTATAAATATCAAGCTTTATTGATGATTTTTATTCCTTATTTTTAAGCTTTATTCGTTGATCAATTGTGCAAAATCGCACTCTTGAAGCTTAGCCTTTGGCCTTTATTACTCAATGCTCCAATTATGAATGAATACCTATAAAAGAGATGAAAACTATCAAATGATACAATATTTACACAAAAACTCAATTATTCTATTATGTACACATTTATACAAAAAGCGGGGGATTTATTCGAAGAATATCAACAAAAGAACAGATAAGTGCCACAAAATGTATATACAAAATAACTACATTTTGGTACTTATCAACTCTCCCCAACTTGACACATTGTTTGTCCTCAAACAAAGTCAAATAACTTAAATAAACAAAGAATGATAATCAAATAATCACGAATCAACAAGTTTTGAAAACGGAAAACAGATGTATGGTTCAAACGAAAAATGTACACGACAAATACAAACTTACCACTATACTACAACAATAACATATAAACGAAACAAATCGTAAGTACAAAAATCATGCAAAACATTCTAAAACAAAACAAGCTCAATCATGAATCACACCTAGCAAAAATTCATCGGTAGATGAAGAACACACAAAGGTGAGGGATAAAAAACACTCCTCCACAATCTTGCAAAGAATAGACTAAATTATGCATTCATCCAAAAACGTATTGAAAATACAAATGCAAGAATCACAAGAGTTTTTCAAGGTTGTAATGTGGCTTGGTTAACAAACAAGTGATAAGTCCTAAAGCTAATTGAAACAAAAACTTGCCTAAACCTAAGGGAGTGATCTACTCACAAAGTTCCAAACAATATAATTTCAATCAAACTTATTCTTCATCACAAATTTCACACCAAACACACCTCACTTATTAACATAACATTATTCCTACTCTTTTTGTTTTTCTTTTTCAAAGCTTTTCTCTTTTTTTTTCTTTCTTTTTCTAATCTTTCTTTTTCACTTTTTTTTCTTTTTTTTTTTTCTTTTCTCAACCTCATATCAATCACAACATAAGCACATAAACATTCCTCTCCCCAACTTGAATTCAACCAACATTAATGTGTGAATAATCCCTACTTTCTAAGGCAAGGTAAAAATCTATACAACAACATATAGTTGAGGGTTCAAGAAACAAAGAAATCAACATCCATACAAAAAGTGAATTGACACTCATAGACAAGCATCAAGTTCAAATAAAAATGGATGTTGATAAAAGTTCAAAGGGGCTAACAAAGGATCACACACTCACAAGGTGAATTGAATATTTGGCCAAGGTAGTTATGCTCAAAATCAACAAATGCCTTGATCATTTTCTTGCAATCATACAATCAACACAAAATAAAAGATTAAGCATAATAAAATCCAGTTAAAACAAGAATGTGGACTCTCATATGTAAACAATGGAAAGCTTCCTTACATTTATGGGTAAAAAGGGAACTAAAATGATTCAATTCATGAGCAAGTAATGCAAAAAGAATGAATGGCATGGTAATTGTACAAATGATAAATTTCCTAAACATGTTATGCTATAGAAAGCGATAAACGAGTACCTGACATGTACCAACTTTGAAAACTATCATTACCATACATCCGCGAGTTGAAACGATCAAACTCGGAAAATCACCTCAAAAGTCTTCAAGTTACCGAACCAAAATTTGAGTGCAAACAACAACAAAAGAATTAGAAAAACAATACTAATTTTATTCAATACAAAAAGCCTTGGTGAAAGTGGGAAAAAGGAAAACCAAGTGAAATTTTAAAAGAATTCACTGGCTCTGCATAGCAGAGCGCGCTACACCAGTTGCATAAAAATGACAGCAACAGATGCAACTGCTATGCAAGCTCCACTTACACACCTATACAATCTCATTTACACATCTAAATAATATTTACAATACATACACACTTCCACAAGCTAAAACACTACAAACTTGTGGAAAATAACAAATTGACATAACAAAACAAAAGCAAATAACAATACACATAATTGGTGAAAAGGAATTAACAAGTTGAAAAGTGAAAGTTTGAAATTAAGAGCAAGTCCTATTTCAACTTGTTAAAACATAAGCCACCAAACAACATAAACATAAACAAACAAAAACATGCTTGTTTTACGTCGTAAGCTCGACGCCTTTATTGTGTGAGCACTAGTAACCTCCTCTCGTCATGCCATGGTATTGCCACACCGCGCAAACCTAAAGAAAGTGTCCTAACAACCACACAACAAATGTTACAAATACGAGACATTTCACAACAATACTTGAAAACAAGGAAAAACACACATATGTACAAGTATGGAAAGTAAACACAACATGTACAAGTAACATATACAAATTCATATACAAAGTCTATACAACATATACAATAATTACAAAACTCAAAAACAACGGAATTATCGCAATACAGAAACAATAAAACCATTCCCCGACAACGGCGCCATTTTGTTGTCATGGTATGGCAAGCAAAGAGTTGGTATTATTTTTACCGGGTGATATATACCGGTTAGGTTATATCGTATCGTGTCCACAGAGATTGGTTATTGATTCGTCGTTCGACAATTCTACCGTTAATGAGTTTGAGATTAAAAGAAATGAAAATAAAAGACAAAAAGTAAATGAACAAAAAGTATAAAGGATAGACTTGCGAACGAATGTAAACTACCCGTCACAGACTTAAATCTACCACCCATGTCATACTCGGCCTACGATACTCGTCCGTGTCATCACATACCTCTCACAACCTTGGTTATTCTTAACCCAAATTGAGATTCCTCCCTAATCACCTCGATAGCCATGTCTGGCCTATCTCAACAACACGGAAGTCAACTGCGTCACCTCCATACCCATCTCTAGCATACTTCACTAACGCATAGGTATTAAGTTCGGATACTCTATAGTGAATGTTAGATCTAAATCCATTTCTAGCATTCAGAAATTAACAAATAATCATCCTAGGTAAGAATCTAAGCAATCTATCTCTAGCAAAGCTCAAATCCCTAACATAAAGTAAAAACCCAAGATAATCACCTATTAAAGCAAACTTTATACAAGCCAAAGGCGATAAATATACAAGAGTTATGAGTAGAAATACATACAAACCCAACAAAAGAGAAATACACAAAGAGGAGAAGAAATAAACCACAAATCTACATTGGTTGTCAAGCCAATCGAAGAGCAATCCACCTCAAATCATCAAAATGCAAGCTCCAATATTGTTTTCTAAGTTAATCTACCAAAGAAATGATGGTGATGGTGTTGGGACTCAAAAATACCCAACCCATAACCTAAAAATGTGTTTTTATCCCCTTTTAAAGAATTCTGAAGTCGCAGGACGCGCTAAGCGCGGTATTCGCGCTAAGCGCGGTCTGTTCTGTTCTGAATCTTGTTTTTGCCATATCTTGAGAACCGTAACTCGGAATTGCACCCGGTTTGAAGCGTTGGAAAGCTTATTCAATGCTCTATCTAACCATGGATAAATATCAAGCTTTATTGATGATTTTTATTCTTTGATTTTGAGCTTTATTCGTTGATCAATTGTGCAAAATCGCAGTCTTGAAGCTTAGCCTTTGGCCTTTATTACTCAATGCTCCAATTATGAATGAATATCTATAAAAGAGATGAAAAACTATCAAATAATACAATATTTACACAAAAACTCAATTATTCTATTATGCACACATTTATACAAAAAGCGGGGGATTTATTCGAAGAATATCAACAAAAGAACGGATAAGTGCCACAAAATGTATATACAAAATAACTACATTTTGACACTTATCAATCTCCCTTCTAGTAGCCTTGTCATCAGCTAGGGATAGATTACAACTGATAAATATCAGTTATGCTTGATTGAGAAGAGGATTGAATAAAAGAGAAATTTCTAACCATGGTTAGAAAGTAACTTTTGCATTAAATGCAAAAGATTCCTTCTTACCACTTAAGCAAGTTGCAAAGCTCTCTCAATGATAACCTTGCCTTGTCATTCAGATTTCTTGGCCTATAAATAGAGGTCATTTCTTCAAATTCAAAGGACACCAAAGCTATCATAATCAAGTTTTCCTTATTTCTTTCTTAAATTCCAAGTTTCTAAGTTCAAAGAGGGAAAATTTTGCAATCTTCAAACCTTGCAAACTCTGAGCAAACTTAAGTTTCTAACATGTTCTAAACATCATTTAGAAGTAGTTTAAAACTTAAAACCATCAAGAAACAAGCCAAGAAAAAATTTTCTACACAAAACTCCATTTGTGCAAGCTTTGAGCCAAAACTGCCAAACTAAAAAACTACTCGTGCTAACCTTGATTTCTCACTTCAAACACAACCTATACAACATATAGAGACTGTCCATACACTTAAACAAGTTCTGGAACAACTCTATCACCATCTTCCATTTTAAAATTAAGCAACTTGCAACTTGACTTGGTCAGAAAGTTCCAGCCTCCCCAGGGCAAACTAAGAGTAGGAACACAGTCAGTGAAGTTCAGGGAAGCTAAATCAATCCTTACTTTGCACCTGGAAGTTGTCTAGCTCGAACTGGTATTTCATACCAAGAGGTGAGTTTTTTCAAACTTTGATACCTCCATTCATGCGTTTTTAGCTTTAAAATTGAAAAGGAAAATGTAGATATTCAATCACTAAAGCTATCTGGATCTTTAATTTAAACTAAAATCAATTGTGCTTAAAGAATTAATCACTTTTTCAGTTAGAGTTTAAATTGGGATTGTTAAAATTCGTGTTCATATTTGATTAATAATTTTAACAAGATACATGTTCAAAATCGTGATGAAAATCTAGACAAAATGGTATTTTGAACTTTTAAAATTGATCAAGAAATGAAGAAACACGAATCAGCCATGGCCATGTTTGCGCGCTGCTTCAGTGAAGAAGATGAAGTTTAAATTTCAATTTCTGAAGCTGGACTTAAAATATATATTTGTAGTTTAAGTTAAAACAATGGATGTATAGTCACCCTAGTGGTAAAGCCAACACGCCTTAAAAACTTCCTTCGCCTCAAGGTCCAGGGTTCAAATCCCCCTGGAACCTTTTTTTAATAAAAGGCTTAGCAAGCTTCTGAAGCTTGTCCAGAAGAAGTACTTCTATCTCTAGAAGCTTCAAGCTTCTAATGTTTCTACCCTTAGAAACAAGCTTTCTCAACATGCTTCTAACTCCATAAGAAGCAATGCACTCCTTATCATGCCCAAAAGCTGCAAGTCAGAAGCACCATGCTAGCCAACACACGCCCCAAAAGCTGCTAGCAACACGCTCCAGAAGCAAGTTTTTCAACACGCTTCAGAAGCTAACTTCTAAACCCTTCAGAAGTCCAACTTCTGGACTTTTTCCAAACTTCCATTTTTCAAAACAACTTTTAAACATATTTCAAAACAACTTCTGAACCCTCTAGAAGTAACCAATTTCTGAACCCTTCAGAAGTCCAACTTCTGGACTTTTTTTTCTTTCAAAACTCCTTTTAAACAAGGTAATTAAATGACAAGTCAAACAAATGGCTCAATGGAAAATCTTCATTTCTAAGCCAAATGTCCAAGGTTCAAACCTCCTTAGGACCAAAAAAAACTCTTTTTTCCTCAAGTTTCTAGCAAACTTAAACATTTTCAAAAACTATTCAAAACTTCTCATTTTGAGATGATTTTTTGCACACTTGTCATTTAATATACCTATTTTATGATTATATCAAAAAATAAAAAAAAATATTTTCTTTTTGATTATATTTTTATTAAGTAAAAAATGAGACATTTTAAGTATTTCTTAATAATTTTCAAAAATATTTTCTTTCCAATTTCAAACTTAAATCTTTTTCAAAACTTCTTGTGAATATCCTTCACTTTTCAAAATCATTTTCAAAACCTTTTCAAAAAAACTTTCAATAAACTTACACACCTTTTTCCATGATCAATTAAATTTAAAGGTAAACCAAACCATGTTTCTT
This sequence comes from Vicia sativa, assembly GCA_021764765.1. Classification (NCBI taxonomy): domain Eukaryota; kingdom Viridiplantae; phylum Streptophyta; class Magnoliopsida; order Fabales; family Fabaceae; genus Vicia; species Vicia sativa. The sequence continues at coordinate 167,526,401 of CM038792.1, read as the reverse complement.
CTTGAATTTCTTAATTGGCCATGAGCCTCCCTCACGGTGTAAGTCTCTTATATACATATTCACTTCCTTGTACATAAAAACCCCTTCGTGTACATATTCATTTCCTTGTACACATTCAAACTTCGTATATAATCAAGTTACACTAGCTTTGAACGCTCGTTTTATACACTTGTTTATATTTACTTCATAAACTCCTGCGAATACATATCACACACACACACACACACTTGTTTATATAATTGTTCAGTTATAACATAACAATTAACCTAACAACTAGGTTCCCCTTTAGCCTCCTCTTGGGCTTTGTACAAGATAACTCATTCATCTAAGTTAGCCTCCTCTTAGGCTTCATATAAGAAAACTCATTTACTGAGTTTAACCTCCACTTAGGCTTCATATAAGACACTCCTCGCCGAGTCTCCTCTTGGGCTTCGTTCAAAAGAACTCCTCGTTGAGTTTAGCCTTCTCTTGGGCATCAAACAAGAAAGAGACCCGGAAATCTCTTAACAGCCTCCTATTGGGCTTCCAATACAAAGAATCACCCGCGCTAGGATAGAACCCTGAAAGGATGATTTCCCGGTGAAATCACTCTAAAATCCAAAGAGGATGGTTTCCCGGTGAAACCACTCTTAAAGCCAAAATCAGCCATACCCTATAGCTTCCTCTTGAGCTTCATACAAGGACCCTCGATGACCCTCAAAATGCCTTCTCTTGGGCTAACAATACAAGGATCCTCGATGACCCTCGGAATGCCTCCTTTTGGACTTACAATACAAGGACCCACAGGCTTCTTAAAAGCATCCCTCTAATCCAATCAAGTTCTCCTAAGAGATTTAGACGTTTATCATCTCTATGGAAGAAGTATCTCATCTATCACATCACATACAATCAACTTTTCAAATCATACTTTTTTCCAAACAAAAACATCTTTTAATCTGTAAGTGGTAACGCTTGTACACTCAAGCAAAACACCCAATACTTACAAATTAAAGATTCAATCATCTTTCAAACATCTTTCTTAACTCGTAAGTGGTAACGCTTGTACACTTAAGCAAAACACCTATAACTTACGATGAAAGATTTAATCAATCAATCCTTTCAAAATGTATGTGATGAAATAGATTAGATACATTTTCATTAAGAGGACATTTTTCTTTGTCTCTTAATAACATCCCGTTGCTTCCAATAGCATAAGTGGGAACTACGATTGCTCTAACTTTCTCAGCATCCCTTTGAGAATACGTAGGCACAAGGTCTCATCCTTGGCGAGCAAACTTCTATCTTCCTCAAACCAAACAAAACCATAGCTCCCTTAGATCCGAGCTACAAATGCTCTGATTCCCATTAAGGGATATGTATGCAGAAGATCCCAATGATCTTTGCGAGCACAATAATAACAAAACCTAGGATCCCACATAATCTACCCTTCTTAAAATCCAAAGGAGAAACTTTCCCAAAAAATAGAATAGCAAATTAAAACACACAAACATATCAAACTATTCATATATAAAGCTATAGATAACTATATATATTTAGGGTGTCACATCTATTCCCTTTATATAACAAACCCCCTTGTCCGGAATCTCCCCAATGCGTTGCGTCTAGTTAACGCTAGTCGTAATGCATATCATATTTATTGAGGGTATTGCAGCTTTCCCCTTTTTCATCTCATTTTTCTTGTGTTGAAAACAATAAAGCTTGATGCTCGCGACATGTTTATAAACAAATCAAAAGAGTAAATCGTTTCGAGCGAGAGAATTCGAATTGAGATTCGATTCTCGCCACTTTTAATGAACAACACCGCCCGGTTAAGGGTTTTCCCGCTAATTTGGCGGCATGAGCGGGTTTATTTTTCATGCCTATTTCAGGTCTTGAACTTGAAGGCTGTATTGAAGGTTGTATTGAGCATATACTCTATTTGGAATGATATATTTGTGTCTAGTTTTTATAAAGAATCCATTTTTATTTGATGTTCTTATGGTTCTTATGGTTAACGCAAGCATTGTTACCTTAAAGACAAGTGTTCGAATCTTGTCAAGTGCAAATTTTCTTTTTCAATTTTTTTAAAAAAATAATATGTAGTAATATATATTTAATAAAATTTAATATATAAAAAATTAAAAAATTAAAAAAAAATCCACATGGATTTAAAAAATAAAATAAAAAAAAAACCACGTGAATTTTTAAAAAATAAATAAAAATCAAAATCAAAAGACGTGGAATTTAGAAAAGATCCTGAGTTGAAATAGTCAACCAGGGACCAAATACACATAACTAAAGAAATTTTTTTCACCCACCTAGTGGGTTTCTCCCACACCCCTAAAAAACCAAAACTATCATTGGTAAGTTAACTTATGAATTCACCCAACAAGGTGAATTCGTAAGTTAACTTACGAATTCACCTTATTTTGTACGTTTTATTATTTTAAACCTTGACATTTGAAAAAATAACCTTAATTCACAAGTTAACTTATGAATTCACCTTTTTAGGTGAATTCGTAAGTTAACTTGCGAAATATCTCTTTGTATGCTGCATGGTCACCTCATTTGCTGGGGATTCTTGATATTATTAACTAATTTTAGAGTCATAGGTTTAGTGTTCTTGCGTCTAGACCCTAGGTCCCTTTCGGTTTAAGCCAATTCGCGTTTTAGAGTCAAAGAATCAAAAAAATTATTTTTTGAGAAAATTGCGTCCGATTGAAATCGCCAAATTCCTCTTTTTTCTATTTTTTATGATTTAGTTACTGTTTTCATCGAGTCGAAAAAAATCGAAAAAATTCTCAAAATTATATTTTTAAGTCATTAGATTAATTTCAGTGTTAGTTTATTTTTTTAAATTTTTTTTAATCGATTTCCTTCATTGTGTTTGTTTTTGATTATTTAGGGACATTGTTGGCATTTTTACAATTGTTGCTGAGCCAAAAATTCGTAAGTTAACTTACTAATTCACCCAATAAGGTGAATTTGTAAGTTAACTTACGAATTCACCTTATTTTAAAAAAAAAACAACGTGAATTCGCATATGTACTTGCGAATTCACCTTACTTTTAGAAATTCTTGGATTATTTCGTAAGTTAACTTGCGAAGTCCACATTCGAGGTGAATTCGTAAGTTAACTTACGAAACGTGAGGGTATTTTTGGTTTTTCACCAGGGGTGAAGAAGAACCCCACTAGGTGGAGAAAGAAATTCCCAATCTAAACATTATAAATAGGGAATCTAAAGTAAATCGAAACTCGTGTATATTTCAGGGGGTATCGTATATTTAACCTTTTTTTTAAAGTTGGTTTTGAATGAAAGATGAAAATGGATGGTATATTAAAGGACTAGAAACCTATTCTCTTATTTTGATTATTACTATTATTATATTGTTTATTTTAATTGTTATAATTGTAAAAATAAAACTTAAATGAAAAGAACAACAAATCTAATTCAACAAAAACGAGAACTCATGATTAAAAATGTGAACAATCAAATAAATGCATTAAAGTGGACCCTCATCTTATGAATTAACTTCTTTACCCACACCCGTTTACGAAAATATAGAAACTCTTGCTTATTTTTCACTACATTTGGGCGACGATGCAGCGACCCTTTCTCTTTTGACATTGTACTTGAGTCATACAGAGCTTTTTTACAGGCAACAATCTAACATTCATATTATTTTATAGTTGATCCATGTCATAAATATTAAACAAAGTTTTACATTGACTGTCTAAAGTCTAACACAATTATCTCCTATAATCTGGGCTTGGGACCGACTATGTGTAGCTCTTATTGAGTAGATAATCTATACTACTTGAATGTTCCCTCTAGAGTTTATTATGACCAAAATATGTAATTATCATATTTTATAACAACACATGTTATTAAAAAACGGGATTTCGTGTGATGTACCATGTATCAACATTTTATGAAGTAATGTCATACAATGATGTTCTTTATTTTAACGGTGATATATATTAACATCTACTAATATGCAAGAAATTCGACTATGTTGTCTTTCTTCTACTTATTTTTTCTTCAATTGGTATGTTTTAGGTGGGGCCAATGGCCTAATAAAATCAACCAAACTCGTTGGTTCTATTCAAAATGTTCTCAAAATAGAATGCAAATAGGTAGAACCTTGACAGAAAATCATACATTAGAGATTTGAATTGTTTGCCCATCATCAACCGCCCGGGTTAATCAAATGGTCACATGTACCTCACATGACTCTCGCGTAAGGCAAACTGAGAGAGATTTTTGTTAGGAGCAATTATGAGGAGGGAACATTTTACCTGAGACACATTTTTGTGAGACATACACTACATACTCACCTAAAACCTTAAGGTGATAGGTGAAGGTGTCAGAAACACAAGAAAGGGGAGTTTGAATTGGGTTTCACAAAATATTTCTTTTCGCTGGTGACGAACCAAGTAAACTCAGAACATAAAAATAAATGACACAATTATTTTTATCCTAGTTCGTTGTTAACTAAGCTACTCCAGTCCCCCCCTCGAGATGATTTCGCCTTCAACGACTTAATTCACGATAATCAAACTGATTACAGAACAACCCACAATAAGTTCGATCAACCTTATTGGCACCCCCAATAAGTTCGTTGATCCATATTGCACAATCACTCAAGCTGCAATAGGAGTCTTCTTGAGATCATACCTTCACTAATTCTCTCAAGGTATCATTCAACAATAGTTGAGTACTTCTAGTGTATTACACATTTGCTTCTTGAAAGCAGATTACACAAAATTTTCAGTACAATGAAAAACACCTAAGTGTTCTACTTCAAGATACGAACAACAACTCATTGCTTATTTACAAAATTATACACATATGATTTCTCTACAGAGTTTGCATAGCACTTTGGTGTAGTTTTTTTGAGCTTGATTTGATCTGATGGTTTTGTCATTGTAGTGTAGTTTCTGACATTTCTTCATCTTCCACGTCTTCCTTTTATAGCTTGTAAAAAAGATTTGTTAAAATAGTAGAAAGGTAAATTGGAAATATAGTTGTTGGTTCTCAACGATTATAATGAGAGTAGTCACAATCAAATTACAAAATGGATTATCCTTACGCCATTCTAGAAGAGTATATGTCACAAACACTTTATGTACCTTTTGTACACTATCACACATTAACCATCTTGAACTTTCTTCCTATCTTCAGAGGCTTCATATATTTGAATATTTGAACATTTTAAGCTTGTTGTAGAATAATCTTTCTTATGACTTAGAATCTAAGTCTTGAAGTCTTCAAAACTTATCACACAGAACTTTATCTTCAGAGTCTTCAGCACTTGGTTGTAAGAACCTAATTTTCTTTAGATCATCATAACTTCTTCAATAGAACTCTGTCTTCATAATCTTCAGTACTTGTAACTCACAAAATTAGAGCTTTAGAAGGCCTCCGAAACTATACCACAAAGTCATGATCAGAATCTCTTGTATTAACGTTCCTTAGACACGTTGTAGAAGATAGATTCAGAACCTTGACTTCAATGAAACACGTAATCATATGTTTTCTTCTAGAGTGTATGTTCAGAATCTGATGACGTCATACACCTTGCTATCAGATTCAGAACATTATAGCAGTAACTACATACTAGAACAAAACCATTAATGTATACAATTGTTCTATAAGATAACATGTAAAGTTATCATAAAAATCTCAAGGCCATATATAGAAACACTTCTTGTTCTTACAATATGTGTGTGGGTTCTCTCACTTAATAATATTAAATCTTCAATTTTATAATCGATGTGGGACTTGTTCCTCACACTTGATTCTCAACACTTCCCCTCAAGTGTGAGTCACAATGCTCCCCCTCATGTGGAAACTCTCTCTTTCATATACACTTGTATCATTGTTTGCACTCTCCAACAAAAAATATTCTACCCACCACCTACGAGAAATGTTTCAATACAAGTAAGTCGGTCTCTATCTCAAAACTAAAGGTTCATAGAAATTCCTAGGAAGGAGCATTTTATACGTGGGACACACCTTTTTGTGAGAGACACACCACATATTTACCTAAAACCTTAAGGTAATAGGTGTGTGGATTCCCTCACTTATATAATATTCAATCTTTCCTTTTTTAATCAATGTGAGACTTTTTCCTCACACTTAATTCTCAACAATTTTAACCACCCTAGATTCGTTGCACGTCGCAACATGTATCATTCATTCTTTTTCACTTTTCTACATCTTTTGACCTCACTAATTTTAACATATATCGTTAATCTTGTATGTGCACTCAACTTAACCGCATCGAAAATATGTATAAGCACATCAGAAATACTCTTTCTCTCAAATATCATTGATTTCCAATTTGGCATTGAAATAGGTAGTATGACAATAAGTGCTATCTATTTTACTTATTTATTAATTTCATACAATTTTTGAGCAATTAAATATTTAAATAACATTACAAATTAATAAAAAAATATTCTCTTTTAATGACTTAAGTTTATTAAAATTACTACATCTAAATCTTAGATGCTTTAAAATAGTTTAAATAATTGAATGTCAAATATTGTGAGTAATAGATGAGAAAATTTCAAATTATATTGTAAGAGATATAGGACATTTGAACACGTTTGATCATAAATAATATTTTTTAAAAAATGATATATATATCAATTTTTAATGTTTAATTAAAATATATTTGATTTTTTATTTTTAAAGTGAATGGATTATGTTTAAGTTCATGATACAAAATATTATACCTCATAAGACACTTACCAATACAAATATATTATATTTATTTTTTTTCAATGAGAATATTGACTTCAAACATATATATACATTTTGAATTTCAACTTGTTTTTTTTATGATTAGATTAAACTCTTAAATTTAAATAAATATTTAAATAAACATATAAAATACAATAAAAATCTTAAAAATTGATTCATGGAGATGTACGAGCACTAATACGTATTGAATAGAAAAAAATAATGTATTAATTGTTTGAAAAAAAAAGAGATAAAAATAAAATATAAACAGAAAGCCACAACTGTTCAATTCAATAAAATTCACAAATTTGGAAAATCCAAGTTTCAAGGGATGCATCACTTTTTTTAGGGTTAATTTCCAGACAATAACTCTAACATACGCCATCTTACAGCGAGACACAAAACCGTACCACAAAATCTCTCATTAAAACAATACCAAACCAAAAAAAAAACTTCATTGTTCCACATGAGAGATTTTGCTTCATTTTGTAAGAAACGAATACTCCAAATCCAAAACCCTCTTTTGTTGATTTTGATTATATTTAGTGGAAATTCAAAAACATATATTATTCTTTGTTCATTCATGTTATAACATGGAGTCGATGCAAACGAAGAAAGGTAAATACATAAAATCATTATGTATGTGTTTCAAGACCGTCGTGGATGAAGAAGATAATTTCAAACCTTTGAGAAGAAGAAACCGCAACACCACCATTGTCACTGATCCGGTTCTCGCGTATCTTGCTGCTGCAGATGTGGACGGAGTCGTTTTACTTTCAAGGGCAACAATGGAAGAATGCGGAAATCGACGACGAAATGGAGGACGGGAAAAGTGGTATTCCTTCAAGATGGCATTCAATGAAACATCATTGGTAGTTTTTTTTATAAAATTGTAGTCTTCTGTAATGATTTTAAAAGTTCAGATATATTAATTATTCAATAATAAAAAAATAAAATTTTCTTATTAATCAATACGGAGAAAAAATATATTAATTAAATATAATCAACTATATGTGCAGAATTTAATTAAATTATTATGATTTTATGACAGATGAAAAGGATTCATAGTAGAAGGAAAACAAAAAATGATTCCACGTCGAGATCAAACACCAACGCAACTTTCGACGCTCTACGAACTACCCAACAATTGAATCCAAACATCATTAATAATCACAAACCTACACGAAGAACCACTTCAGACACTTCCTTGTATATTACTAATTCATCTGCAATATTCTCTTCTTCACCATCTCAATGTTCAACCACTTCATCAAACTCTGATAATGTGTCAAACACTTCTTCTCGTGAAACTAATATCATATCAAAATCATCAAAGAGAAATATTGTTGAAGATAAGAGGAAAAGAAATATAGCATTATGTACTCTTTGGATTTTAAGTCTATTCGTTTTGATTTTTTGGGGTAAAATTCTTGCTATATTATGCACTTCAATTTGGTTCTATATTGTGCCTTCTAGACAGAGAAGAAAATGCAAAGAGGATGCTTCGTTGTGTAAAGAGAGTGATTTTGATTATGTTCTTTATAAGAAGAAAATTATTACGGAAGGGAAAATTGCGAGGAGTCATAGTCATGCGTCTGTTCTGATCTCTGCTATGTCATAGCCTCGTATGGGATATATAATTTTTTTTAGTAATTTTTATTTATTTATTTGAGGCTGCTAAATTTGCAACCATTGTGATCATGTAATTTCCATGATGAGCTGGCTTTGGTTTAAAAATTTGGTGAATGATGAATTTGATGCTTAATAATTGATAAAGTTTTATTATTTTTTTCTTAATAGTTTCAATCACGTTTTAAAATAATTTATATTTAGTATTTGATATGAATATGCCTTTAAAGGTAATGTGAATTATGTTATCAAAATAGTGAGAACAATGGTTTTTGGAGTCTTAGAGTTCTAGGTTTGAGAAACACATTGTAAACAACTTGGATAGTTAGGAATCATTATGGAGAGAATTCAATATTCATATATTGAATTTTATAGTGAAATTCATTTTGGAATGAGATAGGGAAAAAAGAGAAATTAAGGATTGTTCATCTTAAGCAATTGATAATACTTTATTTTGATATAACTTTTATAAAGATTCATTGATAGTGAATAAGATGTTTTATCTCTTGCATATTCATGCATCTTTTTTGGATAAATTACATCTACAAACACATGTGTTACTCCTCTACTCTCTTTATTTTTCCTTTGGTTTGATTTTTTGGAATTTTATTGGTTGTATCTTTATTTGTTGAATTATTTAGTTTATTTGTCATTGTTATTTTCTCTATTTTTCTTGTCGGTCTACTCAATGAATGAAAGAGAATACAATGATCGAAACAAATCTTTCAAATGTGCATTACAATTATTAAATTGGATATTGGTTTTTCCCATAAACAATGACTTTAGTTTATGAAAAGTGAAGATGAAGTGATATTAATTCAACAAAAATATGTGGATGCATCAAATGGTCAACCAAAGATGCCATAACTTAATCATAGAAGAAAAATATGGTGGTTTATAAAGGCAATAAGTGCCAATATATTTTGTCTTGGAGACATACATTTTTTAGAGAGGTCGCAAGGAAGAAAATTATAACAAAGATATGTACAAAATTAGAATCATTCTACTAGAACAAATCGTTGGCATATCAATTATGTTTGAAACAACAATTTTATTCATTTAAAATAATAGAGTCAAAATATGTTGTTGAAAAATTGATAACATCCAACAAGATCATTGCTAATTTTTTAAATATTAAAATAAAATTAAATGAAGTGGATCAATTTTTTATAAGTTTGCTACCTAGATCTTTTTGAACATTTCAAGGATGCAATTTTGTATGAAAAGAAAGTATTATCATCTTGAAGGGAGGTCCAATTATTTACTAGGACCAATGAGCCAACCAAACTTCAAGACTTAAAGGTGGCATATAGTGTTGGTATACAAGAATTAAAGATGATTGGAATAATGAGAGAATGACGGCTACACAAAGGAGAAATAAATAAGAATTGTTGTTATAAATGACATCTTTTACTAGTCTATTTATACAAGGATAAAATTGCCACATAGGCCTAATAAAGATAAACTTAGTAACTAAGCAAACAATACAAACTAGAAAATACTAAAGTACCCTTAAAACTAAACTTAACAGCTACGCTAAAGAACCCAGAAGTTAAGTATACTTCTGGACGCAACCTCAGAAGCTTCTGCTTCTGACTAACAACAACTTCTAGCTAATCAATCTCAAAAGTTCTACTGCTTCTGAACAACAACATTTTTTGAATAACAATATCAGAGCATCAGAACTTCTAATTAACAACAACTTCTGAATATTAAATTACTCTTTAATATATAGTGGAGACACCATGAGTATCTCAAGGGAGGGAGGGCGAGTGAGAGTATAGGAAATGAAAAAAAATCTAGGCCTAAATCGAAATGAACATGGTCGTAAGAATGTCCACTTCAAGAAGGATACTCTTGGAAACACATAATTATAATATTGTGCACTAGTACAATTTTTTTTTTGTTAAATCAGTTAAAAATGATTTCTTAGATTGGTTCCGCAACCGATCTAACAGTAGACGATATAACAAGTTATGACTTATTAAGTTGGATGTAATAACCGACTTAAAAAATGTAATATTTAAGTCGAGTATAATTTTACCGACCTAACATGTCGTTTAATAAAAAAATAGCTACAATGCAAACTAAGAATAAACTATTCTATTTTTTCATTAAACCAAATATTCTTCTTCATATGCCTAAATTGCAATCTACATTATTATGTATTACCAAACAAAAAAATACTTTAGGAACATACCAAATAAAGAATTAATTAAAAAAAAAAGAATGTTTTTCAAATAACCAGAAAACATATAGTCATATGATTAATACCCAATCCTTTAATGTAGAAAGTAAAACTACAAAGTTTAACATACAAATCTTCCTGTACAGATGCATGTAAATCATTTCAGTTATTCCAAGCTCCAATTGAAAAAATTCATTAGTTTATCCAAGTGCTACAGCCAATTGGGTGGTTGATGTTCTGGACACCCAATATGCAGCAGGTGTTCCACATTCAAATATGGTGTAGTTAATATTCAGAGATACTCCTATCTTTGATCTATAACACTTAATTAATAAATATGCCAAAATGAGATACTCAAATTCGCTTATGTTTAATAACTAGCATGACTATAGCTTAATAAATTTTAAATGGTTTTCCTTTTGCCACTTCACCCTTATTTGTCTATTTCTTACTTTAGTTTGATAATCTGAATATGATTAACATCACATATTCTCTTATGAGACCAATAGTTTTATAGCCATATATCTCTAACATGAGTTACCTAAGAGGCTAAATTCATGAAAACTATATGATTATGAAGTTACATTCTTCAATAAATTTCCTAGAGTTGACTTATGGTTCAGGAACGTTAAGTCATGAAGTGACTAATTATATACAAAGGGTGGTAGCTTCAACTTTAGTATAAGGGATATGTATAGAGAAGTTGTTGGTAATGACGGAACTGTGGTGGAGAAGACCAATAAATCCAACAAGGTAATGGGTTGTTAATTAACTAAGTTTTATTTATTGAAAATTTTAGTTTCATATTACTAGTAGTTTTAGTTATCTATTTGGTGAAATATAACTATTTTATAGTAGATTGCAAAACTGGGTGATACAATGGATGAGAAGATTAAGAAGTTTAATGTTGAACTCAATAAATACGAAGAACATATATCAAGAAAACAAGGCCTAATCCTACTCTTGAAGCTTAGGCTTAAATTACATTTATGTAATAAGTTATACTAAGGATGCGAACTGGTTGTGAAACCAAGTCAATTTGAAGTTAACTTCATACTCAAAGTATTTATAATTTTAAAATATAAATGACCTACACAAAGAAAATTAAACTTGAGGCAAAACAACTTATATTAAAGTATTTATAATTTTAAAATGACCTACACAAAGAAAATTAAACTTGAGGCAAAACAATTTTCAAACTACCTTGAAAAACTTTTTATAAAACACAAATACTTTTGTCTTATTCCAAAAATATCTTTACAACTGAAATGAAATTGATGAATATTTATATAAACACCCTTGTTATATTTGTATGTTTTTATCTAACTTATTGTTGTATGTTTTTATCATCCTATTTGCTTAACACAGTTTATAGTCACAAATGATGGGAATTTGGTGGGGGGATAAGAAATAAATTGGATAATAGTTGAACAATTATTTTCAATGATTATTTTAGGGCCTTTGAATCCTAGAAGATAACTACAAAGTTTAATGAATGAAGTGAAGGTGCGAGAAACACAAGAAAGAAGGTTTGAATTGGATTGCACTAAATATAATTTTTTCGCAACTCAAACACAAAGTTTAACAAGTGGATAAAAATAAATGAACACAATTGTTTTTATCCTGGTTCACTGTTAACTAAGTTACTCTAGTCCGTCCCGCAAGATGATTTGTCTTATACACAAGGACTTAATTCACTATAATCAACCAAATTAAAGACAACCACAATAAGTTTGATAAACCTAATTGGGACCCCAATTAACCCGTCAATCCTTATTGAAAATTCACTATGACTGCACCCAAATTCTTCTTGAGAATCCAGACTCACACAGTCTCTCAAGGAACCTATCAACAACAGTTGATTACAAATATGTGTATACAAAAGGCTTCTATATAAGCAGATTACACAATGTTTAAGTATAACAACACAAAAGTGTTGATAACAAGATATGAACAAAGTCTCCTTGCTTAAACTATACAAAGATATTCCAACGATCTCAAAGTTATGCAAGGTTATTTGACCTAATTTAGCAAGTTCTTAAGTCAAAGTTCACAAAATCACAAATCCTTCATTATTCAACATTTTTGGATGGTTATTTTTGCATATGATTCTCCTTTATGTCCTCTCCAACTTCTCTTTATAATTCAAGAGCTAATCATGTGAAGAAAGTCATCAAAAGTTTGAAGACATTATAGGTCATTTGGGGACAGTGAAAATTTGACCTAATTTCAAGTAGTTTTCCCCAACTTTCAAGAATTATAACTTGCTCAATTCTTATTATACGGAGCTCATTTATTTTGCACAATACTCTTCATGATGCTCTATACAAGTTCTCTTAAATGATCAAGTTTTTATTTTGCTTGGAAAGACATGAAATTCATAAAAAGATTACAGGTCATTTTAAGGCTTTTAACTTAGAAAATTTTCTAAGTATAAAAGTCAGTTGTTTTTGCCAACTTCAACATGACATATCTTTTGCTCAAGTTGTCAAATGAAACCTTTCTTGGCACATTATGATCGTTTTGAAAAAAATCTACCAATTGCAAAAGAAATGAGATCATAAAGCCTCATATGCATTATGCCATATGGAATTAAAGATGGTCACCTAAAACTAAAACTTGCACATGAAGTCGGATTTTCACTCAAAAAAATCTCTTTCTAATGACCAAATTATGGAACGTTTTGCACTTGAACGTGTTTAACCAAGTTTCCAGAAGTTAATTGACACTCAAAACACAAGGTTTACTGAAGTTTTTATGGTTTTCAGGTCATACATTTCATGCTTTCGAGCTTCACACGATTTCACTCATATCTTGATCGTTTCACTCGCTTGAGAGCATCAATCACCTCAGCTATAAATAAGGACCTCATTCCCCTCATTTCCCAAGCTTTTGATAGCCAAAACAACCATGCTCAGATCCCATTCAAACACTGAACTTGTAAGGTTCGTTTTCATATCCACACCCTTCCACAAGCCAAAATTCTTATTCATCAAGCTTCCTTGAATATCGGGGAAGCTAACAAGATCAAAAACAAGCAAAATTGTGCATCATAGAAAGCTCTCCAAGTCAATTTTCAGAAGGTTTTAAGCATAATTTGAACGTAGTTAGAGACACCATATCTCATAACTCAAATTCCTGTGATGATCCTTGATGTTCACTGATGCTAACTGCATCATTATTTTTTATTGTTTGATCCATTAACTATGTCTGCTTTTAAATTTTGTTTTTAAAACTCTTTTTGATTTTTCCCAAATCTACTTCACCTCAGTTTAAATAATTTTTTTGCTAGGATATCGTTGAGATTATATCACTGAGATAATTCTAATGATATCAATCTCATGAGCAATAGTTTCCTCTTTTTGAAACACGAATTTTTCCTAAGTTCAGAGCGTTGGAGGTTGAAAATGACCTACATACCATCCTCAACCAATGATAGTATGACATTTGTTTTATTTTAATTGGTTTTCATATTTTAAACATGGTATGATGCATTTCAATGATGATCATCGTGAGCTCTAACTCCAACGTCTTTAGATCTGACACGTCAACTAATGTAGTGAGATCTGACGCCTCTGGATTTTTTTGTTTTCTATTTTCTTTTTCTATTATAATTTTTATTTATTTTTAACTCTAAAAATTAATAACTCTCTCATTTTAATTCCAAAAAATACCAAAAAAAATTTCAAATTTTTCTCATTTTTTTCTTCTTCTGATCCTTTTATTTTATTTTTTATTTTACTAATTTTCACGAATTTTTGAATGATTGCATAGTTTTAATTGATTTAAAAATATTTTTCAAATTCTGAAAAAAATTACATATTAATATGATAGTTTCTGATGTATGGTGATTTTATTTTATTTTAATTTTTGGCTTTACTATTTTTTAAGTCTTTTTTGATCTATTTGCTTGATTTTAAATAATTTAAAACTAGTTTTTGATTTTTAAAAATGGCGAAACTATTTTCTAAAAGTATTATAGACTTTTTTCTATGGCCCCACTTCATTTTTATTTGATGTTTTAATTATACTTTGGGTGTCTCCCTTTTATTTCCATTTAAAATCATTTTAAAATTCATTTATTAATTATTTAATTTTATTTTAATGTTGTTTGACTTTGTTGAGTGGTTGGCCTTAGTCCATTGTCTCTTTCATCAAAAGTCTTTCATCTTGGGTGTTGATGGGGTGAAAACCCTAATCCACCAAAATGAATGAATGATGTTGATGATAACTTGAACAAGACCTTGATCCAATTTGGATTTCCATTTTTTCTGGTTCATTTTATCTCTAGTACATCTCTTTCTTTTTCTTTTTAGATCCATTGAATGATGATTGATTCATATTTGTTCAATTGAATTTGGGTTGGTCTTGCCGAACTTTCACCATTTCAAATCTACTTTTAAGTGGTCAATTAATCACTCAAGGTACTTTGGATTAGTGTAAATTTGTCCTAAGGTATCATGAAGGATTTGATTAATACAATGATCCCATCTTCTTAACTTAGATCTTAATCCACCTTTGTTTTTACTTGGCTACATGTTTTATGAGTATGGTCTCTACCATAACTCTAACATGTATAATACATACATTATTATTAACCAACCTCATATAATATTGATTTCTACATAAGTCCATTTGCGATTGATAATAACATAACTCCATACGCTTCTTCAAGCTTAACATCATGTTTCAAACATAACCTATGAATCATGGTGACTTGTCTTTCTCCTGTCGCCATCCAACATGATACCTCTACAACATGCAACAACAAAATAACCCATATAATCAGAACCAATTAAAGAATCACCCTCCAACAAAATAATCCAGCTTACAGCTACGCATGCATCAGAGTCTGAAGGAGTAAAAGACAAATGAGTATCAAAAGAAGAAAAAACTTACTGCAGAACCGAACACGCAGGAAGACAATATATTTCACAGGACAATCAAACACATTCCTCGTGGCATCCAAAACCACATAATCCTCTTCGGAATCATCCGAGCCACCCCCTTTGACCTAACCCTTTTCCTAAAACAACCTTTGCTACTAACCTTCCCTGCCATTACCATCTGTTCAACACACGAAAACAAAACCCATGATTACCAATTTATCAAAAACCCATTCGCAAACACAAATCAAATTAATTTCTTTTCATTATATTTATTTCCAATGGTGTAAATGAGATTTGATTCATCAATTTGCATATAATAACCAGAATTAATAAATTGCAACAAACAAAAAAAAAGGAAAAAACATAAAGATTGAAATTAGGCATAATTATCATAAAGAAAAACAGATGATGAGCTGAAAGAAAGCGTGTTTTCGAAAAAAGGAATTTGACCTATTTATACACCCAAAATCATCAGAAAAAACAACAGTAAAATACGATTAAATGTAGTCACATGGATAACTGAGTGGAATAAACGACATTGATGATCACATATATGGGAATTGAAAGTGAATTTGAAGGGCTACATTGAGAAGAACAATTTGCATCGATAGAGGAAGGTCGCCGCTTTGAGGTGAAAGGCGTTACATGCATAACTCTCAAAGATACGTCGATTCAACTTCAGAACATATGAAGGGATTCATCTACGATTTTGGTTTGCAAGGCCCAATATATGGAAGGTTTGTTGTTAACATTAGGAACAATTTTAACTATTTCTAGGGCCCAAGAAATCTTTTTACACTTATTACTACAATTAAATCTTTACAATAATAACTTATATTTTTTTAATTAAAATAAAATCTATTTAAAATAAATTAATTGTAGTTAAGATTTACAATTAAATATTTTAAAATAAATTCAAAATTTTAAAGTTTTTATTATATTAAATTAATTGATTAATATTAATATTATTGATAAATCACTTTAATCAATAATAGATAATAAATAAAATTGAATATTGTGTATACCTAATAAAATATTTGCACTATAATTAATATTTTGTCAAACTTATTATTTTAAATTATATATAAAATTGAGTATAACTAAAAAGTGAAAATTTTCATTTTTTTTAAAACTAAATAATTAACTAAATATAAATAAATAGGTGTAAATACTAAAGTGGCTAATAAATTATTGAGAATTCAAAATAAAGTATAAATAAATTTATTTATAGTAATTTAACTATTAATAGAAACTTTATAAATAGTAATGCAAAAATTGCGACAAATGGCAAACTTGCCATAATATTCCTTTTGCTTTATTATATTATATGATTATATGATTATATGATTATATGATTAATAGAAACTTTATAAATAGTAGTAACAATGCAAAAATTGCGACAAATGGCAAACTTGCCATAATATTCCTTTTGCCATAATATATTCTATGATTCTATGATTATATTACATGATTCTATTATCTACATTTGGTCATCAAACATGTATACTTCATCATCACCAGTTACTTCAAAGCAAAATGAACTAATTCTCTATCTGGTGTTACTTCATCATCACCAGTTACTTCATAATCTTGAAGTTTTGTTGGAGGAGCTCTATTTCGTTGAGGTATATGGCTTGTGATAGCCACACCCTCTTCGACTTCGACATTGTCTAGAATATCAGCATTTGCTTCATCTTCAACTTCGATTGGATTCTCAATAATTCCTTCGACTTCGATCTCATCAATTTCTTCATCGATATCAGAGCTCATTAGTGGCTTGTTAATTGAATTACTAGAATCCAAATCCCAGACATAATTTTCATCAATTACAATGTCTCTACTCAACACAATCTTCTCATTAACTGGATTGAATAGCCTTATGCACCAATTTTATGAATATGATATCCTACCAGAATCATAGGTCCACTCCTGTCATCAAGCTTCCTTCTTCTTGCACCAGGAATATGCTTATAACACATAGAGCCAAACACCTTCAAATGACTTACTGATGGTTGTATGCCACTCCATACTTCTTCAGGAATCCTGTGCTTCAAAATATTGGTAGAACACCTGTTCAAAATATAAACTGCAGGCGAAACAGCTTCTCCCCATAAAGACTTTGGCAAATTCTTCTGCTTTAACATGCATCTTGCTATATCTAATATAGTTCTATTTCTTCTTTCAGCAATTCCATTATGTTGAGGCGTATAAGGAGCAGTTACTTCATGATCAACACCATGTTCTACACAAAATTTCTCAAACATCTTCGAAGTATATTCGTCACCTCCATCTGTTCACAAAACTTTGATCCTTTTCTCACTCTGGTTTTTGACAAGTACCTTGAATCTCTTAAAGATTTCAAATACTTCATCATTTCTCTGGATCACATAGATCCATAACTTTCGACTGAACTCATCAACAAACGAAATAAAATATCTATTTCCATCAATTGTTTGTTCTTTGAATGCACCACATACGTCTAATCTAATATAATATTTTTACAAAATCTAATTTAATATTCCAACAATAGATTGTTGTAGAAACAATTTAGCAATGTCACCATATAAGTTTGACTCTATTTTTTACAAACCGAATTACTGAGAGCATAGCTTAATTTATGTCCATGCTTAATACATTTACTAGAAAGTTATACTTAAAATTTCTAATTGCATTGCAGCTTAGAAATTCCGATACCATTGCAGTTTAGAAATTCTGATACCATTGCAGCTTAGAAATGTTTAATGCATTGTAGCCTATAAAATTGAAATCGTTGCAGCTTAGAAATTCTTATTGTATTGCAGCTTAAACGTTCTGATATTCTACTTATTCTAGAATTGTTTCTTACAAAATTTTAAGTAGAGAAAAATATTTGTTCAGAATTCTTATTGGGTATTAATGTGATATCATTACAGCATGTGATATAATTGGAATCAGGTTCTTTTGATTGTGATTTTAAATGTGCTAATTAACATTAATATATCATTGCAACATCAAACTAGGTGCAACCTCAAATAGGTTGTACTAATGAACATTAAAGGATTTGAAGAACTTTTGACCGTTTAGGAAAAGATAGTTTGAAGTTTTAACTATAAACATGAATATATTCAAACAGGGTGTTCATAATTCCAATATTTCAGTTTATTGTAAAATATTTGAAGGTTCAAAGTTTTTATTTAAAAATTCATAATGTAGTTGAACCTTTTTATGACAAAATTAAAGTTCAGTTAACCGAACAAACCGATATGTATTAATCAAGTAATCGACTAAACTGAATTTTATGACATCGATTAAAAATTCATGATATGACGTGAGACACAATAAATTAGTTGCAGATAAGAAAACATGCATAAATATTGCTCTCAATAGCGTTTGAGTATAATTGAACCATACATAATAATTTTAACCACTACGAACACACGAGTTTTTGACTAGTTAATAACCAAAACTCTTTTAATAAAAAGAAATTAATAAATTAATAAAGGTAATGATACAAATTTTCCAAACCACTCATAACTTATGGCAGTTAAATTCAAAGTTGTTCATGGCTAACAAACTATTACTTCTTTTTATCGCACTAAAATGCAAAGTTGTTCATGGCTGCCAAACTACTATCTTGTTTTTATATAAAGTCTCATGTCAAAACAAGACACAATAATTCTAAAACTAAAACCAAACAAACACATATTACTGTAGAAGTGTCACAAAAAAAATATAAAACACATTTTAAGGTAGAAGTGTCACGAAAAAAACAAAATCAATTGACCTCAAAAAAGTCATACCGTCGTCACAAACATTGATATTTTCTAAATCATCAACCTATCTAGTTCCATCTTTCTTCCCATTAGGATTGAAATGTGGTCCTGTAATACAAAATATTTACAAGATTATGTAATATTTAAAAGATTATGTAATTTTTTAAATATCACAACAACACCAACTCTTTTGTTACCAAAATATCGCTCTCAATAGCGTTTGAGAAAAATTTAACCATACATAATAATTTTAACCAGTACGAACGCACAAGTTTTTGATTTGTTAATAACCAAAACTCTTTTAATAAAAAGAAAATAATAAATTAATAAAGATGATGGTAAAATTTTTCCAAACCACTCATAAATTTTGGTAGTTAAATCGAAAGTTGTTCATGGCTACCAAACTATTACCTGTTTTTATAGCACTAAAATGCAAAGTTGTCCATCTATGCCAAGCTACTATCTGTTTTTATATAAAGTCTCATGTCAAAACAAGACAAAGTTATTCTAAAAGTAAAACCAAACAAATACATTTTAAGTAGAAGTGTCACAAAAATAATATAAAACACATTTTACGGTAGCAGTGTCACAAAAAAAACAAAATCAAATGACCTCAAAAAATTTATACCATCGTCACCAACATTGATATTTTCTAAATCATCAACCTATCTAGTTTCATCTTTCTTCCCATTAGGATTGAAATGTGGTCTGTAATAGAAAATATTTAAAAGATTATGTAATATTTAAAAGATTATGTAATTTTTTAAATATCATAACAACAACAACTCTTCTGCTACCAAAATATCGCTCTCAATAGCTTTTGAGTATAATTGAATCATACATAATAATTTTAACCAGTACGAACGCACGGTTAATGACTAGTTAATAACAAAACTCTTTTAATAAAAAGAAATTAATAAATTAATAAATTAAAAAAGAAATTACCCAAACCACTCATAACTTTTGGCAGTTAAATCCAAAGTTGTTCATGGCTAACAAACTATTACTGTTTTTATAGCACTAAAATGCAAGATTGTTCATGGTTGCCAAACTACTATCTATTTTTATATAACGTCTCATGTCAAAACAAGACAAAATTATTCTAAAACTAAGACCAAACAAACACATTTTAAGCTGTAGTGTCACAAAAAAATATAAAACACATTTTAAGGTAGAAGTTTCACCAAAAAACAAAATCAATTGACCTCAAAAAAGTAATATCATCGTCACCAACATTGATATTTTCTAAATGATCAACCTTTCTAGTTTCACCTTTCTTCCCATTAGAATTAGAAATAGAAATGTGATCCTATAATAGAAAATATTTAAAAGATTATGAAATATTTAAAAGATTATGTAATTTTTTAAATATCACAACAACACCAACTCTTCTGCTACCAAAATATGGCTCTCAATAGCGTTTGAGTATAATTGAACCATAAATAATAATTTTAACCAGTACGAACACACAGGTTTTTGACTAGTTAATAACCAAAACTCTTTTAATAAAAAGAAATTAATAAATTAATAAAAGTAATGGTGCAAATTTTCCAAACCACTCATAACTTTTGGCAGTTAAATCCAAAGTTGTTCATGGCTACCAAACTATTACTTGTTTTTATAGCACTAAAATGCAAAGTTCTTCATGGCTGCCAAGCTACTATCTATTTTATATAAAGTCTCATGTCAAAACAAGACAAAATTATTCTATAACTAAAACCAAACTAACACATTTTAAGTAGAAGTGTCACAAAAAAAATATAAAAC
This sequence comes from Vicia sativa, assembly GCA_021764765.1. Lineage (NCBI taxonomy): Eukaryota > Viridiplantae > Streptophyta > Magnoliopsida > Fabales > Fabaceae > Vicia > Vicia sativa. The sequence continues at coordinate 167,505,445 of CM038792.1, read as the reverse complement.
ACATATTTTAAGGTAGAATATTTTCTAAATCATCAATCTATCTAGTTTCATCTTTCTTCCAAATAGGATTGAAATGTGATCCTGTAATAGAATTTTTTTAAAAGATTATGTAATTTTTTAAATATCACAACAACACCAACTCTTCTGCTACACAAATATCGCTCTCAATAGCGTTAGCGTATAATTGAACCATACATAATAATTTTAACCAGTATGAACGCACGCGTTTTTGACTAGTTAATAACCAAAACTCTTTTAATAAAAAGGAATTAATAAAATAATAAAGGTAATGGTACAAATTTTCCAAACCACTCCTAACTTTTGCCAGTTAAATCTAAAGTTGTTCATGGCTACCAAACAATTACCTGTTTTTATAGCACTAAAATGCAAAGTTGTTCATGGTTGCCAAGCGACTATCTGTTTTTATATAAAGTCTCATGTCAAAACAAGACAAAATTATTTTAAAACTCAAACTAAACAAACACATTTTAAGTAGAAGTGTCACAAAAAAAATATAAAACACATTTTAAGGTAGAAGTGTCACAAAAAAAACAAAATCAATTGACCTCAAAAAAATCATACCATCGTCACTTGAAATTTTCTAAATCATCAACCTATCTAGTTTCATCTTTCTTCCCATTAGGATTGAAATGTGGTCCTGTAATAGAAATTTTTTAAAAGATTATGTAATATTTAAAAGATTATGTAGTTTTTTAAATATCACAACAACACCAACTCTTCTGCTTCCAAAATATCGCTATCAATAGCGTTTGAGTATAATTTAACCATACATAATAATTTTAACCAGTACGAACGCACGAGTTTTTGACTAGTTAATAACCAAAACTCTTTTAATAAAAAGAAATTAATAAATTAAAAAAGGTAATGGTACAAATTTTCCAAACCACTCATAACTTTTGGCAGTTAAATCCAAAGTTATTCATGGCTACCAAACTATTACCTGTTTTTATAGCACTAAAATGCAAAGTTGTTCATGTCTGCCAAGCTACTATCTGCTTTTATATAAAGTCTCATGTCAAAACAAGACAAAATTATTCTAAAACTAAAACCAAACAAACATATTTTAAGTAGAAGTGTCACAAAAAAAATATAAAACACATTTTAAAGTAGAAGTGTCAACAAAAAAACCAAATCAATTGACGTCAAATAAGTCATACCATCGTCACCAACATTGATATTTTCTAAATCATCAACCTATCTAGTTTCATCTTTCTTCCCATTAGGATTGAAATGTTGTCCTGTAATAGAAAATATTTAAGATTGACATGTTGTCCAGTAATAGAAAATATTTAAAAGATTATGTAATATTTAAAAGATTATGTAATTTCATAAGTATCACAACAACACCAACTTTTCTGCTACAAAAATATTGCTCTCAATAGCGTTTGAGTATAATTGAACCATACATAATAATTTTAACCACTACGAATGCACGGGTCATTGACTAGTTAATAACCAAAACTCCTTTAACAAAAAGAAATTAATAAATTAATAAAGGTAATGGTACAAATTTTCCAAACCATTTATAACTTTTGGCAGTTAAAAATCCAAAGTTATTCATGGCTACCAAATTATTACCTGTTTTTATAGCACTAAAATGCAAAGTTGTTCCTGGAAGCCAAGCTACTATATGTTTTTATATAAAGTCTCATATCAAAACAAGACAAAATTATTCTAAAACTAAAACCAAACAAACATAATTAAAGTAGAAGGGTCACAAAAAAAAATATAAAACACATTTTAAGGTAGAAGTGTCACATAAAAAACAAAATCAATTGACCTCAAAAAAATCATACCATTGTCACCAACATTGATATTTTCTAAATCATCGACCTATGTATTGTAATCTTTCTTCCCATTAGGATTGAAATGGGGTCCTGTAATAAAAAATATTTAAAAGATTATGTAATTTTTTAAATATCACTACAACACCAACTCTTCTGCTACCAAAATATCGCTCTCAATAGCGTATGAGTATAATTGAACCATACATAATAATTTTAACCAGTACGAACGCACGGGTTTTTTAATATTTAATAACCAAAACTCTTTAAATAAAAATAAATAAATAAATAAAGGTAATGGTACAAATTTTCTAAACCACTCATAACTTTTGGCAGTTAAATCCAAAGTTGTTCATGGCTACCAAACTATTACTTGTTTTTATAGTACTAAAATGCAAAGTTGTTCATGGCTGCCAAGCTACTATCTATTTTTATAAAAAGTCAAACACATTTTAAGTAGAAGTGTCACAAAAAAAGTATAAAACACATTTTAAGGTAAGAGTGTCACATAAAAAACAAAATCAATAAACCAAGCACTTGGGCTCCAGTGGTAAAGGAGCTCTTTGCTACAAAAATATGGCTCTCATTTTAACTAGTACGAACGCACGGGTTTTTGACTAGTTGATAACCAAAACACTTTTAATAAAAACAAGTTAATAAATTAATAGAGGTAATGGTACAAATTTTCCAAACCACTCATAACTTTTGGCAGTTAAATCCAAAGTTGTTCATGGCTACCAAACTATTACCTGTTTTTATAGCACTAAAATGCAAAGTTGTTCATGGTTGCCAAGCAACTATCTATTTTTATATAAAGTCTCATTACAGAAGGAGACAAAATTATTCTAAAACTAAAACCAAACATACATATTTTAAGTATAAGTGTCAGAAAAAAAATATTAAACACATTTTAAATTAGAAGTGTCACAAAAAAACAAAATCAATTGACCTCAAAAAAGACATACCATCGTCACCAACATTGATATTTTCTAAATCATCAACCTATCTAGTTTCATCTTTCTTCGCATTAGGATTGAAATGTGGTCCTGTAATAGAAAATATTTAAAATATTATGCAACATTTAAAAGATTATGTAATATTTAAAAGATTATGTAATTTTTTAAATATCACGACAACACCAAGTCTTCTGCTACCAAAATATTGCTCTCAATAGCGTTTGAGTATAATTGAAACATACATAATAATTTTAACCAGTACGAACGCACGAGTTTTTGACTACTTAATAACCAAAACTCTTTTAATAAAAAGAAATTAATAAATTAATAAAGGTAATGGTACAAATTTTCCAAACCACTCATAACTTTTGGCAATTAAATCCAAAGTTGTTCGTGGCTACCAAGCTATTACCTGTTTTTATAGCACTAAAATGCAAAGTTGTTCATGGCTGCCAAGCAACTATCTATTTTAATATAAAGTCTCATGTCAAAACAAGACCAAATTATTCTAAAACTAAAACCAAACAAACACATTTTAAATAGAAGTGTCACAACAAACATATAAAACACATTTTAAAGTAGAAGTGTAAAAAAAAAAACAAAATCAATTGACCTCAAAAAAGTCATACAATCGTTACCAACATTGATATTTTATAAATCTTCAACCTATTTAGTTTCATCTTTCTTTCCATTAGGATTGAAATGTGCTCCTGTAATAGAAAATATTTAAAAGATTATGTAATATTTAAAAGATTATGTATTTTATTAAATATCACAACAACACCAACTCTTCTGCTACCAAAATATTGCTCTCAATAGCGTTTGAGTATAATTGAACCATACATAATAATTTTAACCACTACGAACGCACGACATTTTGACTAGTTAATAACCAAAACACTATTAATAAAAAGAAATTAATAAATTAATCAAGGTAATGGTACAAATTTTCCAAACCACTCATAACTTTTGGCAGTTAAATCCAAAGTTGTTCATGGCTACCAAGCTACTACCTGTTTTTATAGCACTAAAATGCAAAGTTATTCATGGTTGCCAAGATACTATCTGTTTTTATATAAAGTCTCGTGTCAAAACAAGAGAAAATTACTTTAAAACAAAAACCAAACAAACACATTTTAAGTAGAAGTGTCACAAAAAAATATAAAACACATTTTAAGGTAAAAGTGTCACATATAAAACAAAATCAATTGACCTCAAAAAAATCATACCATGGTCACCAACATTGATATTTTGTAAATCATCAACCTATCTAGTTTCATCTTTCTTCCCATTAGGATTGAAATGTTGTCCTGTAATAGAAAGTATTTAAAAGATTATGTAATATTTAAAAGATTATGTAATTCATTAAATATCACAACAACACCAACTCTTCTGCTACCAAAATATCGCTCTCTATAGCGTTTGAGAAAAATTTAACCATACATAATAATTTTAACCAGTACGAACGCACAAGTTTTTGATTTGTTAATAACCAAAACTCTTTTAATAAAAAGAAAATAATAAATTAATAAAGATGATGGTAAAATTTTTCCAAACCACTCATAAATTTTGGTAGTTAAATCGAAAGTTGTTCATGGCTACCAAACTATTACCTGTTTTTATAGCACTAAAATGCAAAGTTGTCCATGGATGCCAAGCTACTATCTGTTTTTATATAAAGTCTCATGTCAAAACAAGACAAAATTATTCTAAAACTAAAACCAAACAATTACATTTTAAGTAGAAATGTCACAAAAAAAATATAAAACACATTTTACGGTAGATGTGTCACAATAAAACAAAATCAATTAACCTCAAAAAAGTCATACCATCGTCACCAACATTGATATTTTCTAAATCATCAACCTATCTAGTTTCATCTTTCTTCCCATTACGATTGAAATGTGGTCTGTAATAGAAAATATTTAAAAGATTATGTAATATTTAAAAGATTATGTAATTTTTTAAATATCATAACAACAACAACTCTTCTGCTCTCAAAATATCGCTCTCAATGGCGTTTGAGTATAATTGAATCATACATAATAATTTTAACCAGTACGAACGCACGTGTATTGACTAGTTAATAACAAAACTCTTTTAATAAAAAGAAATTAATAAATTAATAAAGGTAATGGTAAAAATTTTCCAAACCACTCATAACTTTTGGCAGTTAAATCAAAAGTTGTTGATGGCTACCAAACTATTACCTGTTTTTATAACACTAAAATGCAAGATTGTTCATGGTTGCCAAACTACTATCTATTTTTATATAACGTCTCATGTCAAAACAAGACACAATTATTCTAAAACTAAAACCAAACAAACACATTTTAAGCAATAATGTCACAAAAAAACACATTTTAAGGTAGAAGTTTCACCAAAAAACAAAATCAATTGACCTCAAAAAAGTAATATCATCGTATCCAACATTGATATTTTCTAAATGATCAACCTTTCTTGTTTCATCTTTCTTCCCATTAGAATTAGAAATGTGGTCCTGTAATAGAAAATATTTAAAAGATTATTAAATATTTAAAAGATTATGTAATTTTTTAAATATTACAACAACACCAACTCTTCTGCTACCAAAATATGGCTCTCAATAGCGATTGAGTATAATTGAACCATAAATTGTAATTTTAACCAGTACGAACACACAGGTTTTTGACTAGTTAACAACCAAAACTCTTTTAATAAAAAAAAAATTAATAAATTAATAAAAGTAATGGTACAAATTTTCCAAACCACTCATAACTTTTGGCAGTTAAATTCAAAGTTGTTCATGGCTACCAAACTATTACCTGTTTTTAAAGCACTAAAATGCAAAGTTGTTCATGGTTGTCAAGCTACTATCTATTTTTATATAAAGTCTCATGTCAAAACAAGACAAAATTATTCTATAACTAAAACCAAACTAACACATTTTAAGTAGAAGTGTCACAAAAAAAATATAAAACACAAATTTTAAGGTAGAAGTATCACCAAAAAAAACAAAATCAATTGACCTCAAAAAAGTCATATCATCGTCATCGATATAGATATTTTCTAAATCATCAACCTATCTAGTTTCATCTTTCTTCCAAATAGGATTGAAATGTGGTCCTGTAATAGAATTTTTTTAAAAGATTATGTAATTTTTTAAATACCACAACAACACCAACTCTTCTGCTACCAAAATATCGCTCTCAATAGCGTTATCGTATAATTGAACCATACATAATAATTTTAACCAGTACGAACGCAGGGGTTTTTGACTAGTTAATAACCAAAACTCTTTTAATAAAAAGGAATTAATAAAATAATAAAGGTAATGGTACAAATTTTCCAAACCACTCCTAACTTTTGGCAGTTAAATCCAAAGTTGTTCATGGCTACCAAACTATTACCCACTAAAATGCATAGTTGTTCATGGCTGCCAAGCTACTATTTTTTTTTATATATAAAGTCTCATATCATAACAACACAAAATAATTCTAAAACTAAAACCAAACAAACACATTTTAAGTAGAAGTGACAAAAAAAAATATAAAACACATTTTAAGGTAGAAGTGTCACAAAAAAATACAAAATCAATTGACCTCAAAAAAGTCATACCATCGTCACCAACATTGATACTATCTAAATCATCAACCTATCTAGTTTCATCTTTCTTCCCATTAGGATTGAAATGTGGTCCTGTAATAGAAAATATTTAAAAGATTATGTAATATTTAAAAGATTATGTAATTTTTTAAATATCACAACAACCCCAACTCTTCTGCTACCAAAATTTTGCTCTCAATAGCGTTTAAGTATAATTGAACCATACATAATAATTTTAACCAGTACGATTACAAGTGTTTTTGACTAGTTAATAACCAAAACTCTTTTAATAAAAAGAAATTAATAAGTTAATAAAGGTAATGGTAAAAAATTTCCAAACCACAAATAACTTTTGGCAGTTAAATCCTAAGTTGTTCATGGCTACCCAACTATTACCTGTTTTTATAGCACTAACATGCAAAGTTGTTCATGGCTGCCAAGCTATTATCAATTTTTATATAAAGTCTCGTGTCAAAACAAGTCAAAATTATTCTCAAATAAAACCAAACAAACACATTTTAAGTAGAAGTCTCATAAAAAAATATAAAACATATTTTAAGGTAGAAGTGTCACAAAAAAAACAAAATCAATTGACCTCCAAAAAGTCATACCATCGTCACCGACATTGATATTTTCTAAATCATCAACCTATCTAGTTTCATCTTTCTTCCTATTAGGATTGAAATGTGGTCCTGTAATAGAAAATATTTATAAGATTATGTAATATTTAAAAGATTAAGTAATTTTTTAAATATCACAACAACACCAACTCTTCTGCTACCAAAGCATCGCTCTCAATAGGGTTTGTGTATAATTGAACCATATATAATAAATTTAACCAGTGCGAATGACGGATTTTTGACTAGTTAATAACCAAAACTCTTTTAATAAAAACAATTAATAAATTAATAAAGGTAATGTTACAAATTTTCCAAACCACTCATAACTTTTGGCACTTAAATCAAAAGTTGTTCATGGCTACCAAAATATTACCTATTTTTATAGCACTAAAATGCAAAGGTGTTCATGACTGCCAAGCTACTATGTGTTTTTATATAAAGTCTCATGTCAAAACAAGACAAAATTATTCTAAAACTAAAACCAAACAAACACATATTAAGTAGAAGTCTCACAAAAAAAATATAAAACACATTTTAAGGTAGAAGTGTCACAAAAAATAACAAAATCAATTGACCTAAAAATATTCATACCATCGTCACCAACATTAATATTATCTAAATCATCAACCTATCTAGTTTCATCTTTCTTCCCATTAGGTTTGAAATATGGTCCTGTAATAGAAAATATTTAAAAGATTATGTAATATTTTAAAGATTATGTAATTTTTTAAATATCACAACAACACCAACTCTTCTGCTACCAAAATATCGCTCTCAATAGCGTTTGAGTATAATTGAACCGTACATAATAAATTTAACCAGTACGAACGCACGGGTTTTTGACTAGTTAATAACCAAAACACTTTTAATAAAAAGAAATTAATAAATTAATAAAGGTAATGGTACAAATTTTCCAAACCACTCATAACTTTTGGCAGTTAAATCAAAAGTTGTTCATGGCTACCAAACTATTACCTGTTTTTATAGCACTAAAATGCAAGATTGTTCATGGTTGCCAAGCTACTATCTGCTTTTATATAAAGCCTCATGTCAAAACAAGACAAAATTATTCTAAAACTAAAACCAAACAAACACATTTTAAGTAGAAGGCTCACAAAAAAAATATATAAGACATTTTAAGGTAGAAATGTCACAAAAAAACAAAATCAATTGACCTCAAAAAAGTCATACCATCGTCACCAACATTGATATTTTCTAAATTATGAACCTATCTAATTTCATCTTTCTTCCCATTAGGATTGAAATAGGGTCGTGTAAAAGAAAATATTTAAAAGATTATGTAATATTTAAAAGATTATGTAATTTTTTAAATATCACAACAACACCAACTCTTCTGCTACCAAAATATCGCGCTCAATAGCGTTTGAGTATAATTGAACCATACATTATAATTTTAACCAATACATTTTCCAAACCACTCATAACTTTTGGCAGTTAAATCCAAAGTTATTCATGACTACCAAACTATTACCTGTTTTTATAGCACTAAAATGTAAAGTTGTTCCTGGATGCCAAGCTACTATATGTTTTTATATAAAGTCTCATATCAAAACAAGACAAAATTATTCTAAAACTAAAACCAAACAAACACAATTAAAGTAGAAGGGTCACAAAAAAAATTATAAAACACATTTTAAGGTAGAAGTGTCACATAGAAAACAAAATCAATTGACCTCAAAAAAATCATACCATTGTCACCAACATTGATATTTTCTAAATCATCAACCTATGTAGTTTAATCTTTCTTCCCATTAGTATTGAAATGGGGTCCTGTAATAAAAAATATTTAAAAGATTATGTAATTTTTTAAATATCACTACAACACCAACTCTTCTGCTACCAAAATATCGCTCTCAATAGCGTTTGAGTATAATTGAACCATACATAATAATTTTAACAACTATGAACGCACGGGTTTTTTAATAGTTAATAACCAAAACTCTTTAAATAAAAAGAAATAAATAAATTAATAAAGATAATGGTAAAAATTTTCCAAACCACTCATAAATTTTGGTAGTTAAATCCAAAGTTGTTCATGGTTACCAAACTATTACCTGTTTTTATAGCACTAAAATGCAAAGTTGTCCATGGATGCCAAGCTACTATCTGTTTTTATATAAAGTCTCATGTCAAAACAAGACAAAATTATTCTAAAACTAAAACCAAACAATTACATTTTAAATAGAAATGTCACAAAAAAAAAACTATAAAACACATTTTACGGTAGAAGTGTCACAAAAAAAGAAAATCAATTAACCTCAAAAAAGTCATACCATCTTCACCAACATTTATATTTTCTAAATCATCAACCTATCTAGTTTCATCTTTCTTCTCATTAGGATTGAAATGTGGTCTGTAATAGAAAATCTTTGAAAGATTATGTAATATTTAAAAGATTATGTAATTTTTTAAATATCATAACAACAACAACTCTTCTGCTACCAAAATATCGCTCTCAATAGCGTTTGAGTATAATTGAATCATACATAATAATTTTAACCAGTACGAACGTACGGTTATTGACTAGTTAATAACAAAACTCTTTTAATAAAAAGAAATTAATAAAGGTAATGGTACAAATTTTCCAAACCACTCATAACTTTTGGCAGTTAAATCAAAAGTTGTTCATGGCTACCAAACTATTACCTTTAATTATAGCACTAAAATGCAACATTGTTCATGGTTGCCAAACTACTATCTATTTTTATATAACGTCTCATGTCAAAACAAGACACAATTATTCTAAAACTAAAACCAAACAAACTCATTTTAAGCAGTAGTGTCACAAAAAAAACACATTTTAAGGTAGAAGTTTCACCAAAAAACAAAATCAATTGACCTCAAAAAAGTAATATCATCGTATCCAACATTGATATTTTCTAAATGATCAACCTTTCTTGTTTCATCTTTCTTCCCATTAGAATTAGAAACGTGGTCCTGTAATAGAAAATATTTAAAAGATTATGAAATATTTAAAAGATTATGTAATTTTTTAAATATCACAACAACACCAACTCTTCTGCTACCAAAATATGGCTCTCAATAGCGTTTGAGTATAATTGAACCATAAATAATAATTTTAACCAGTACGAACCCACAGGTTTTTGACTAGTTAACAACCAAAACTCTTTTAATAAAAAGAAATTAATATATTAATAATAGTAATGGTACAAATTTTCCAAACCACTCATAACGTTTGGCAGTTAAATCCAAAGTTGTTCATTGCTACCAAACTATTACCTGTTTTTATAGCACTAAAATGCAAAGTTGTTCATGGCTGCCAAGCTACTATCTATTTTTATATAAAGTCTCATGTCAAAACAAGACTAAATTATTCTATAACTAAAACCAAACTAACACATTTTAAGTAGAAGTGTCACAAAAAAAATATAAAACACAAATTTTAAGGTAGAAGTATCACCAAAAAAAACAAAATCAATTGACCTCAAAAAAGTCATACCATCGTCATCGATATAGATATTTTCTAAATCATTAACCTATCTAGTTTCATCTTTCTTCCAAATAGGATTGAAATGTGGTCCTGTAATAGAATTTTTTTAAAAGATTATGTAATTTTTTAAATACCACAACAACACCAACTCTTCTGCTACCAAAATATCGCTCTCAATAGCGTTAGCGTATAATTGAACCATACATAATAATTTTAACCAGTACGAACGGACGGGTTTTTGACTAGTTAATAACCAAAACTCTTTTAATAAAAAAGAATTAATAAAGTAATAAAGGTAATGGTACAAATTTTCCAAAGCACTCATAACTTTTGGCAGTTAAATCCAAAGTTGTTCATGGCTACCAAACTATTACCTACTAAAATGCAAAGTTGTTCATGGCTGCCAAGCTACTATCTTTTTTTATAAAAAGTCTCATATCAAAACAACACAAAATAATTCTAAAACTAAAATCAAACAAACACATTTTAAGTAGAAGTGACACAAAAAAATATAAAAGACATTTTAAGGTAGAAGTGTCACAAAAAAACAAAATCAATTGACCTCAAAAAAGTCATACCATCGTCACCAACATTGATATTATCTAAATCATCAACCTATCTAGTTTCATCTTTCTTCCCATTAGGATTGAAATGTGGTCCTGTAATAGAAAATATTTAAAAGATTATGTAATATTTAAAATATCACAACAACACCAACTCTTCTGCTACCAAA